>SJOL01009052.1:920055-958406 GCA_004794785.1 Opisthorchis felineus
TACATCCGTGAAACCTATTCATACTTCGTAGAGATTTCGTCCTGTAGGTGAGGCCAGAGTAAGCTGAAAGGCCAAGAAGAGCTGCACAACTGTTTCATTCTTATTGGAAATCACGAACCTCTGGAGGGTTCCGAACCCCTGATCTCCCGGCTAGTAGTTTGAGCACTTAACCATTCGTCGAAGAGTGGCTACCAAAATTCAGACCACAACTGCTGCAATGTCTAAAATTTTCACCTGTCCGATCGTTGATCGGCATCTACACTGAGGAAGAAGGCTGTCGTCAATAACCATTCAGAGTTCGATTCCTCACTCGTCCGATTCATTACGTATAAGTGACGAGTGAAAGTAGTTTTTGTAAAGCTTTGAGTCGTTAAACATGTGAAATCTCGTTTTAGATAGTTCTGGAAGATTTGAAATAAATTCTTCAAAGCTTATTGAATGTGAGTGAACAGAACCGAGTTGATTCGGTATTCTCTTTCGTCTTCAAATCGCTGATGCCTGTTCAGTTGAGAGACTCTTCCTCGACCCATAGGCTTCCAAAATAGCTTATCACCCAACACGTTGCTGCACAGAAAGTGTGGTGCTATCCGTTAAATCACCAGATTACAGCCATTGACAGGCAAGTGTCATGAAGTTCAGATTCCTGAAAAACCCAGAACGTCCGAAGCTTACTGGGAACTTCCAATTCTTCTAGAATCACTCCAGGAAGTAGTCAAGCCTACGGACCAGAAAAGCTAGCTATCGATTGAGTTGTCAAGCCGTCAGTTTGCGATGACTGGTGGTGCTCGTGTGTTCAGGCTTGACGTGGAATCGATGCCAACCAATCACTTAGCCGTGAACGGACGGCCTTGAATCAAGGTCAAGTGTGCGCCACGAAGTTTCATGTAAATTTGCACTCGTTTGTTTGCAATAAATGAGTACTTGTGGAGACGGGATTCGCAGTCAGTTACAACAAGCTGGTTTACGGCAAACTCTTTCAAACCCACATTTCATAGTGAACACTTTCTGACGGGTTACCTCACTCATGAGTGTCCAACGAGTATCATCTACTGAGAAACACACAGACATCATCGTAATTTCTGGCTCATTCGACCACTTTCTACAACCACTCAGTCTGATATGGTTTTGAAGGTCCAGATGTCTGGTCCAAATGGCTGTCCGGAAAAAAATCATACCTCAATGGAGGCTTGTGTTTCACTCGTTCAGCTTCCGGTTCTCACGACACACAGCTTCGACGAATTGTGGGAACGTTCCAGACTACAGGGCGGAAGTGATCCGAACGGTAACATGGTCGTGTGATCAGTTGCTCTACTTCCCAGCTTGTCATTCAAAAACCAAGTTTACCTTGCAGACCAGATGGATTGTCTCAAGAACATGGCAAGACAAGATAGCCTGTTCGATATTTCGGACAATAAATGCTGTGGTTTACGAGACGAATGTTCACAGCGTGTATGCAGGTTTCCTATGAGACCTGGGTTGTGGGATGTCATGTTTGGTAGTTGGTGTTCCATTCATTTGATATACCCTTCCTTTTTAGGTACCTCGTACAAATGTGAGTCCAGGGTCTGGTAAACATTCTCCCATCATTTTGCCCCACCCCCCAGTCTCCCGTATGGGAGCACAGAACCAGTGTCTTATTAGGCAAGAAAAATTAGTTCTATCCTGGAAAGCCAAAAAGCGCTGTGCAGTTGTTTCATTCAACGGTGTGGGTCCCACGTTTTTTTTTTGTGTGTGTGTGTGGGGGGGCTATTTTCATCCAAGAGCTTCCAGTTCGTAGTTGAACACCATTCAATGACTAATGAACAGTTTCTTGCAGCCGTATCGACTGCATTTAACACCACAAACTAAGGTTACATATTTCGTTAAAACAGGAGTTTCCTGGATGCGGTCCCACAAAATGCCCGTTATTTTGATCCAAGGATTAATTGAAGCCAGCTACGGAATGTCATGCATCGTCGTCTAGATCAACAGCAGTTCTCTCCTTTCAACCCAAGTTAGAGCACTGCCTCCCCCCAGTCAAAACAAATCGAACGAAGTCATTGTGAAAACGGGCATTTTCGGATTTTCACAACTCTAAAGTTCGTATCCACATGGTTCTCCCAGGTAATTGGTTCTAGTCAAGCTTGAACTGACATTTTTCTCAACCAGACGTCTAAACTTTGGCTTGTCTATCGACATAGATAAGTTCGTGTTCGTAACTGTTCTTCAGAGCACTGGGACTAGGTGTTACTTGTCCATTTTCCCCACACAGACAACGTATGACACAAAAACAGTTCCTGTCAAAGTGGTATCGATTTCCCTAACGCACTCATTTTGAAAGTTTATGAAAAGGAATTCGGTCTTCTCTTGAGGTTCGTAAATATCTTGACCATAAATTCATGTAGGCGGAACAGTCTACGGTTAATCCAAACTTCGACACCAAGAGTTCCTCGCGAGATAAACTCCGTGTGAATCAACAGAGATACGAGTTTGAAGAATGCTACCTCGTCCGCTGATTTCGTAAAAAACCATCGATTTCTTACACCTACAGATTATCGTTACTTTTTCGGTAGCCAAGGTTCGTCTTGTCAACATTACTCATTCCGTCTGAAAACTGTGTGTGAGTTATCAACCCTGCTGGTGCGTTTGGATGGATCTATCGATTATTGCATCGATTAATTCATCTAGTACAGGTTTCGCTCTGATGTTCACATGCTATCAATATGTTATCTCTATCCACTTTCAATCCAAAAACTTTCTATTCCCCCTCCCATACAATTTGGTTTATAACAGTGGCTCTAGAAATGGTCGAAACCATGTTATTTAAGTCAGTACACCATAAACATTCTCGAAAGCTGAATGACATCATGTAACTCTCAAATACTAAGGTCGAACAAAAGAACAGAACACCAAATTAACGGAGAACGGACAGTAGTCAGCTAATCATTGATAATTCAGCTAGCAAGAGAACCCCCATCGGCATTCGGACCACAAGTGCACACATCTTTTGCCAAAGTGATCAGATTATTGACCCCGTAGTAGACCGTTTGTTTACTTGCTTATTTATCCCAAAACACCTGTGGGCAATCGATTCGAACCCTGGCCTATCCTCGTACAGGTGAGTGAGCGTGGATCCCCTTGAGTTAAGTTACTTACCTCTGCGATAGTTAGATGCGCAGCATCGATCTATATTAATCCCATATAGATCATTTTGCCCATTACGGGTCGATTTACTTTTAACTCACAAGTTATCAGTCAGCATTCAGTGCTAGTTTAGCTGTACAACAGTCGGTAGCATATGAAATGGTCCAACCTCCCTCTAGTAAAAGTCCAATCAAAAGACACATCCTCAAAACAAATACACTAGATCTTTGACAACCTACAGTCCCTCCTGTTCACACTGTGAAGAGGTTTGGAGCAATGCATGACCAAGGAAGAAAAACCACTTGATAATCAATGAGAAACCGAACGAATAGGGCTACTGAAGCCCACTTGGTCACAGAGTCCGCACCGCCGTCGTGCTATTTCCATACTGACTGTTTCCTGCCATTTATTCTGGTCCGTTGCATTTAGATGAGAAAAATTCTGTCACCTGGGAAAGGATTTCTTTCGATATGCCCTCAAGTGGCTCTTATACGTATTACGCGTTATTATTACGCGGTACCACACTATTGCGTTACGGTTCAGTAATTGAATGAGTAGCCGTTGTACTCACTGCGAATAATGCAGAAAGATCACTAGGAATGATCGGTTTCTAGGTGTTGTATTTGCAAGCTGTTGATGAGTGGTATTCCAGAAATTGGCGAAACAAGTCAGTTGATGGAAGAACACAAACTAACCATTTTTAAAGAGTAGAAGGATCTTACAGAAAAATGTCGGAGAATTGCATCAGTCTGGCACACACTAAGGGTAGTCTTCATTAGGTCAGTTTTACTCAGTGGGACTCAGAGCTTAGGTGGATGTGTCCGATAACTGGGCTAAAATAAAGTTTTGTGGGGTTCTAAAATGTATCCAAATTTCAGGTTCCGTTCTCCTCCCTCTCCCCCCTTAGCAAAATACACGAATTTAATTTTCATTGGAGACTCACCTTGAATCCCAGCTGAATCTTTCTTTTATGATGTTATCACTCAACTGAATGTGCTGCACCAGGCCGCCGTATGTTTCAGCTGGTGCGATATTCGAGATATCGCGATAGATTGCATGGACGTAATAACTACACATATGGCTGCTGAAAACTCTTTGAGCACTAAAGACCGTTTTTCCCATCGGGAGCTTCCGCAGCTTTTCAGGTGAGTATCTTGTGAAAACCAAATCCGTCCGCAAACGAGAGCATTTGTCGACTTTTGGGCAATTTGGATCCACGTAGAACATAAGTTTGACGGAAACTCGGGGACTGCGCCTACCTGATGGGCCCGAAGAAGAAGGAAGATACGTGTTATGGGCTGTCGAAAAGTTTTTAGCAATCTTATGAGTGGTGTGTGACTTCTATGCCATGATGTAATTGACTGCACCAACCTTGATGTTGAAGACGACTGGCTTTGCAGAGGTAAAGTTCTCCAAAGTGAGATCTATGAGTTCAGCACCGTCTTGCCCAACTGATAAATCTCTAGGTATGTAGCACCATAAGTGCTACAAATCTCAGATTGTTCAGTACGGTGTTTGTGACGAAATTAAGAAATTATCAATGGATGGTAACATGATGGACAACCTGAAAAGGAACTTCTAAACAGGAAACTTTGATGCAGTGAAAAATGACAGTTGTAGGAGAAATCAGTATGCCTTGTTCTGTTCTCCCTTGCTCCCGAGTTTTCCTTCCTTATCCGCTGAGCTCCAGTTTACATGAATTATGCGCATTCATGGCCTGTGACCCCCAATTAATTCGGTACCTTTTGGATTAACAAATTATGATTATTAGTTTAGTGCTTCACGACTGGCTAACTTGTTACTTTACTAACCTATATTTTGTAAGCCGAAACATTTGAGGAGGACCTAAATGTCCGATGAACTGCCAGAATGACAGACGGATGAACCAATTATAAATCAAACTCAAGGTCTTGTGACCTGCTGACCGGTCGTGCAACTCTGTCGGTCCTTGGCTTCCTGCTCCGCTCAATATGGTATATCAAAAGAACGCTGGCTTCAGACAGCCCGTTATGGAGACAAAGGAAGATTATTACAACTATATTTATAGGGTAACCACAGAATGTTCCACAAGGTCGTGCTAGAATCTCCGTGAGGGGGCGAGAAGGGTCGAGCTAAAGATGCTCGATCCAGATTGGCTGGTATTCTGACCAATCAGGGCATGCCTTCGTTTGGTCCGTAGTCCGCACGTGACTCATCCGTCCAACTGACGAACTGTTCGGTTATTAGGGGCGGCTGGCCTCTGGACACAGGGTCGCATCCATCTTAATCGATATGTGCAGGCAGAGTGAAGCCACAGTCACTGGTCGATAGCATCACCAAACAAATGGTCCAAGGTCTGCTGCTGTGCCATTCTTCGTAAACAGTAGGACATCCATGTAGATATAACAATTTGGAGGGGGCTAAATTAGCTTACTATCTGTCGAGTGTGCATACGCACGAAAGACGTACTACTTGGTAGCCCATAAAGTAATTGTTAAGGGGCTATCGAACTACATGTTAGCCATCAGTTGTTTTCATCTTATCCATTGAGAACCGAATGATGCAGGTTTGTGCAATGCCAGAGTGCTCCAAGCCTTCGAGCAGGCAAGCTGGTCTAGCAGCTGGTGTGATCTGGAGATTCCTGCTTCGTCCAGGCTGCTGATCCATCCGATTCACGTAGTGAACTAACTAAACCGAAGAAGCACCAACCATTCTTAAAATAGTTTCAATTGCAAAGTCATTTGGTCTTAACGGATGACTCAACTTAATCTCTGCAACTGTGTATGTTACACAAAGGTCACCTCGTGTTTCATTAGGCTCGATTTTCGAGATATCGTGGTATAATTTATTGAGGGAACACTACTCACTGGGTTACAGAAAAACTTCGAGAGCCAACGACCTGTTTTGACGTTCTTGTGACTCATTATGTAGATGAGGTCCCCGATTTTAATTGAGTCCAAATTCATCAAAAATTCATAAATTTCACTCATTCGCACACTAACCTGGTTCTAAGGTAGACTCAGCTCAATCCTAGGTTGACCACTCGTTTATGAAACGCTTCAAATAAATGAGTCGTCGGAGAGTTTTCGGCAACAATGTGGATCGACAAAAGAATGCAACGAGTATGGATCACACACAAGTTCGTCCGATTGGATCGTGCAGGCATTGTGAACGCTACTCGCTAGTCATTGAAGTAACCCAAAAGTTGAATTGAACTGAACTCTGTCGCGTGTTCATCCATTATTCCAATGCTGCGCCAAGTTGTTTAATCGCATCGATCGACACTTCTATTTGATACACTTACACTATAAATTTAGTGTTTTCCGAATTATAAAATATCTCCTTGGTAATGCTTGCTCATCCGATTTTTATCACTTTTAGACTGTATCTTCCTTTTGAAGCTAAATGGAAAGTTGTCTAAAATTGTTACGATGACCTAGCGGTAGGAACTAGCCTTTTCTCTAATTGTACTCACATTAGTTGTGACGTGAAAAAAATAGGTCACTTTATTGATTAGTTGAACGCCTTTCGGACTACGTGGTTAACTTTCAAACTACTGTGAACAAATCAGCCTCAACAGAATAGGCAGCAAAACCTTCCTTTTTATGCCGACTAACTTTCTAATGCAACCGGGGTTTCCGTTCAGAAATTGCTGTTCCAGTTTTTTTACTGCTAAAGTCCTCACACTATTATGATTTAACTCTAGTCGGGAGATGCAACCGGATTTTTTGATGAGTTCGACCGACGTTGTCTCAGTAAACAGGATCTAGCAATTTCCATACACTCCTACTATANTATATATATATATATATTCAATAGAGTATGTTTTATTAGGTCCATTTCATGAAACAAGTCCACAGACTTGTATTTCAAGTGCAGGGGACGCCAGAAAACTTGCGATTTAGAATTGCGCGCTTCAAGGCATAGGAAATGATTTGACCGATTTTCCCTTGGTAGTCAGCTGTGTAGCTTGCTGCCTAACAGTACCCTTCATGCGGTAAGATGAAATCGCTGCTAGAAAGCGATATGACGTAAAGTGAAATACATTCACATCGGGTGTGAACTCCGTATTGTTTGGCGTTTGTCCGCGCAAAGTTCGAACTTTTACTAGACTGGATCGATGGGCAATGGAGGCACGAATCACATATTTATCACAAAGATTAATACAATAGTAGCTGGAGTTTCAGTAAACGAGTACTCACAAAAGACGACATGACAGTATGAAATTTGAAGATGGACAGGGCTGAGATAATAGACTTTTATTTAGGGTAGCCAATCCCTAGCCAAGGTATTCGGATGTTTGGCGTTAGCTCACAGGATCAAAACATGTAGGAACGCAGGTGCCGCACTGGTTTATAACATGCCGGTCGCCTTTTCAATAACGAAATCTCACTAAGACGACGAACGGCAGTCATGCGCCACAATGAGATGATGCTGAAAACGCTCAAATAACCGGTAGAACCGGGGGGGGGGGTGGTGGACAAGTTTGGATACGTTTTAAGGTCAGAATGTCTAAGGTGCACACTGTTCAGTACGTGAAAAAGTATCAGCAAACTATCAGTGAAGCAGTTGATGGAGGTGAAAAATTGTCAAAACGTAGCATACTACTCATAATGTTGGTTAAAATTCTTCGACAGCCCACGACTGGTTTCCCCATTTAGCTGAAGTGGACCACCATAAACGAGCCACTGACATATAAAGATTTTGGTCTTCAAAACAGTTTTGAAGACCTTAAGTACCTCATTTTGTTGTGTACTACGGAGACTAGCTCAGTTCCGTCTAAACGGTGTCCTGATAGTTGAGCCCATTAGCATAATCTTTGTTTTGTCACGCTGTGTTATGGCAATTTTCACTCAACGTAACAGTCGTTATCCTAAGAATTTAGATAGTTCCGAGCACATTCAATGCGGTGATCGCGGAAGATAGTCTGAGTTTATGGACTCACCGACTTTCGATCACCCCACATTTACAGTAAGTAGTAACTGCACACATATGAATTTTTAGCTTCGAGATGCTACAGTCGAGCATGCGAGCCGAACCAAGACCACCAAGAAAATATTCCGCATATGTTTGCTAAGTTGTAGGATAAGTCGTGCTGGAAGCACGGGGCTAAGACGGGGGCATTCAAGATGTTGAGGTTGAATTCGAACCATGGGTCTTCCGGTCAGTGGGGCTCTGGGCTTCCTCGAGCTCCAGTATTAAGCAGACATTGGTCTGTATGTATAGGATCTTGAAGTTACTTCCTATCAGGGATGGCCCGCACGGATATCGTGCGAAAACGCGTGCCTCAACTTTTGTCTGTCTATCCTAGGCCTCGGTAGTTAAGGCCCGAGCCCATTGATCGGAGTATCTGGGTTTACTCTGGTGGATCTTAGTTTTTAGTAAGCCAGTATTTTCGGGACGTTTTGGATAAAGCACTGCACTTCTAACAAGTAGCTATGTTCAAATCACATCAGACTATTTGACGTATATTTTGCTCCTATGATAGAAAACAGTTGAAACTTTTCACCGAAAAATGGATGCCACTATCTAATATACACTACGGACCGACCACCCCATGGTTACGACGGGCACTCATTCTAAGCAATGCGTCAGAGTTTCAGGGAATCACGTGATTCAGCCTAGGTGGTTGGGAGTGAGTGATATGGTCGCCCGCTGGGCACACAGTCCGTCACACCGTACCTGATTGGGAATGCAATGAAGCCGTAACAGTCCTCCTGATTCATGTTAATTCGTATAGAATGGCTCCAGCAGAAGGGTACGAGATCGATCCGTCTGGGAGAATCCACATATAAGTTGTATATACGGCTGTGTAGAATTGCTAATTAATTCGCCCAACCAATTCCATTCGTTTTTTTTCAGATTGATTCCGGGATTTGAAAATTCACGTTTCAACTTTTAGTTCTCCATACTTCAGCAGAGTGTTGATCTGTATGATCTGTATCAGATCAAACTGAACAATGGCGCCGAACCAATAATCAATATATGTTCATGCGGGGGCTAGGTTTCGGTGGTTATCTGAGTCACACTCAACTGGCTATCGTGTGATAGCCGGGAAGTCATGTGACCCACACAAAACAGTTGGGATTACAGATGAGGTGTAGTGTAACATGGGTAACACAGAGAAAATTATTTGGATGACGCATTTAGTCGGTTTAGCAGATCGCATATTTTTATCCGTTCCGGGCGACTGGACTCTTCCGAAAAGATTTTGTCATAAGTCTAGGACAATGTTCTGAACTGTGGGTGGTAGGTTGAGTACTTGATTGGTTATCGCTTCCTCTACCGAGATTAATTTAGGGGTTCCATTTCAAACAAACAGTTCAGGGACCAAGCCTTTGGGTGCTTTTTGTAGGAATGACTATACAGGTGATTTCTGCCGGGGCTATTGTAATGATTTTTTGTTTTCTGGATGCATCTTCACTCCGGACTGTTCAGCCAGGTGCACAAGGTTTTTCTAATCTGAAGTTGGATCTGCCAACATCTGATATTCCAAAATATATCTGAAAGATTACGATTGGTGAATAGATAGAACTGTTGTCAACATTTTCTCCATTCTCCAATGGAAACTGATATTCACTAAGTCACGGACTTGGATGCATTAGACGAAGTGAACACAAACCGGAATTGATCCCCAAAAGCGGGAAACCATGCCTTCAGGGTCAATTACTTCTGCTTCGTATTTATCGGATTTTTAAATATAGCTCAGTGTTCATCGCTGAAAATCATGCAATTTGCTTCTGATGAAATCACGAATTTAACTGAAAGAATTCTCAAATGAAACGGTAAAAACGGCTGACGAAAGCGAGACAACCAAAATCAAGTTATATCCACCCGACTTGCATCAATCAGATTGGCATGCGTAGCTGATTGACAGAAATTTACAAATTCAAATCTCATTAGTCTGGGGCCTATTAGATCCTTCATGGGGGGTATGGGAAGTCAAGCACATTCAATTAGCTGCTTTTCAGTAATACAATTTCGTTAAGGTTTTATTACATTAACCAATACGAGATATCATTCAGATTCTTGTTTGCTTTGCTTACAAACATCGTTAGTGGTCGTGTGGTTCTCCAAAAATGGTCTAGGATGCTAGCGAGAGGGACTCGCGAGCGGTCCCGCTATAACAAGCTTATTAGTTCAATTCGGAGTGAAATGTGCAATGAATCACATTCAGGACTAGACACGATCTGCTTCCATAAAGGCGAGTCTTTTGAGTTAAATCCACTTGACCAAGTCCCTGAGGTGAGCGGATAGTAGCGGTAGGTTTCCTTAGAAAACAGAATACTATACCTGTGGGAATAGACAAATTAGATACAGTAAAATAACTCTGTTTAGCGTTTCCCCGCATTCCAATTTTCTGTAATCTGTGTACATTTTCGGGTTAGTCTTGTCAAATCCGTTCAAACGAATGAGCTCCCGCATTCCGATTAGCAAAACCTGAGTTGAATTTGTCCCCATACAATTCCGAATAAACATAAATTCTCCAATCATGTGGTTAACAATATCTTTGCATAGCTTATCAATTAGCATGTCCGCAGCCTGCAAGACGAAGTCAGTGCGCAACGTGCTGCTTGTCTGCGCAATTGGCTTGTGTTTACATAGTTTTGAAACAGTATCTGACGTGTTTCAGTATCATCTGAAAGGCAGCTTTCTCGCAATCCTATTGGTCCGCCGGTGATGTGTGTTGCGTTGTGGTCTGTGGTATTTGCTTTCAGTTAGTTCGTTCAGTGCCTTTTCCTTCGGTAATTAGATTCCTCTAGAAGAGCTTATTGTGATCCTCGGGGTAGTGGCCCACTGCGATTATCATCGCGATCCGTTCACCATAGTATATTGAATCGCTATTGATGTAATCCAAATTTAATTGTTACGGTAATTTTCCAAAGTCCCGGAGTGATATCTTTCTGATATGAGTCAATGCTGAAAGTTTTGTTATTGTGTTAAGGGTTTTCGGGCTGGCTGTATCCCCTTCACCTGAATGTATGTAACTCAAATTCGGAAAGGAGTCGAAGTAGTACTGTTGTCAAAACCAAAATACTCGCCTTGTGGTTGAGGGGCGGAGGCGGATTAAGTATGACCACAGCAAACGTGATTCATCAGGTTCTGGATTTAGCTGGTGGCCGACGATATCAAGATTCATCCACGCGTTATCGGTGTTTCCTTGGTCGGTGAACAAATGTTTGCAGGCTGATTATCAAACCCGATGAATGGATCAATAGTCACCTACTCAGCGATCAATAAACGCAGCCAAGCTGCAGATGACTCGACACAGTCGTGATATTGTACTCATAGATTTCACTTAGTTTGCCGTCTTTCCTGATGCGACAATATTTACAAGACTGATGAACGCTCCGGACGGTCGGTCTCACCGTTCTTGGTGTTTACTGGGTGGGCCTAGCTCCCGAATTTCCAGCACTCTCATTTCGTACCTGAACATAAAATAAAACCTATTGAAATATGCACCAAATTTCAAATTAAATAGATACCAACGGTAATATCACTTAAAGTTCATCTGAATCTCTGATTTACACTATGAGCACTTTTCTTTGTTTGTTATTAAAAACTGTTCTACAGCAGGCAGGAAAGTTGGAAAATGTGACGTGGTTAAATCCATAATCAAATATGTTGAGGGTTGCAACTCACACCAGAGGACACTCGATAGGAAATGCGCAAACTAGAGTGTGTTTTTGAATAGATACAACGACATCTACGGGCCGAAGGTAGCACATTTCAAATATTTGTGAGTTGGAGAGGATTTCAGGATTTGACTTAGAACCGTCGTGTTGTGCCGGAAAGTTATTGTCTCATCTATCGGGGTAAAATATGAATTGAGCTAGTTAATGCAGCAGCTTGACACTCAAAAGTCTCGTCCTGTTCCCGAATATGTTTGGAAACCGACTAAAACGATGGATTAACGGAGTGTGCGTGCGGAGCGGTGGACAAAGCTTAAAGAAATTTGAAGTTTTAATCGATATTTCACCCTTCAATCAGTCAGTCAGTGGTGAAGAGCCTAGACGGACTGTACAACTGTTTCAGTCTTGCTCAGAATCATCAGCAATACGCAGCTCACAAATACCTGAGGAGATTCGAACCCATGAAGAACTGACTAGTGATCAGAAAGTGCACCGTTCGGCCGTAACTAGCCCATCCGTACTCGTAACCCACTAATATCTCCATAATGAAATATTGATCAAAATATTGGGTTGACATCAGAGGCAAAATTTTGCAGATTCGTTTAGGGTATTCATCAGTTCGCTTCTTTTAGTCGAAAATCTTCGAAACGGATACACTTAAATTAACAAATCAATATCTCATCGTGATGTAGAAGCAGACCTTGATTTGGGCGTAACACACTGGGGTTGCTGAAAACTCTTCGATAGCCCGGTTTCGCTCCTACCATTTGGGCTCATCAGGTAGGTGCTTTTACCCAGTTTCCCTTCGGTCAGCCTTATGTTCTAATTGGACCCAAATTGGACAGAATTTGTGAACTGCACTCATTGGCGCACTAATTTTGTCCTAAAGGAAGACTCACCTGGATCCTTTTCGATGGTATTTTTCCACTGAATGTGCTTCACAAAGCAGCCTCACGTTTCATTTGGTACGATATTGGAGAACGTAATGCCGACAGAAATTCGGGAATAAGCTTACATGGTGAGCCCCAAGAAGGGCGAAACCGGTTGTGGGTTATCAAAAGGTTTTCAACAACCTTATGAGTGGCGTGTCACGTCCGGACAATGTACGGAGATATCTCGAATATCGTACCAACTGAAAGGTGAGTCGGCTTTTGTGCAGCACATTCAGTTGAAGAATGGTATCACTGAAGAGAGATTCAACTGGATTCAGTCGATTCTCGTGTTGGAAACATAATGGTATATAAATGAGAGTATTTGGCGCTGAGCTTGGCCACGCCATTCATTGGTGGTTCTCACTGACCCCGTCGACACCTATAGATCAACTGAGAGGTTCCACCCACCAATCAGACGTGACCTTAACTTCGTGTTCTGATTGGTTGATCCGTCTATTGTTGCGCGTTTGAATGCCCGTCCAGTTTCGTCAGATCAACATACGGGCATCACTCGGGCAGTCCGTACGTAACACATTTCGGGTTATGACAGGAGAGAAGCCGTGATGTTTACCGTGGATTCATGAAACACTTATGCGGCATAACTGAAAACGTGGATGCATATTTAGTGCGAAGTTTTTTTTCCACACAAAACTGCCAACATATGTTTTTCAGATGCAAAGTTCCGGAATGGAGAATCATTATTTCTAATCCAAGGAACTACACGTTTTGCAAAGTCAAAGTGACGGCACTCCTTTGAACTCTCCCGGTCTGTGGCGTCATCTTTTTCCGCCGTAGATAAAAGTGAAACTGCTACTTTTTCACATTTGTATAGAATCAGTAGACGGCCATTACGATCACTAAAGCTCCAGACTGTTGTCACCATGGTAACCCAGTTGGCTGGACGTACAAGCGGCAAAACGATATGCGGTGTATAAGACCATTCTAATGAAAACGCTGTAAGGTCCGAGGCGAATAGATAGATAGACCTGATAAGTATAGCAATTTCAAGACACAGATCACGCGTACTATGCATTGGGTAAAAATAATTGACTGTATGGTTTCGATGATTTCAGTTCTAAAGAATTGTGAAATTCTCTTCAAAATTATAGGTATTTTGTGACGTTAAGTAACCATAGTAAACACCTCCACGTCTTTTATTTCGTTCGGCTTCCGCACAGAATCCGTTAAGTTTCTGTCAAGCTAAGTTCGAATCCGAACTCTGCTGGTTGCCAACAATGAACTTTGGTTCAGATTGGTGAGAATAAGGAATGAATTTACCGAACGTAGAGCTTTTTGGCAATGCGGCAAATCACGAGATGTAAATTGGATCCTAGGTTCAGTGGTGATTGTTCCAACCAACACTCAAAACACGCCAAACTATTGGTAAGCCTAATTGCTTGGTGGCAGCTAAGTTGTGTTTTAGTTGACTCGGCTGTACAAAATTCTCGCCCCAGATGATCACGTCAGGTGAAATGATGATGACGGGGAAAGCCTGAAATGAGCTGCCCAGGACTTTTCATGAACCTTATAAGTCGTGTCACTTTAAAAGAATCACGGTATTGTTCATTAATGTGACAGAAAGCCAGCCTCACCGATCAATCCGTATCAACTAATCGCGCCGCATCAGCAAGTTTTCCAACTCAACTCTGGCGTCCAGCAAGGTTCAGACAAAGGAGAGATTTTGAAATGACGCGTCCTTGAACCACATTGATAGACCAAACATAGATTATTTTGTTCTTGAAAGGCAATAACATTTGTAAGACACCGTACTAATACAGTCCCTCCTGACTAACTGAGTGAAGACATATCCTGCTTGACCACGATGCGGTATGAGTCTGTAATTCTAACCACTGTTTGAATAGACTCCATCTTAGTGACTAGTACTACTCGGTCATTCAAGTAATTCAAATTTGGTAAATGACCGAGCTACTAACCATTCAGATGAGTTCCACCCAGTTTGGAACCCTGATTGGACATGCCATCAGTGCACGTGACTGAGAGATCAAAATCAATTCTTGTATGATTAGATTATCTCCAACTGCACAGGACATTAGAGTTAGTTAGTTAGTCGCTCAGCTGGAACACCCTTCCGGTGCCTAACTGCCACTCCACCCGAAGGAAGCACGAGGGCTGGGATACTGCAAGGTTACCCAAACCTAGACAGGAGAAGTCGAGATGCAGAGGTCGGGTTCGAGCCACGGACTTTCCGGTCAGTTAATCCGCGCTCTAACCACTGAGCCATCTCGCCCCCGAATACGTGATAAGTAACCAATATATCTGATTTGGGACACCAGTTAATTTATTTTGAGCATCATATCGTATATACTATCAGTTACATGGTGGAGAAATATGAAGGAGGTGAATAAAATAGATCCAGAAGCAAGAAAACGGAGAACAGCAAACTAATTCCAAGACAATGAAAGTGGTTATTTAGTTACTGCTTCGTGAAAAATAGGGTATTTTTGGCCCTCAATAAGACCCTACGACTAAAGGAAAGCGAGCTCCATTTCAGAGGGCCTAAAAAGGGGAGGGCACTTCGAACTGCAGTCCCATTGTGTTGGAAACCAGCCATGTTATTCATGCGTAATCTAGGTGTTCCATACAGTTAGGTGTAGAGACCGCCAGAATACTGCTCGCCACCTCCCTGCGCCAATGCGCGGAAAGTGTGCACCGCTCGACCGCTCTCACTCCCCATCGGTTATCCGCACACCAAGCCTGGACGTGTCACGTCTGCACAAACAGCGAATCACGTTGCCCCTATGCACATACAAGCTCAGGCCGGCTGGCCACACGGGCCCAGCTTTAGGTCCCTATTTGAATTGCACCCCTGCAACGCTGTCCAATAGACATAGCAGTCCAATCTGTTTTGCGTCTCACATTGAACTCAGCCAGCGCCAATCACAAGCCGTAAGATCTGTCCGATGCCAGCCACAACACTAGACACCGCACTGAACTCGCAGAAGAGGTTCCACGGATAAGTGAGGTTCCAGAGGATAACTGTAAAACTCCAAGGAGCGTTAGTGACCCGGTAATTAGGGGAGTAGACTTAGCATAAACACACTAGTTTTGCAAACATTTTGCTAACAAAATGGATAAGTATCGAGGCAGTATGAACTCTGTCACTTTTTTGCAGTCAAATGGTATCAAACAGGTAAAAGAATACAGAACAAATAGATAGGAATGGTAGAGCTATATGACTGCCTTTTCACTGTTTTGCGAATCAAATCCAGGGGCACGGTAAGGCTTAATGATAATACGATAGGTGTTCGGATTTTGGAGATATTCGTTAATTAAAACGTGCGACGTAATGCACTACTCATAAGGTTACTGAAAATTCTTCGACCTTATGATTAGTGCATTACGTCTATGCATGTATCGCGATATCTCAATGTCGTACCAATTGAAACATGAGGTGGGCTGGTGAAGCACATTCAGTGGCTTAGAAATATCATAAACGAGAGATTCAGCTGGGTTCTAGGTGAGTCTCTCGCAAAAACCAAATTTGTTTGCAAATGAGTGTATTTCGCTACTGTGGTTTCTCTTCGTGCGGATGCTGCTGTTAGCAATGATGATAATGACGATGATGATGATGATGACGACGTGGAAGGGCCTATTGCACTGGACTCTCATCCTTCGAATCACTTCGTTTACTCGCATTAACTTGGAAATAATTCAGACGGGTAGGTCAGCGATAATACAAGCATCGCGCAACTGGCCATCTCTGCTAAGTCCTGTTTAGGCGAAACTCCCCTGCCTTACTAAGTAATTAGCATGAGGCATGAGTGAAACTGTGACAGTTTGAACCACCCTGCCATCCGCATTTGGCTCATAGCAAAATACCATGATGCTCAGAATGACCATAGGTTGGTGGCATTATGACGACTAGCCCACATCAGTAAACGCGGACCGTAAAGTGATCTGTAGTATTTAACGTTCATTGGTCTCTATCGGGCTCAAATACGCCAAGGGTTCAACTCTGTCCAAAAAACTAAGAATAAACCTTTTCCTAGCCTTTTGAATATCGATCATTCAGCTTCCAATAAACCCCCAATTTAGCTGACTAAACATAATCTTTTATGAGGTTTTCCATCATGACCTATTTGCTGGTTAATACAGGTGTAACGGCGAATACTACTGATGAGGCATGCCAGTAGTCTATGGTGTGGTGTCCAAGCTCCGCTTCAGCACCTGATGAAAGGTGAAGTTTATTACATAAATTGTGAAATCACTTTGCATTGTTCGTTTACTATTGTTTAATAATCAATGAATGTCCAGGAAAGTTCAAGTGGAGGCGTGAGAATGTTCAGTTTCTAAAAACTCTGTGCAGATGAGATGTGTATTTTCGTGTCTAATGGCTTGTAACCGCTCAGTTCGTTTTTACCTAATAAGTGACTTCGCGCGAAAGAGGGTTTTCGTCCTTTCACCTTTAGTTGATTTTCCGCTAAACTAAGCGACTTTCTAGCAAGTGGGGTGATATCCTTAGTGCTTTGTTGCGAATCGGACCGATGAGGACGAGCCCCTAGAGGGAGGAGTTTTAAAAACAATTTTGGATTTTTTTGGAGCACATGAGCGAATGAGAGGAATTCGAAACCTACTGTCAGCGTGTGATTCAGGAATGAGAAAAAACGCACTGGTAACTAAGACGTGTTCATATGACGCCACATCGCTCCAGCTGGAAAGGGTTGCACTAAAAAAGCGGAATTCTCATGGCTGAATCTTTCGGAAATTGAATTTTTGGAAGAGTATTTGGCGTCTGGGAATCACAGGTAGGTCGTGTAAACCACAATTACAACGTACATCATGATCTATGTATTATCCCGTCTGATGGAAGAAA
Source organism: Opisthorchis felineus (assembly GCA_004794785.1). Lineage (NCBI taxonomy): Eukaryota > Metazoa > Platyhelminthes > Trematoda > Opisthorchiida > Opisthorchiidae > Opisthorchis > Opisthorchis felineus. Next base: position 937,557 of record SJOL01009052.1, read on the forward strand.
ACGCGCATCAAGAATGTGGACGGTTTGTTGTCAGATGACCGAAACTACTAGTGTGATCTAGTTCCTGCCGCTCACAGACCGTAGCTGCAGACACATCTCATAACTGGTCCGTTAAGGTGACCCACTTCTTACCTCTGTTGCCAGTTCAAATTGGCTGATCCCAGGGAATTAAAACTTCAGATGCGTCTAGCATGTGCTGATGGTGACACGCTCGCATCGCGTGTCTGAAGTCCGGTGTTCAAACCCTGGTGCGGCCAAGGATATGCCCCGCTGATGAGCTCTAATAGGAGCGAAACTCGAGTCAAGTGCTTCCCCCTATTTTGATGTGGACTTACCAGAATAATTACGCCAGGACAAGAGGACGACTGTTCAAACGAGAGTCATGTGCGAGTGTGCATTCTACAGAATCCCGCAACCGCCAACAACTATGAAAAGAACCGCCACGTTGGTGGTGATGACTGTGACTTTGCCCCCTTTTCTTCTCTGAATTAAATCAAATGAATCGAATTCCGTCCATGGAAAATAAGTCGATTGCAGCTCTTATCATCCGTTTATTCTATGAAATGATTTCATTAATAGCTTCTCCATGGAGCTCTGTCATCCGCCCAATGGTTGCGTCATATCAAAACATGAGAGACCATTTGAGAGGTTCTGTATGCCTTCGTTGATAGCGTGTCAATCATTTTGGACAGTTCACAACATCAGGTGCAGGCTTATGCCCCTAGAGCAAGACGGCTCATTGGAGAAAGGGCCTCTTCTCAGCACGCTGCTGTTTTCTCAACTTGAAAAAGCACGCACAAAATCTTACATACTGACAATGTGTTTAGTTCGTTGATCCTGTTGGCTTGTGTATTTTGTGACTGCACAAGTCTGTAGCTTCCCACAATGAATACCCCAAATCCCTATCGAATTGATGCATGGGCGTAAGCCCGTATGCAGACTTGAATTCGTTTTGTTAGTACAGACCAATAATAGTCCTTCTGCCATTCCCCTATCTGTCCTATCTCTGCATGCTCATGCGTTGAGTTGATTATGCGTGAATACTGTTTGTGAGGAACATCTCACTCAAGTACCCACTAATTAAAGTCACTTCGCATAGGTTCCTTAGCTATGGTTACAAAACAAATCCAGATTCTTTTTGAAATGGTGCCCTAAAGACAGGAAATCTACAGTGTGTTTATGGATGCCTGTAAGACGACCAGCGACAAATCAAGGGACGAATGAATATTTTGAAAAGGACACACTTTTAAAAAACGTGCTGCACCGCAACATTCACAAACCAGTAATTACAAACAAATTGTAACAAAAAAGTCGGTTCGGCATACGGTTGCACGTGTGTAGCAACTGTGGCAACGCACACGCATTTTATCGCTATGCTGTTCTTGATTGCAGGGTTCTGAGGAATTTCATTGCGATTGTGGTTTTTGTAAAGAAGCGGTAGTCCAAATGGATTAGAGGTACAAGAGTTTTAGAGCATCCCATTGCTACATTTGATTCCGGCACCTCAGCATCATCTCATTATTAGTGTTTTTTGCGTTTTCTTTTACTGGCGTCCACTCACTACTGACAATATTCAGAATGGAGCTCACAGTATCCCTCCTCACAAACTCGCTCCATTCCACAACTAGGATAATAACGATTCGATTACTCAAAAGATTTTCTTGCAGATCGATATATTATAAGGGAACCTCAATGCACACCAAGCAGAAAAAACAGGGAAACAATCTTTGCTGAAAAGCCGATGAGCACTGTACAGCTGTTTCATCCTTGTTGGGAATCATTTCGAAACTTCAGGGAGTTTTGAACCCACGACCTTCCGGTCAATGGATGGACATTTAGCAGTTCCTGTCTAACTGAGAGCTAATCACAGTGCTGACCAGCCGCTCCTGTCCAATCGGTTAAGTGTTCACAATACTGACCGCGAGGTCACAGGTTCAGAAATCTATGAATCCCGTCAGGTACGCATTCCTGATAATTCCCGGTAAGGCTAAAACAGCCCCTCAGTTCTTCTCGGGTTTTCGCATAATTTATCTTCACATCGCTCAAGCGTGAACACCACCGCATGTTCAGATGTGGTAATTCAGATGAGTCCAGCATGCGCTGACGGAGTAGTGGTAACACTCTCACGTAGCATGTCAGATGTGAGGAGTTCGAGGGCCGGCACAGCCAAGGATATGCACTGTTGATGAGCTGTAGTAAGAGAAAAACTTGGGTCCAGTGCTTCCCCCCCATTTTTATGTGGACTCACCAGAATAATTGCATTATGATAGGAGGACGATTGTTTAAACGAGAGTCATGTGTGAGTGTGCATTCTACAGAATCCCGCATCTAACCACAACTAACTGAAACTGTGCTTCAATGCATGTTTTATCACAAAAGGTGGTCCAAATAGATCAGCTTTAGTGAATGTGTAATTACACTTTCGTGGTTCCTTCTCTGTACCATCTTATGCGCTGTAATTGATTACAAAAGCCGATAAATCTGTTCTCCTCCAATTAAATTTGTCAAACTATACCGATCTTAGTGAAACCGGTCGTCGAAGAATTTTCCGCAACCTTACGAGTAGTGTCTGCACGTCTACACCGATCTTCTCCAAAACCGAACAAGATGGTTCCATTTGGTGCTAGAATTATGAGAAGCTTATTTCTCACGCTGTAACACTTACCGATAAGCATGAGCATTATTCACATATAGGAGATTGTGGTTTCGTTCATTTCTACCCGCCACTCACCTTACCGCAGAGGCCGTCGCGTCCGACACTTGTGTATTGACATGTGTGTCTGTGTTTGAATGTGCTCAGCTGACCTACTTACTCATGCACGTTCGAGTCCCGTATGCTGAGCCTGCCTTGACTTGTTATCTCATGAGTTCCGTGTGAGATTGCATCGCCAATGAGAATCACGAGACTGTCGTCGAAAGGGACGACCGATGACTACTGAGCCAACATTCCGCTCGCCGTTGTTTGGTGTGCGGACGTCGACACTGCACTGTGCTGGTCAGTGATGATAGAATTGTGCACTTGTTGACGCTACGAACGTGTACAATTGAAGTTTGTTGCTTGTACCCTTGTGTTAATAGTACCGTAGAATTTCGAACCCCCTTCGTCCTTTTGATATTCGGGATTGTCGAACCTACGCGTCGCTCAAAGTTCCGTATCAGGGTATAAATTTTATTCACATTTAAAAAGTGGACATTAACGGGAGGAACCGATGGGGAAACGAAACTTGATGAAAATCTGGTTTCCAGGCCAGAGTTTGGTCGCAAAGATGTCAGACAACTGTCCTACCGGTGCTGCTTTATTACCGCGCAAAAGTGACTTTCGCAAGAGTCTGCTTTCTTTGAAAGTGAAACTTTTAAACGAAGTGTATGTGAAAAGAATTAAGGGTGCATAGGTGAGATGGCGGTCAGATGGCGGTCGTCGTGCTCGTGATACTGTCCGATGCTATTCAGCTTGTATTCACACTCAATTTAAACGAGAGATTCAGGTTGGATTCAGTTGGGTCACCTATTAAATCCAAATTAGTTTGCGAATAACTGTGGTTTGCGTACATGTTTTGGGATTCAGGTAGAACAAAAGGTTCAGGGAAAGCCCGAGACTGCATCCGAAGAGGAAGGGCGAAACCGGTCTTGCGCTGCAGAAGGGGTTTCAGCAACTTTATGAGTAGTATTACTTCGCTTGGGATTTTTTTCTATTCCCTGTCCGGATCGGTTAATTTCTCACAGGGGTATAAATTCACCCGACTGAATATTATTTCTGGAACAGTTCCCAGTTTCTAGTCGAATGACGAGGATGAATTCAGTACGCTATTCTTCCAAATGTCAACATTTGCCAAGGATATTGTTTCAGTCTGTGAATCGTACATGATGAGTTGGACAAATACGGTCTGTGTAAACATTCCACATTGCCAAACGGTTTATGTAAACAACATATTTAGAAAAAGGTAGATGCACTGGCTAACAACTATCGGAAAAAGCGACAAAATGGTGTTTTATTGGTTGCCACAAAAAAGGGCTACATGTGTGGCTACAGACCGATCGATAAACTGATGAGAAACAGAACAGAATATCGTACTAACCGAAACGTGAGGCGGCCTAGTGCAGCACATTCAGTGTTTTAGGAATATCATAAAAGAGCGATTCAGCTGAGTTCCAGGTAAGTCTCCCGTCGAAACCAAAATTTCGTGCAATTTGGATTCCAGAAGAACATAAGTTTGACGGTGGAAACTCGGGGACTGCACCTACCTGATAGACCCGAACGAGAAGGGCGCAACCGATCGTTGCCTGTCGAGAAGTTTTCAGAAACCTTATGAATAGCGTATTACGTCTAAATAGGATGTTAAATAAATAAATAAATGTTTTACCCAAAGCGACCTTAGGGTTACATCAAGTTTCGTTTTGGACAAACAATGAAGGCTTGAATCAATCGATTGCAATAACGTCGGAGAATTCGAGTTCAACTGAGAGATGACGACTGTACAAGGGGACCTGGTTCCAAAATATATTGGTAAATTGTTGCTTCTGGTGGCTCAGGAAAGTGCCAATGTTTCTCTTCTGTTATCCGGCTCTGGACCCAAAGCGAAATGTGCTCTTTATTCCTGGTACTGAGAACTCTACCTATTATGCCTATGCAGTTCTGTCTGCGGCCTCATGGGAACTAATATGCAGATTGAGATTTGTTCTCGACAGTTCGGGCTGAGTAGCGGTAACACGCTCGTTTCACATGTCGGGTGTTCGCAGTTCAAACCCCGACAGGGCCAAGGATATGTACTACTGATGAGCCCCGATAAAAGCGAACTTCTAGTCCAGTGCCACGCCGTTTTGAGGGTAATCGGGCCAGGACAGGAGGATGCTTTCATACGAGACTGAAGAGAACGCGAGTTCTGTAGCCCTTAGTTGAAAGAAGCGGTAACGCATGATCCAGAACTGTAAAACGCTGTACGTCTGTTGAGCGCAGAAACTAAACGCGTGGCTGTTGAAATAGTTGTCTTTGATATTTCAGGGGGAATTTTATAAATTTAGTCCACAAAGATACTCAGATATATGGGGCCAGGTGAATATCCAAGACCGCAGTTATGCGCCATCTAGAAACTTCAAAACTGGAATACCTTTCCGCGGGATTCTAGCAATGTTCAGCTCTTCATGACATGGTTTATCACAATAAGGGTTTGATACTTAGAAAATTGAAATAAGTTGGCTGAACATTTGGAACCTATCAGTATCCAGGACAAATAGCATTCTCAGTCAATGCGTACCATGAAACCATCTATGCGGAACAATTGCCTGGGCGAAAGTTCAACCCGTCTTTTCAGTGTGGGCTCTAAAATGCTTGAATTGCCGGTCATTGCGAACAGTAGCTCCAAGTTTTAGAAAATGTGCTGGAGAGGCCATGGGTGGAAGTCCATTGGCCCAATTTCATCAGAACTGTTCACTTTGATGGGGAGGAAAGAAGTGAATCATCTCATGGGAGGGCTAGTAACTTTCAAGCTCCATTCTTGTTCTCGGCCGGGCTATCGTAAACCACATTCTAGTACCCGCAGAAGAAACTTCCGTATTTATACTAGAAACGGTCTTCCCTGAGAGTCTCGCTTCTCAAGTGACACAATCGTTGACTTCCTAGAGGGAATCATTGGTGGCTCAAGTGGGCTTATTGGTCGTTGAGAGGGTGAATCTTGCCGTCTGAACAACACTTAACCTCTAGAGATAGGGAGTCCCATCTAGAACTAAGGGAGAATGTCTTTTGGGAACCCTCCTGGATAGTGGTAGACTTTCTTCTAAGGACTATTTTCTCAGGGGATTGTTATAACCAAAGACGTAAGAAGTGGACGGTTATGAGCGATTTCCAAGCTATTCGTTTGATAGTACCGTACGAACATGAAATTCTCAGAGTACTGTATTCTTACATTCGGTGTCGGACTTTTCTATTGAAATAAGCTTACTAATTTTGGATGCTGAGGATTTGTGAACCGCACTTTAAGAATTGAGTGGAAATCGTTTTACCTGCCAAGGTGTTTTCGTCAGTACTTGAGGGTGACTGCAGTTCCAAGTGCGAGGAATTTTTATCCATAATGCAGTTAGACGATGTCTTAGATGGGAAATTACTGATCCAGTGATCTCATTGACGTCCATCAGTTCTGTTGTCCTCACATGACCTGAAGCAATTTTGTTGCATGGAACTTGAAGGAATGAAAGCACTCTAAATAATACCAGCTATGGTTGTTGGTGTGTTCGCCAAGCATGACAGTTGGATTGCTGTTGGAAGCAAGAAGGAAACGGCCCAGTCACAATATAGGCACAAAACAGTCGAATTGAATGCGCCCAACGAACCAACTAGATACAAGGGAGGGAGACCAACTCAGATTCATAGGTGACCAATCAAACTGCGCGAAGACCGCCTCGGGACCAACCGATCACTTCAGAGTTACCAGATGCTACTTCGAAACTATATAAGCACAGACAGAAGAGGATAAATTCACCCACTCAACCCCGAACTGATGATGTCTCCTCGATTGGTGATGAAACGTTTGAACTCGAACTGCCAAGTACGGTGAACAGACCAACAACCAAGCAGCGCACCCGAGCTACCTACATTGCCACCAAAATTGCCAATAACAGCTCTCCCAACAAATACACTCATTCGCCTTTCAACTGGGTTTTCAAGATAGACTCAACTGAATCTCTCGTTTATGATATTCTTCAACTGAATGTGTTGCACAGAGGCCGCCTCATGTTTCAGTTGGTACGATATTCGGGATATAGCAGTATATTTTCAGTTCGGGTTCAAGTAGAACATAAGGTTGACCGAACCTAGGGGACTGCGCCTATCTGATGAGCCCCAAGAAGGGCAGTGGAAGAGTCTTCAGCAATTTTGTGAGTAATTTTCCTTTATGGAAACAGTTCTCTCACCTTAGAGGATAGCCTCGTTGGGGAGGGGTTGGACGTCACCTTGAACGCCGGCTTCGGAGGATCAAAGGACAGTGACCTTTTATGACTTAAACAATTCAACACTAGAGACCCGGGTGACAGAACGAACTTTAGAAGACAAAAAGGAACAAGCTGTCGATCCTTTTTTATTTATCCAAGTTGAAAAAGTCCCAAACTGAATGGTGGATGCTGATTTTCGTGCGCGAATTGAAATTCAAGTCCACACATCGATTGGCCAAACTGGAACCGATTGAAACGCTACGCATAATTTTCCCCTACTATTTTTAGAAACCTGATTTCTTTAAGTTTCACATTATGACGTAGAGCCAAAAATGCAAATGTGACAAGGTAATGTCGTCATCGACACAGGGTATTCTAGCCATACCGCTGTCATTGAACAGCAGCAGTGTTTGCTTGGTTAATGGAGATACAAGAGGGCATTTATCTCAGCTGACAACCTGTGTTTATTTCTGGATACTGAAACCAGAAATAGAACAATAGGCAACATAATCGACCTACCCCAGGAACTGAATTAATAAACATCGGGGAGGACTGTTTCATTTCAGGCTTGTGGAATTCGCGCTGACATCAATCTGTTGTGAACAGTCCACCTCCTATCCTGGTGAAATTATTCTGGCGATTCCACACCAAATGAGGTAAGCAGCATTGGACCAGAGCTTTGTTGATATTAGAGCTCATCCGTGGTTCAGATCCTTGACTGTTCCTGGGTTTGAACTCCGGACCTCTACTCCACCAGCGCATGCTGGACACACCGTAATCATCACGTTTGAACAGGTGATATTCACCCTTAAACAATGTGATTGGTCTTCCGACGTCTGTATACTTCCTCATTTTCTGGAGACGTGAAAGCTCGAAGAATAAGTCCGAACACCACATGTACTTCGATGCTTGGGGGGCGCACTGGCCTTGCAAGGACCAAATCACTTTGGCTGGAGGGTTTACTACCCCCTATTCGGACAGCTCAGGAACTCGCGTCTTCCAAGAGATTTTCTTGTATAGTGGGTACTGCCGTTGATTCTCGAAAAATGCGAGACTGACTTATACACTCATCTCCATATCAGTTTGGTTTGCATAGACGTAGTACACTGGTTATAAGGTTGTTGAAAACTCTTCGACAGCTCACGACGGGTTTCGGCTTTCTTGGGGCTCATCTGGCAGGCGCAATACACGAGTTTCCGTCACCTCTATGTTCTACTTGAATACAAATTGCACGAAATTAGCGAAGTACACTCATTCGAATGCCAATTTGGTTTTGACTGGAGACTCACCTGGAACCCGGCTGAATCTCTCGTTTATCGTGTTCTCCTTCAACTGAACGTGCTGCACCAGGCCACCTCATGTTTTATTTGGTGTGATATTAGAGATGCATTGCATGGACACAATGTACTACTCATAAGGTTGCTGAAAACTCTTTTGTAGCCCTCTACCGTTTTTGCCCTTCTTGAGGCTCATCAACTCTGTGGGGGTTCTTGGCATAGACTAAATTTACTTGCAAGACTAAGCCTAGATTTGAACTCCGAAATCTCCTCACCAACTGCCAAATTTAACGAGCTACCGATTATCAAGCTGGCTATTTTTCCCTTATAAGCAGCTGTTCATTGAATTCATTTCTCTTCAAAGTGGACTGAGCATACAACCACAAAAAAGCTGACCTTCTTTTAGGTTTTCCATTTTGCTTGTCGGTTGGTCATATTACCACTAAAGCGGTGGTTACTTGACTAGGGAATCCGCTATGATTCCAACAACCGTTTTGATATCCTCCATGCGTGTCATGGCCATCTAGAAAAGAGTGGGGCCTTGTTGTCGAGATTGTCTACCAAGCCTCGCTATAGATCGGGCACCTGACTACACCAGGTCAAAGAACCAAGTGATCCCTCATTATTTAGAAGTGATGATATGGCTCACCAAGCAACACATGTGTATTGTTGTCATAAACATCTGACCCATTTTGGATGGGGAGAGCAAGTTTAACCCATGACATACTGAAAATCACTCATTATTATGTATAGCTCATTGATGAGACGGGTGTGAGGATGCATTGGAAAATGAGTTAGAGTACTGGGAAAATCCATTGGTAAAGTGTGCTAAGACTACTAATGTATAGGCGTATACTACTGATAGGACGGGCGAGTAGCCCCTGGCTAAGTAGTTTGAGGCGCCGTCCCTGCATGTGACGGCAGGTTGACTTGGAAATTATTGGACCGTTTTACAGCGATTGTCCGTTATTGTTCAAACAACGTCCAGGAAAGCTCAGAACGAGGCGTGAAAATGTTGACTTTTTCATAAACTCTGTGCAAATGAGGATTTTACTGAAGTGTCTGATAGTCTGTAACCCCCCTTGGTTCATGTTTTTCAGCAAGTGACCGTACATTCACAGGAGTTCTTCTTTTCCCAGGTCCACGTTCAAGTGGATCCCCCCAGATGTATTTTGTTAGAACTTACTCTGAACACCGAGGTTCACCTCCGATCCAGCACATAAAACTTTTAGAAGAGTTAATACACTACTCATAATGTTGCTGAAAATTCTTCGACAGCTCATAACCGTTTTCGCCCTTCTTGTTGTCTAACCGTAAAGAGAAAGGCATTCAATGGACGTTTTTTCCAAGTCAAACTTATCTGACTTTTGTGTTTGGTTCTCCATCCCTCGGATTGATGGATCAACCGTTAGCGGCTGTAAGCTCCATGTCTGTGCCCACTTTGTGGATCCAGATACCAAAAAAGCATCGGTGCGGAACGATACAGAGTGATGCGCTTTTCGCGTCAATTACCGGGCCCGTTATTTCGTCCTTAGAGTTAGAACCTTCAAGATTCAGAAAATCCTCCGATAACTTAAGTCGATTTCACTAGAAATCGGCCGGAACAATGATGGAACTAGTTGATCGACCTACGGAAGCCTAGAAGAGCTTCTACGGGTACAAGTCGAGCCGCATTCCGGGATAAGAAAGTCTTGTAGGCTTCCCGTTGTGTTTGTTTACTTGCCAACCATTTTTGGGAATGAGTCACCCAACGAAAATGATTCCACTTCATTTCGTTTGCACGATATCTTTGGTTTACTACACACATCAGTCTCAAACGAAGTGTGACAGGAGAGCGTAACCGACCGAAGTGATTAACTTGCCAAAAGAAAACTGTACGTTTCCAACAAGAGTTTGCAATTCACTTCGTTTGGCGACTGACGGATTTGAGTAAAAAAATGAATCTGTCAAATCAGTCTTTGAAGAATGGTGATTGAAATGTCTGATTTCGAAACATCTTCTACATTAAAGGTTGAAACAAGGGAAGAAAAATCCTAACTATTAATGGTAACATAACGGTTTCATCGTCAGTGGACTCAGACGCTGTTTTTTGTAGACAGTTTGAGATCCGACTCTTTAAAAAGGTCTATTTCTCGGAGGCTCTATCGTCAGGGTTTATCAGCACAGTTCCAGTTCTTCTGCCATTCTCATCTCATTGGTTTAAACATCACTATTTTGGGTCGAACGAACTACACTCGTTGTTTTTCTATAAGAACATTTATGCATTTTATTGACGAGAATTGTAAACATGTTTGTCAGAACCGTTTATTCGCTGTCACGTGACATTTTGATGAGGTGTATAAGGTTCGGGCCCTCGAAGGAATAGTCACAGAACTATTTGATATGTTCACATTCATATCAGTCTCGTTTGGACAGTTGTCCTCTTGTCCTGACTTATTTCTTCTGGTGAGTTCACACTTTGTTCGAGTTCCGCCCTTATAGACCTCATCAGCTGTGCATATCTAATGGCTGTACCGGCGTTTGAACCACGGACATATGACTTGCGAGGCGAGCGAGTTACCACTATCCCACCGGTGCACGCTGGATGCGCCTGATTTATCACGTCTGAACCAGCGATTGTGTGCACGCTTGAGCGACGCGACTTCCCGAAAGGTGACCCAGTAATGGTCACCTGGTTGTAACAGTCGATTGACCCGCCTGTTAAGATTTGCTAGTAGCGCCACGGATGCTTGAAACCTGCTGGACAATTTTTTATTTCGTTTTAGGTATCTACAGTGTTTGTAGTTCACAATCAGATCACTCAAGTGGGAACAAGTTCGCCTGTTCAGACGCGAAAATTCAGTCGCGTCCAGCCTGCGCCGCTGGAGTAGTGGTAACATGCTCGCCTCGCAAGTCAGATGTCCGAGGTTCAACCCCCGACATGGTTGCTGAGCTCTAATAAGATCGAAACTCGAGTTCATTGCTTCTCCACTTTGGCATAAACTCACCAGAACAATTACCCCAGGACAGAAGGACGAATGCTTAAACGACAGTGATGTGAATGTGAACACTACAAACCCCGCAAACACCTACAACAAGGTTTGATGTGTAATGGTGGCCTAATTATGTCAAAGTTTCCTAATTGTACTAACAACATTGGTGGTATCTGGCGGCGAAAATGAAGCAATAGATAGGTGTACTAGTTATCAAAATGTCAAAACACATTCGTTGAGTACGGAGCTGTAGTGACTTCCAGAGACAAGTGTCTGAAGACGTCTGTGCTTTGTTGGTGCCTCTAACCACTAGAAAAGGTTAGAAATCGCATAGCACCGTGTCGGAAAATGTAACCAAGAAGTTAACTGGTGTATTTTGTAAGTACCTTAGTGGAAAGTCGTATGCTATCCTTGCGGCACTGCGAAATGCGTCCTGGAGCCATTTCGTGTATTTTAATGGTCTTAGCGTGGTCAAAGACTTAAAGATGTCTGATATCCTCCACCCTAATTGGCCGAGTCTCGCAGCCGTACAATAACACAACTCACAGAGGCGTTCTTCGAGACCCTCCGGGATGCCTTTTCGATACCACAAGTAGCGCAAATTGGCAGACGCAATTTGACCTTTGAGATTCGTTTCACTCCTTGAAGTCTCAAAGGCATGTTCAAACACTGTACATCTTGGAACATGACTGTGTGCTTTGTGGGTGCGAAGCACTAGTCGATGGGCTGGATGACCCTGGTCAGCTATTCTAGTAATGCTTTCGTAACTTACTCTTTTTCAGAAATGTGGGCCTCTCTTACTGCCAGGAGAGACGGTGCTTCATCCGTGGGTAATGAAAATCGAATCTGTGAAATGATAAACGTCTACGAAGTGTTCGGGCAAGTTATACACAACCTACTGGTTATAGGCATGAAGTTATTCTCTGAAGTACTTTAATAAGGTAGATTCTGTGGTCCATTGACCATCAGAAACAGTATTCATATTTGTGTTTTTCATTCTGCTATGATCTGTTTTGTCAAGCTCGACTTTCCTATACTGTGTGAGCTGGACTCAATAACGGTCATGTGATCCTACACCACAGACCATCGCAGCAGACTGGATTTTTCGGTTCACTTGAGCAGTGAAGACAGCAGTCACCAGAGCGTACTTTGCACTGTTTAAAAGTACATCCGCCCTGGGTCTGCGCGTGCACTGAACAGCAGCTTCCCTGAAAATAGGGCGCAGCTACTGTGGCATGCTCACGTCAGAAGGGCACATAGAAGTACAGGTGCTTTGAAAATGGACACTGCTTCCAGAGTTGGCCCAGAATGACCACAGCCATTATTCACAGCCTTTCTAACCGTATTTTCAGCCCTGAAGGTGGTACAAAGTCTAGCTATCGGTGGGTCTCACTATAAGGACAAATAAATTTTCATTATTCGGCATAAACAAATCAATATCTGATCAATTTTTGACAAAAAAGTCGAGATCTGACTACCAGTTAGTTTCCGATGTCAGCTAAATGCAGTTACAGTAGTTTAGAACAGCTTGTCATTCTCTGTTTAGTAATGCATAAACCTGAGACATTCATCTCGAAATTATTGAGTAAGGGGTCAAGGGACTCTGCGGTCAGTAATGGTTGTAGTCTGTCGTTTTAGTACCAATATTTTCGGTGACTTCTTGCTCCTGCAGGCCACCGCGTATGGAGGCGGACATTTGAGAATGCAGAGTTACGGTTTTTAAGTATGATAGAGGATTACATGTACACGGTTGTAAAGATATCCGCATTAAAATACAGTCTGCAACCACGAATGAGCACACAATTGTTCTGCTGAATGCTGTACGCACCAATGCCCTCAGTTCACCATTTTTCATGCAGTTTCCAGTCGGTAATAGACAGTGAAGCGGCGAACGGCCGTCTCACTTTTGTCAAGGATGATCGGTTCTGCATATGCCTTGGTTCAGATTGGTGAGCAACAGATGACTAACGAGTACAGCTCAAACGAGTTATTCCAAAAAGTTGTCACAATGGGGCCGATTGTCGTCGGTCTAGCAGCAAAGGAAGGAATGCAAACTTTTCAGTGTCAAACACTGTTCTATACGCTATGTCGCGGTGAATCAGTGGGCTGACAGTTGATATGTGTAATCATGAGGGATCTGCCCCGCAGACGGTGCCAACCGAGGCTCTTCACTGCTGATGGGGAATACAACTTCGCTGATTTTGGTTCGATGAAACTTTACAAAACCCATCACTTTACCTTGTTCGTGGCAAACTCGCTTGTAAGCGAGCCAGAAGAAGTTGGTTGCTATCAGTCGGGCAACAAGGGAACAAACAAAACCTCAGATCGTTGTGAACGATCTTGAGCTACTTGAGCAGTCACGCGGTGTACGCCAAATAAGTTGAGTAAACTTGCTCCTGATTGCTGTTTGAGGTAAAATCAAAGCGGTTTCAATTCAAGACCACTGGCCCACTTTCCTCCGCGAATGTTGTCATTCACCCCTTTGATGTCGTTTGACTCACAAGGGCCACTTCAATGTGAGCACAGTGTTAACACCAACTGTTTTTTTATTCGTAATTAGGCAAAAACTTGAAAAATTTCGAAAAATTTCGAAAAATGCCGCAAGTGAATGCCTCACAAACAGGCCGTTTTGTCCACGGTTTGAATTCTTGCGTGCGGCATGTGTGCGTGTGCGCGCGCGTGCGTCGTGTGTGCGCGCGTGCGTCGTGTGTGCGCGCGTGCGTCGTGTGTGCGCGCGTGCGTCGTGTGTGCGTGTGTGCGTCGTGTGTGCTTGTGTGTGCGCGTACGTGTTTGTGTGTGCGCGCGCGTGTTTGTGTGTGCGTCGTGCGTACGTGAGTGTGTGTGTGTGCATGTTTGCGTGCTTTCATGTATTAAGACTTGAATGAGGCGAATTGAGCGATGGGCAGACTAAAACTTTCAACATCGAACGAACGAACGCAAATATCATCAAGATGCTTTCACAAGACAAAGTAGAGAAGCGCGAGCCTGCGGGTTGGTACCGTTCAGTCCTGCTGAGTGTCTGAAGTTTTTATCGCGAGGAGAATCTAATGCTCAGTTTTACGAGTTTCAGCGTTCGTACACAAAAAAGATGGGAATGAAGTAATTGTAGTTGCTACATCCTAACTTTGCCGGAAAGAACTAAAAATTTGGTCAGAAACAGCAATATTTCATGTGCTGATCGCCTCGATTCAACGATAGACTGATTAGAGACCACCAGCCATTTCTAGCAATGTTGTTCCGATGTATGAGCACTTTGCCACCTCAACTAACTCACTAGTGAAAATAAATTTAGCTGGCAGTTAGTTGTATATGCTTTTTGATCATGCAAAGCCAAGCCCATCCCAAATGATACATCTGTGTGTGTGTGTGTGTGGGGGGGGGCTATCGCAGTAAAACTCCACTGAACAAACATTAAATAAACTGCAGTAGGTACCTAAAAACATGCATCGCTTCTGACAAACACTCTCATTTGCACACAGATTTGCTTTTGACAGGAGACTCAACTTAATCAGGTTGAATGTATCGTTTATAATAGTCTGCTCCAACTGAATGTTCTGCACCAGGTGGCCTCATGTGTCCAACTCAGGTACAAGTGGCACATAAGTTTGATGGAAACTCGGGGACTGCGCCTACCCGATGAGCTTCAAGAAGGGTGAAACCGGTCGTGAGCTGTCGAAGAATTTTCAGCTACGTCTAGACAACATGTGTTGTTGTTTAACAAAAGGGTTGTTTAAAAAGGGTAACTTTAACAAATCCAAAAGTTGAAAATTATTAATATCGATGTCAGATTAGAAGCAGTTTGTGTGCCTGAAATCTGACGCATTAACGTTTTTTGGTTGTTTTCATCCCGAAGATTCAATGTTGAACTACTGGTTTGGCGATGTATACTACTGATGTAATATGTGAGTAATAACTAGTCAAGTGTTGAAGCTCTGCTCCAGCATTCGATGGAAGGTTCATATGGAAATTATTGAATCGCCTTGCGGTGTTTGGTTATTGTTGCTAGTATCCAAAGAACATCCAGGACAGCTCAGGAGGACGCTTGGAAATGTTCACTTTTCCAAAAACTCTTTGCAAGTGAGGTTTTCACTTTCATGTCTGATAGCTTATAACGCCTTAGTTCGTGTTTTCCAGCAGATGCCCCCACATTCAGGGGAGTTTTTCCTTTCTCCGGCACATATGTTAATCGATAAGCAGCTGCACACTCGAAGGGGTCTGTGAACTATCTAAGGTAGGTCGAGAATCTGCCCCAGCTTTAAAAACGCTAGCCAAACAGCAGGCGGAATGAGTTATTGTGCAATAGGCTTATTTTGCTATATCGTTGAGGATAGAACACAGCAATAGATTATGAGCGCTGATACCGATAATGATATCTAATCAGGACTTATATCTGGGTTGACGTTCCGGTTGATGAAAACCAAAATAAAGGTTGTCTTTCTTCGTACAGGGGGTGAGTGAGACATGTTCAACTTCGGCATGCTCTGATCACCAAAGGGGGTGAAGGGACAATTGTAGCTCGAGAAGAGACTCATATCTTCTTAACCTACCTCATCAACCATGCCAGCCGATTGAATTACACGTCGCGTTGCAGTCAGCAGTTTGAATTTGTTAACCAAACGGTCATGTGACCGATCAAATCTATCCTCACTCGATAATTCCTCTTCCGGCTAAACGTTTTGACAACCTACCATTTGCTCATTGTTCCATGTAACTGATTGGTTGTTGGTAATGTAGTAAGCTGTCATGTTTCGTAATTGCTAGAGTGCCGATAACTATCAAGACCTTGAGAGGAAAAAAGATTCGAATATATATATTATTTGCCTGAATGTATGTAGTCTACTCCCGAAATGAGGTTGCATGATAGGATGGTTTTAACTATGTGTCGATTCCGCCGAAAAATGCTATCAACGATAATAATCATAATAATCATAATACTATAACGTCATAGCATTATATGCATATATGATATAATATAATGTAATTGTTGGCTGGCTCCGAAGCAGATATGATGGGCAACCGTGTTTAAACCATTGTGCGCATGCACACGGTGGGTAAACCAAATGCAGTTTGCGTAAAGTCGATTGTGGTGTTACGTACAAGCCACTCATGCCAATGTGCACTCTATCATAATCAGTGGGAAAACATGGGGACGCTACCAGTCGTCCTAAGCATGTCGGTGTAGGTTAATACCAGCATAAGTTCTCTTACATCTAGGCGTCGTTCTCATTCGTTGATTTCTCGAGGTTTCGGATGAGTACACCATCTCCTTCTAATAAATCACCATGACAGTGGTTCCTGAAAGGTGCCCGTAACCGCTGCATATAGGTGATAATGCATAGCCAGAGGGGAAACCAGTAGTCGGATGCCTATGAGTACTACTGATGAAATGTGAGTAGTCCCTGGTTAGGTGTAAAAGCGACATCTCTGCATTTGATGGGAGGTTGGTACGGAAATTACTAGACCGATTTGCAGTGTTTGTTTATTACTGTTTAGTAATCAGAAAACGTCCAGGAAAGTCCGAGATGACGCTTGAGAATGTTCACTTTTGTATCTAATAGCTTGTAATCACTTAGGATATAGGATAAGTAAGCTGATGGCTGGCAGGTCCAGTTCTACACAGGTATGCGCGCCTGCAGGTTGTACGAATCCAGGTGAATGTGTTTGCGCTCGGTCGTTGCGAATGATGAGCTTGCGTCTGAGCGTTGAGATGCATTGTGCTGTAATTTGCAGGTCACTCTGTCAAAGACCTTCACGCTATTTTACAGCTTTTCGAACTATAAGTTGTCAAAATGGTGGAGTCTCTGCTGCCCTGGTGTTTCAGCCACATTCTTTAATTGAGCTTAGGTGAGCCGCTTCCGAATTCGGCGACTGGCCAACTGATTTTACTTGGCGTATCCAACGTGACTAGTTGTGCATCAAGACACTCGATTACGTTGACTGGTTTGAGAACCTCACTGTTCGACATTCGATCCGACAAGTGGATTCGAAGTATCCTGAACAGGTGAAAATTGCCGTAATGTGTCACCGAGATGATGTCCACACTTCATCACCGTACATCAGTAAAAATGGTGTGACAGCTTGGTGCATTCGTGAGTTTACACAACCGCGGCTTATAATTACCTAAGACGCATTCGCTTAGTTGACCGAAAGCAGCTTAGCAGCTTGGACATCTGGTCGTGTGTGGATTGTAGACACGGTGCTACCGAAGGAGTGGAAGTTTTCACAACGTCCTATGCAGCGGTCATGTGAATACGGGGTGTCTGTTATTCGAAACTCCAGGAAAGTTGGTAAAAGACAAGTAGTTTGGAAGAATTCGTTTTTTGTACGAAGCGAAATGCTGCCCAGGAAAATACTATGGTTACTCGCCGCAATTCCGCCTTCGAATGTGCACGTGAAGCACAGTCATCCGCAAAAAAGCAGCCTCAGTATAGATCTCGTCCTGTCATTGAAGCCATTCCATACTAAAAAGCCGCTGTACAGCTGTTTCACCCTTGTTGGGAATCATCAGCGGAGCGTACCTCACGAAATTCAGAGAGTTTCGAACCCGCGATCTTTCTTCTAGTGGTTGAACAGCTAACCGTTTGGCCACGAGCGGCTGCTCAGCAGTGTGATTAGCTCGCACCTAGATGGATATAGTGCCTCTCATCTTTCGATCGCGCAATTCACATGGCGTGGTCACGTGTTTACTGGCTGCCCGAAATATGGCTGCTCAACTGGAAGACTCACGCGGCTTTCGAACTCCAAACTACATGGGATTTGTTGACGCTGAGATTTGATAACTTCGAACTAAGCTTCAATACATCTTTGCTTCGTGGGCAGGGTATCACATCTAGATGGTTCTGTCAGCAGTGATGAAATTTTTAATGTAGCAAACGTGATGAAGAAGCGCAATTCAAAGCATATCTTCTACTGGACAATTGCACCTGAATCAGGTGTTATCCTTTAAACGCTTCCTAACTTGTAGACTCACATTAGCCTAACAGTACTCACACAAGATTGATGCACACGCCAAGAGGGAGCATGTTTCTCAAAAGAACGGGCTTTTTTCATTTCGGTTCTTCGTCGAAGAAAAACCTCCGGTTTCGGATGACTGGTATTCGTTTTTCTTACAGTTTTTTAATTACCGTTCAACGGGAAGCACCTCATTTCGAAATTCAAGGCTATTGAACCATACATTTCAGTCGACCATCAATCCAACAGACAAGAATTTACTTTGCTTGCACACACAGACACCAGAGTTCCTTGGAAAATTTCACAAATGACTTACCAATTAAGGGAATGAGACAACGCACGATATTTCTTGGATTTTGAACATTTACGACCCGTTTTTCTGTCCCGGATGACAACTTATTGTGGCAAGTGGTTCCTCTGTAAGCCTAGCTAGTTGAAAATCACCTCTTTCTGAAGTCCGGATCTGAAGTCCAGTATATTCTTCCGCTATGTGTGAACCGCCGACACACTCGACTAGCAAATACCAACTGAATTCACCTGGGATGAAATTCTAACTCCCCCCTCTCACCCGAAAGTTGATAGAAACACCATTTTATTGACGAAACGGCTAAGCAAGCAAAAGCAACCTCATCAGAGAAACATTTCCGAATTCTCCGAAGCTCTTTCGTCGTAGAGTGGGTATTGTATGCAGCTGCATTAATGACCACCGAGTTCCAGTTCTAAGTTTGCATATGACCGACTGCCTCGTGCTTAAAAGAAACGTCTTTGTAAGAAACTTTGCGTAAGTTTTTTTGGTTGTTGCGAGCGGAATAAAAACAAAGAGTTTTGGCAAAGCCACAAAGCAGTATTCAAACATTGTTAGACGTGGAGGTTTGCGCCTGTCAAACTTTAGCGGCAGTCTTTGTAGACTAATTTCCATATTCAACTTGATGTGACGTCAAAACTTCAAAGCAAGCGAACCGAAGCGACCTCATCTCCGTGGGGAATCGTGGCGTTTCATTAGGCTGGTACATTTGGGAAAACCCAGATATTTGCATGATAAAACCATAGATTTCTCTTCAAACAGCCTCTCTAATTTGGTCTCAAACAGTTTAGTTAACCTGATATTTCAAGGTAAAGTATAGTAAACTTAGTTGATCAGAATTCCCAGAATAGTGGTTTTTGAAATTGTGTGGTCGGCGGATTATTCTGTAAAAGTTGAATTCACTGGCATTTCCCGCCAGCCACCACTGCCTTGCGGTCACGCTTTTGAGCCAAAGCTTTGGTCGGGAACCCTGATCGTCCTCCTGTCTAGATCTGGGTGACCTGGCAGACTACGTCGGACCATAACACCTACGAGTAACAACACTACCGCAGCGAAGTATCGGTGTTGAACACCGGTGTGATGCTTTCGCTAATGATGATTGATGATGATGCCGAAGCTACTGCGTTTTCCTGTCTAGAACGGTGTTATCACGTGGCATATGGGCTTGCTTTTTTGGCAGGGCAGAACAACTCAGATGCTTACCGGAGTTTTTCTCTGCCCGAATGCACTGCAGCGGTTACAAACTGTGCAGGACGAGGTAACCCATGAATCTTCCAGTCTGCTGGAGACTTGGACTGGGTGGCATGACAGACAGTGACGTCAGATATGAGACTGATAACTGTGCGTTACTGACGATCCGAAATACTGTAAACTGTACAAACAATACATGGCCACGTGATGTAATTGAAGGGTGAGTGGCGCTGTGTTTTGTCTAACTATGAGCTAATCGCGTTGTTGCTCAGCCACTCGTGGCCAAACGGTTAAGCGTTCAACCACTGTCCGGAAGGTTACGGATTCGAAACCCTCCGTGACTAACCTCCATTTGGACAGGATAAAACTATACCCTTTCCGAATCACCCTAGAGGCGCGCAAGGCTGACGACACCCAATAAGAACGAAACAGTTGTACAGTGCTTCTCGGCTCTTCGGCATAAGCCAACTTCACCTACAGGAGGGAATCTATTCTGGAAACTTTTAAAACTTCCTCTTAATTTATCGCGTGTCGACAACACATTACCTGTGTTTTTTTTTCGCGTGAATTATCCATCATCGACGGAAATGCAAACATTAATGGGCCAAACGGAATTTGTTCTACAGCTACCTGTTGAATTGAAAAATCAATAAACTGATGCATACATTATAAAATTTCTCGCCCAATCCAGCCGTATTTGGATTGTAAATAGTCAATGTTTTCATTCTATGCCGAGTTTTACGTCAACGACCAATTTGGTCTCCTCGTTCTAACTATTCAAATAGAGCTCAGGTGCGTGCAATTGACAGTTTTCCTCAAAAGTATTGTTCTCAACTGGAGAATGAAATTAGTTTGAATCCAAGTCGGTTCAAATTTTCATCATGGATGAATTCACAACATTATATTGGATGGTTTTATAGAAACGGTGCAGCTTTCCATGAATAAAACGATAAGCGCGGTTTTGCGAACTGTATGGATGTGCTACGAATGGTGAATTTCCGAGGCATGACAAGTTAGGGCCCGTATCATACAACGCGAAACAACGGTCCGCGCAAATTGCCAGTTGCAGAAACGCGACTTCCTCAGAGTGCAACTTGCGACAAACTTGAGCGTATTCGGTAGTCGTTTGGTCGGTTGAAAAGCCAACTGTTGTTTTCGTCTGCTCAGCTGATATAGGTCAAATCTGGGCATAAGTACACTCTTGAACATCCAGATATCTTGTGCATCTTTTTTT
>SJOL01009052.1:962801-999721 GCA_004794785.1 Opisthorchis felineus
CAGGACACTTGACAGAGTGAGTGTAACAGTTCCCTTTGGTCTGTCCGTTTTGTGCATGCGTTAGTATTTTGTGAGGCCCCTCCAGTTTGACTTTGATGCTGGTTGAACTGTTGGGTCAGGTAAAAAAAGCTTGAACAGTGCTGTTGATCCATGCAGTGTTGTCCTCTGCTATGAAAATACAAGACAATTTCATTGCATCACTTGGACCTTTTTCGCACTACGTTGTACGCTGCTCCGCGACGGCCCCCAGTGAAAGAGGGCCTGCTTTTTAAGAGGGTAGAACGGTGGCTTTCTCCCAGGCAACTGACAACCCCCGAGGAGGATTAGTCGCCTCGTGGGAGGTCACATAAGCTAATTTTGTGCGATAGTGGCGTATAGGCCATTCATTTGGGTAGCCTGCACCGGTAAAACAAGTCACTACAGGATCACGTGACATGAACTGCTTGATCGAACAGTGAATGGTAACGTCACTCAAGGCCGAAATATCTAGTACTCGGCTATCAACCATAAGTTTGGGCATTCAAATCGACCCACAGCCCCATAAGATGCGCACTTCCAACAACGATAAAACAGCTGCTCACCGTGCAAGTTTTATCAGTACTCTGAGGGGTTACGTTGACCGGTCTTTCCACATAAATCCCGTCCACGTGGAACGAACTTCTTCGCATGAATGTTATTCGAGATTCGGCTGCGTTGACCATTTGTTGGATGTCTGCACCATCCTCATATAGCAGTCTGCCGCCACATTACTTTAAAGAAGTTCCTCCGTCTTCACCATAGCGACTTACATTCCGGTCCGATTAACTTTCTATCTGAGACAGCAGTTTGACAAATAGCGCTCTTCTGCCCTCTGTTAGCTCCGGTCAGCTTGTTAGACAGCGACTTCAACGTCGGTAATATAAGGCAAGAACTTTATGAAAGCTGTCATATTTTTCTGCGACACGTCCGCCCCTAAAAACAAGTTTTGTAACGTCTACCGCAGAATCCACGAAAGTTTCGAATCGATTCTCCAACAACGGTGAGTTACGGTAATCTCTCAAGTGCTCTTGAGTTTTGTTAAGTCAATGAAGATCTCCAGTTTAATCAGATTATTGGTTGAATATCCAATCGACGAGTTATTTAAGGACTGCGAACGTCACTACAGTAAGTTTTTAAGACCTTAAATAAATAATGCAAAAAATCTGTAGTGTCACGCCGATTAGGCCTTTAGCTGACAAGTACAACTTGAAAAACCGAGTTTGAATTTGATAGATGAAAATTATTATTTAATGGTACCCCTATGGGAACCAGCCCCTATTGGACCAGGTCGAAGCGGAGGAGGGTTTTCTGTTCGGAGGAATAAGTCCACCGCCTAGTCTTATATTTAGTTTTTGTTTTACATGGTGTTGTTTACAATGTACTATTCGCGCGGGACGCCACAAGCAACCAATTTTTTCAAAACCTCAGTAATCGGAGCAGATAGAGTGCAGCCATTTCTGTAGTCTAAAAATCACTCGCCATTCACTGTTCTGTCCTTTTTTGAGTTATTTGGTTTTTCTCAGACTTGATGTCAGTGTACAGAGATACGGACAGCAATTTCGTCGTGCAAATGCAGGCAGTTTATGCTGAGAAGCCGAGAAGCACTTTCCAGCTTTTTTCAAACCTTGTTGGTAACCGTCAAAACTACGCAGCAGACGAATCTCCAGGGCGATTCGGACTCGTAGCCTCTCGACTTGAGTTCAGGAATAATTCTTTTGGTTTTTCGGAGCAGGTTAACTTTAATTAGAGGACGAATTGACGATTGAAAAATTCGAGATCCCCATATACTACCATCAGAATATAAGTAGGTCCTAGGAAAGTATAATTCACACGACGAGTGCACCTTCCATCTAAGATGTCGTCTGTCAGAGAGCCAGTCAATAAGTAACCATATGATATGGATTTCATGACTGAATGATGAGTGAGGCTATATCTTCTCCAAGTACCAGTTATTCACACTGCTGACCAGCCGAGCTTGATCAGGCGGAAGGTCGCGGGTTCGATTCCTCCCATTAATTGTCGTGATTAGCCCATTTCTGATAATTTCCAATAGGGATAAAAAGGCCAACAGTGATTCTGAGTTATTCGACATTGATTGATTTTACTAACAGGAGAAAATCTCAATCGTGCCTGGATTAATTACCATGTGAAGAAAATTCTAAACAACAAAATAGTTGTTAAACTGGTCAGTTGTCACGTTCCCCGGGGAAGAAGAACATAAACCAACGACAGAAATAGTCATGTATGAGCAAAGTTCTAAGCTCGATTAAACTAGCTCAAATTGCCGGCACTTTGGCAGTTTTACTACTCCGAGTACCATGTTGATCGATTTTTGTTTGTCCTAGTGACAGAGCCCACTAGATCACCGGTGTAGAAGTGGACGTATTAAATTGAGCTATAGCAGGATCAGGGAAGACTTGCTTGTATTAATTTTGTTGTAGAATAGATCATCATCAGGTTCTGGGGGACATCTGTTCGGGGATATTTTTAGCCCATGCTTACCAGTGCCATTCAGGGATGCGCAAACTAAGACCTACATGACTTTAATTGTGCCTGGAAGAAACAGCATCTATAAAGTCCATTGGCGCGTTATTTCTTGACGTAACCAATTATTGATGAGCGTCGACGGTTTTACCTCAGCTAATCGATATCTCATGATTACTTTTCTGCCAAGCTTAAAGATTTTTTTCCCTTTAAAAAAGTGCTAGTCCTTATAACTTAATCGACCCGGTCCACTCAGCTGGACTCCCAGACTGAGAAGCGACCTTTCATTGGACGACTGACATCTCAAGACCTCGAATTCTCTCAGCGTTGATTGCAAAAACAGGACCGATCAATTCTGAGCTCACGTTCTATGACATATCATATGATCTGTCGCATTACACACAACCCATGGGACTGTCTCTTGCATGGAAAGCTCAGCCTTCAGATTCAATAGTCAGTAACCGAGATGTTCATCAGAGGTCACCAGGAAAGCGTAAATTGACTCTTGATCACCGTGGATTACCATAAATAAGAAGAAATCTGTTGCCAGGTCAAAAGGCTTTGAATTTCTTTAATTAAGGAAAAAAAGTGGTCCCTATCGGGAAGTATTATGACCGATATTTCCGAAATTTCCCGGTTCCTTTTTTGGAGAGGAGGACTGTGAATCATCTGTCCATCGATCCAGTGGTAAAGTTTGCAGGACCTGAACGAACTGGTCCTTTCAAGGGGGAGTGCCTGTCTTTGAGGAACAAAACAAGGACCACAGTATTCCTCAATAACTTTCCGCATTTTCGAATTGAGCGGACTACATGGAGTGCCAGTACCAAATATCCGATGAAAAAGGACGTTGATGAGCCCACCTGTCTGGCAGACATGCACCACAGCTTCCAGAATTCTCATTGTATAGGCGTTTATAAAACCACTGGTATGATGGTGCACCCCTGTTACGTATTCCGACTGTCATAACTGCAACCGAATCGTCTGAGGGAGCATGCAGAGTAAACTATTGATAGTGATTGAATTGTACT
This sequence comes from Opisthorchis felineus, assembly GCA_004794785.1. Classification (NCBI taxonomy): domain Eukaryota; kingdom Metazoa; phylum Platyhelminthes; class Trematoda; order Opisthorchiida; family Opisthorchiidae; genus Opisthorchis; species Opisthorchis felineus. The sequence goes on from SJOL01009052.1 coordinate 966,332, forward strand.
CACTACCTTTCATTGTGCAATTTGTGTCATTCTACTCACTTCACTATGCTACTTTTCAAGCCCGGCTAGGTAGAACAAAGGATGCTTTAAAAGGATCGCTTCGTTCCTAGTATTTTTGTAGCTGACCTCGGGGTGGCTAAGTGGCTAAGGCGCGAATTTACTGGCCGGGAGGTCTGTGTTTCGAAGCCCACCCCTTGGTGTTTTGGAGCAATTTTCATATTTGTGGTTTGTGTCTTGTCCCAACAAAAGCGCATTCTTTCCAAAAAAGAAGTTCAATTTCTGTTTTTCTGTCTATTTTTCATGTCGCACCAAAATTGTTCCCTAATGCCCCGGCGTTACACTTAAGTAGGAACGACAAACGTCTTTTCTTTTCTTCATAAAAAGATCAAAGATACCGTTTGGAACTGACAGTCCGAATTGTACCTTTTCAGTGGAGTCTAAGAAAATCAGTCCAGAGTGTGGACGCAAAATGACCAGATATTTATTTGAACTATTTTTGAGAGCTTTTCTATCGATTGGCTACTCATCACATGCTGATGTTTGAGAAGATAGAGGAATAAAACCAGGCCCATGGAGTGGCAGGTACTCATACGGGTCACGGTTCGATACCAATATAACCTCCCTTCTAGGTGAGATAGAACAAGAGACCATACCAATCTCTTCCAGAACTGTTATATCTGACTGCTATTCCCACTCCAGTGCCTGGTGCCAGAAAAAGAACTCCCGACAAGGAACACAACAGCTTTATTGCAACAAGCGAGTGCGTGAGAGTGCGAAAGTTACAACGGCCCCGCGCTATTTAAAGGGCACTTTTTGACATTGATCCAGGCTGTCTGATAGGCGTTTAGTGAACACCCATCAACATCGATCATGCTTCTATGAAATGCCTGAACGCTGATCACATTCGGTCGTGCTTCTGTGGCGTGTCTGAACACTCATCGGCCTTTGCTGAATCGATTGAATGATTGACTGGCCTTGATGCTTGCCGGCTTCCCTATTGAGATTTTGGTGTAGTTCTAGGGTCTCAGTAAGTTTCGGACGTTCTAGTGGTTACTTTCAGGAATCTGATCTTCCTGACAAGAACCAATCGTCTTCAAGCATTCCTATGAAACAACCTGTTGGCCATGAAAATTGCATGTTTAACGGGTGCTTTGTTCACTGAGCTGAGTGATCGAGTCCACCGCCAGATAAAACGGCATCTTCAGTGCGTTGCGCGACTCCCACCAACAAATCAAGACCTCGCCGATAAAGGCACGAGAGCCAACACATTCGGATCGAAGATTCCGTGTTCAACGAGCGATAGTTGTTATGACCGTCGCAAGGGTCACCTGGACGTCGACCAATCAGAATCAGCCAATAGCATTGTCAGCCGGAACAAGCCGTCAGAATAGGTCGCGCTTGGCTAAAAGTGTATACATCAGTTTGTACACATTACTACTCAACGCACCTCAATGACATATTTCACTGAGTTCTTATCTACACCAACCCATTGCCGACGTTACCTAAATTGGCGACGAACAGTTAGCTCAACTAAACAGCCAACCAAAATCTTTGGGGATTTGCATTCACCCAAGCTATTCTGATTTTCAGGACACCGAATATTTTTGTTTTCCCCTCTCCGGTGACCGTAATTTGTGTTAAGTTGATTTGAATACGAGACGATATCACTTGATACACTAGTAACATACACAGTGCGACAATATCTCTACAGGCTGTCATGGTCAACCAATCCTCATCCCCTAGAGGTCTCGTGTACTTTTAGCATTACCTTGATGCGGGCTCGGACGATGAAATTAGTTGCTGATGGGTGCGTGCAAACCAGTCACGTCGCTGAAGCGTGAACAACACCATCACCTGTTCATATGTGAAAACTCAGATGCGTCCAACGTGCGCAAGGTGGTGCAGTGGTAACGCTCTCGCCTCGCATGTCAGGTGTCCGGAGTTCAAACCCCGGCGCGGCCATTGGATATGCACTGCTGATGAGCTCTAATAAGAGCGAAACTCGAGTCCAGTGCTTCCCCCCCTTTGGTGTAGACTCACCAGAATAATTACGCCAGGACAGGAGGACGGCTGTTCAAACGAGAGTGATGTGAATACGAACAGCGCAGTAGCCAATACTTGTGTACCAACCAGAGCTGCTTCTTTAACGAAGGTATCTGTTGTACCTTGGATCACAAAAGGTAACGCGAGACTCAGCAGTATCCCGAATAGAGTATTTAATTTCTCCTCGACATGCATATTAGCCTTTGAGAAACTGTCCTCTCCAACCCCGGCGACTAAATGAGCTGATTAGAGCTCATCGCATGACCAATCTACACATGCGTGGTCTATTTTTCACAAATCTTGGCACACTACTTCTTGGAAATGTGGAGCAATTACTTTGATCTTTTGCACAAGCCTTTATCCGTATATAACTCATGACCTTATGAAAGAACGCTTGCTTCGCATGTCACGGGTCCGAAGTTCATGGCCCGGCACGGCCAATGAGTTGCACTGCTGATGAGCTCTAATAAGAGCGAAACACGAATCCAGCGCTACCTAGCTCTCTGATGTAGACTCACCAGGATAAAAGAGGGACGGCGCATACGAGGGCGATATGAACGGGACAATAATGGAGTAGTCTGTGGTGGTTCGAGCATAACGCTCACAGCAGCAGTCATCGGTTTTCACTGTGTGCATTGACTGCGGTATACATGTTCTCCTTGCAGCTTCAGAGAGCATTTCCCCAGTATCTACAGTTGAGCCTTTCGCTTTAAAGTGCTTCATGGAAATTCATTCGACCATTTTAACACTGTTCCTAGTCCAACTACAATTTAAGCACGTTTTATCCGCTATTCCACTGACTTGAGTTCATGTTTTCGTGCACATCACGGCGGAATTTAAAAATCTTCACAGTAAGAATTTTATAAGCACATACTTGCTGAGCAAGTATGAAAAAGTACTCCGGACTTCAAGCTGTATGCTAATATATGACCGAGATCTCTGGTCTCTGATCTACGAGTCAACAGACTCTGGACGCCTGTGACACAACTGGACCAAATCAGATCAAAACTCTAGTAGGCTGACTCGGTTACAAAGTTCCATTAGGATGCCTAGGGCACCACAAAGTGCACTTTAATTATTGGTTTTTGCGCTGTTTACTCACAAAACAACATTGGCCAGCGCAGCTGTCATTCTGGTCAGTTGAACTGATCAACGTCAAATACCAGACCACTTGGCTTTCACAGTACTAGCAACATCCAGTCTAGCTGAATGAGGCCTGGTTCTTGTTCACGAGTGGATCGTATGCTATTCGGAACCACGTATCTGACAAGGGTATCAATAATTATTAGAGAAATTGGATGTTTTTAACGACTACAGTATGTTAGGTTCTCCGGATAGCGCAGGAGAACTAGGCATATATTGCTTTTATTCAAGAAAGGAAGATTTGCTTGACGCAGAGCTAGTCTTTCGGCCACACGTCAGTGACATCGACTGGCTTGCAGAGGCTCCTTGTTGAACTACTGCACATAGCCTAACCGGAGTCACTTGTCTTGAGGTAGCCGGCAAGGTCGACACACTGATGAAAGAATATATCCTGGGAAACGAAGTTCAGTAAGTCGATGAATGAAAAGAGGTGATAAGACGAACGTAAAGAAAACATACTGTATATTTATGTGCAAAAAACACCCCTAGGCAACATCAGCCGGGAAAACAAAACCACTGTCACGTGAAAGAATACTGCCCATGTAACAGACGGTGAACTATTTTGGTCTCCGGTTACTTGCTGACATCAGAAGTCCAAAATAACAGTTTTGGTTTCGTAATACATTTTCAAGATCGATTCAGCGGTGAATACAGTGCTACTGGGAGGTAAGCACTTTCTGGCACGTACGGCCTTATTGATCCAGTTGACCACTAAAAAGGGTTCCTTCATAAGTCATCTAAATCCTGAAAAGCTTTAAATTTTTTTAGGAACAAAATAACAGCATGGTTAAAAGTAAGGAAAATGACGCAACATTTACGCTTCAGCTGGTCTGAAAAATCGATCGTATCTAATTACAAAATGGATCCTAAACGTACATGTTTAAAATGAAATAGAATACTCTATGTTTATTGTATCAAAAGTCATATCTTTGGGTACAAATCTCCGTATTACGTTTTTGTGTACGCGGCAGATTTTCCCAACGATGAGAAAGTCTATACTGAGAACTACTCACTACCAAATGTCTTATATTCGTAATATAACTAATCGCAGGGTTTTATTGTTGGACATGTTTTGAGTTAGAAAATATTATAGGTATACGTGCATCGGTCCTAATTATATGTATGCATTATAAGAGGATCGATAGCGCCAACTTGCATGCTTGCAAGGTGGACGGACGCAGTTGCTTGTTCTACTGTATTCTTCAAGCTTCTCGGTCAACAGGAAACAAACCCCTGGACGCCTAGTGATAGCAAAAAGCCACAAGGTTGCTTGAATTAAATCATTGGACAAGACTCAAACTTACTGGCCCCGGAAGGCCCGTGGTTCAAACCCAACCTCGGTACCTAGACTACTGCTGTCCAGGCTCAGTCAGTCTAGCAGTATCTCAGCCCTCGGGTTTTCTTCGTGTTGTATGGCAGCTGTGCATCGAAAAGGTGGCATAGATGAACGATTACTTACTTTGTATGGACGTTACACACTACTCATGAGGTTGCTGAAAACTCCTCGACAGCCCACGGCCGGTTTCGTCCATCTTGGGGCTCATCAGGGTTTGGTCTCCCGGGAAAACCAAATTGGTATGCAAATGGGTGTATTTCGCTGATTTGCACGAAGCGGGATTCGGTGCTATTTGCAAGCCCTCAACATCGAGAGGGTGGGAACAGGATTACCACCTAAACGGCATGTTATTGGCGATTCAAAATAACACTTGTATGGCGCTAAACTGAAGCACGTGCCTTAGTCCGCACCTGGATGAGAAACGGGTAACTGGTGCCGATGCTTATTGTTACGCCATCGTGCTTAGGTTTGCTGATGGCTTGCCACTAAGAACTAGCAACTAGCAAGTAGATCAACTTTTCGATGACCACCCTGGTTGCAGTTCGGTACATTGTCTCGATCACACGGATGATTCGGAATCTTGATAAGACCTCATCAGACAATGTAAAAATGTTGGCGTCATACGGTTTTTCCAAAATCTGTTTACCTAGAAGGGATTATATGGTGTTGCATTCTTGTCTGGTATTGTTGATGACCAGATAACATCCCCGCGTGCGGAAAGAATATGATTTTCGATTGCCCTCAAAATTTTATGCCAGGGCTATGCATGTTGTGTGCCCACACAGTGAAGTAGCTCACTTTAGTTCCAAATGGAACCAAAATGGAAAAGGGTTGGTTTATTCTTTTCACAAGTAGTTAAAACCTGAATACATTTTTCCGGCTAGTATAAGGTTTCGTTCAGTTCAATCAAGGGGAACTTCAAAATGGATCTAAAACAACCCGAGAGTACAAAAATACATTTGTTTGATGAGGGATGCTGAAAAAAGCCTGTACGCATAAATTTTCAAGTATAGTGGACGCTGGCAAATTAAATTTAAAAAGGCCAGTCTTAATTGTTTTAAATCGTTTTGCAATCAATAGTGAGATTATGCCTTTCAATAGAAAACCACTCAAGGAATTGCCGATATGTTCTCATAACTGGTCAACACCGCGTAATCCATGCTCTTATCTACGAGAATTCCGAGAGGATGCGGGCTTCTCTCTGACCTTCCTGAAAATTGAAGAACATTAGGGGTATTTTTTCTAAGCTTGTTAATTTTATGCCAAAAAGCCAAAACTCTAACTGTAAGTATGGCACAAGTAAATTTCACCTTCTTCAATGAGACTACTCTCAAGGTTACTGAAAACTTTACGACCTAGTGAGTAGTTTCACCTAAGAGAATACACTACGATATCTTGCCAAGCGAAACATGAGGCGGCCGTTGTGAGGCACATTCAGTTCATAAACAAGAGATTCAGCTAGGACTCAGGTGAATATCCTGTAAAAACCAAATTGGTGTGCAAGCTAGTGTATTTCGCGAAGGTTCACCTTTGTTATGACATCCTCCGCTTTCTGGGTGAAGGTGGCTGCAAGTAACCTTGTGTTATAACACTGGCGAATCCCACAATAAAACCTAACGACAAATGATATTTAGGCTGACCAGAAGGTGTGGATCTCAGTATATTGCTTCATAAAAGACATTTCTCATCCATGACAGCTACTCTATCGACTGCGGCTTTTAACATCCTCTTATTTGAGTCTGTCTTTGTTCTGTAGGTGGAGTTGTTCGAAAAATCGTTTTATCAGTTGAACAGGAGTCTCGAACTTAAGCAACCTAGACTTGGGTTTTTGAGACCGGCCATTTCATTTTTATTATTACCATACGTCTGGACTTTCTTGGTACACTGGTGTACAGCCGTTGGTGGTTGTCTTTGGACCCACACTAGCCTACACAGCTTCAAAGTTTGCATAGCGTCACGTAGATAGGTCAGGTTTGAATCGATCTATAGCGTCACCGTCAAACGATTGATTTTGATCAGTCTTATTCAGCTGTCAGCTCAACCACGCACCCACCCAATCAGTCAACTAGATCTGATGGGTTCGAGCCAAAATAAATTTCCGTTTAAAGGGTTATACATAGCGGAATTCAATAATTTCCGTAATCCTTGTCGACCTTTATTGACTACACGAGTCTGATGATTGCGTTAAAATGGGCTGAGTTAGGCATGGAATTCGAAAGAAAACTTTACAACGTTGACAGAAATAATCAGTGATTCTGTCCGCGGTAAATAGATCACTTGCGTCAGCATCTTTTGGATGTATACATTCGGCTATTCATGTTTAATCAATGTTACTGTAGCGATCGATGTTCTCAGTGAGTAAAAATCACGTGACAGTGTCTGGGCTATGGCCTGTCTGGCCACATGTCGTACTATCAAATCGATAAGGAAATTTGACGAATCTTTACTGCACATCTGCAGGCAGTTTTAAAGTGGTGCTAATGTTAACTAGCAAGAAACTTTTACATCAGCTTCACTCTGATACGATACCTAGACAAATGCACTCTACTGCTCCATTTCCCAGTAGCGTTAATTTCGTCAGGACCTATGATCATTCCATGTGTTCGCAACGAAAGATATTCAACAGTTCGACCAAGTAGTCCTCCGTTATGACGTTCCAGCATCGTCACAAAGTTTGTGTGAACCCGCAAGTGTGAGAGCATACCAAGGCGCACAAGGGAAAAACCCGTTTGAGCAGCTGACGGTATAACAAGGTAAATTTTGCTCTCACGCCCAAAGCAATTTATACAACACTGTGACTGTTATGTACTGCAGATGACTCACTAAATTTTGAGAAGAGGAGAACACGAGGAAGACAAGCCGCTCATCGAGGGATCGACTGCGTTTTTCATCAAATCTTCTGGGTGCGTTTATTATTTTGATCGTGTTATCTACGACTTTCGCAGAAATAACGTTGGCGCTAGCATATGTTCTATGCAGTTTAATATCGCATGCGATATTACTTAGGAAACCACGGTGAATGGTCGGTGGAGGTGACTACTGATGTGGCCACTGGTTTGCTATCTGAGAGAATAGGTTGGTAATGCCGGTCGCATGATACTTGAGCAGATCAGATAGCCCCTTCCAAAAGTTTAATGAAATTTTAAACTCAAAGTGAGTCCTCCCAACAAATGAACATGTAAGCAAAGGACGCATGAGTTAGGTAATGGGAACTTTCACAACACGGTCAACAAGTTTGCGGACCACAGTAAAACAAAACTGAACTGTGGTTCGCCGACTTGCAGTTCAGAACGAGAGTATTTCAGTGGCTATCTCAATATCGTGCTTTCTTTCACAGCCAATCTCTTCCAAGCTGTTAGTCTGCTCTTCCGAATTCCCATACTCTGACCAGTTTGACCATCTGGGACCAGCAAGGAGCACAATGTGGCTGACTGTCCTCAATATCAGGAACCAGATAAACCGCTCAAAACCTGTCCACCACATGATTAACACTCAAATGCTCTCTGGACTGCTTCCATGTTTCTAATCTGAGTTTCTGATGAGTAACATCTGCGAGGTGCCGAACACAACAGTAATTGATTCCCTCTGAAAGTCAGACGTAACTCAAGGGAGTTACCAAGGTTCAGAAACACGTCCCGCATTTGTTTTTGAGAGAGAATAAAACCCATCCTTCAAGGATTAAGATGTCTTTGTGCATTTGGCAGACCGCCGAGTGTCAGCAGCTTTTTGAATGATTTTTTTCACGGATAAAAGGTGACAGCTTACTTGCTATTGTGAGTAGTAGGTTTAATTCTTAAGGTATACATGTAAGTTTGGCCATTGGTTGACCTAGTTTCGCATGAGTACATGATGCTCAGTTCAAAGGTGGACCGTTTTTCCGACTAATATTTTCGAACCGAAAGGTGGTGTCAATTTCGCGGGATAAAACTTGGGCACCAGAATTTGATAACAGCAGATGAGTTCGAGCAGACACATAATAGTGCTATTTTTGCGAAAGTTACGAGTGCGGTTTGAAATTTGTGATCCCATTTGTAGGAAGTGTATTTGATTTTGTATGAAGAGTGGTGAATCTTATGGGTGCATAATTATCCGTAACGTCATTTTGATTTTCAAAATGGCACCTACAGTCATCCTCCCTTGAGCGGCTTGATCAGTTTCTAGGCAAGACTACCGGATGGAGGAACGAGATGAATTTTTTTTAAAGGTTTTGTTCATATCGTGATCTTGTTTTTAAACCATTTTTGGTGGTCGATCAGATGCCCATTGATCTCTTCGTCAAGCCTGGCAATTAGCTTGCAAACGTTTTGTTCGCAGTCGGAGAGACATCGTCAGTGCGCAGTTAAGTGAATATTTCCTCATTACCTTTCTGTGTTCATATAGTTTTCGAAGACCATCTGATAATCTCTCAAGTGATTGGCCAATTGGTGTACACACTTTTTATCGGCCCATTTGCAATCTGCGATTTCTCTGCTGCAGACAGTGGGAAACTTTACTAGCTGTGCTACTCCTCTGTCGATTTCTACAGGGTATTCTCCTCTGTAATCAATGCGACAATATAATTAGGTAAAATCAGATTCAATGCTCATTCAAACTGAACGAATCCTGTGTATCAGTGAAACTGAATATGTTCATGGTGAACCTTATAAATGAATACGGTCTCATAAGAGAGACTGCAATGAAAGTATCCAGTGGACTGACCCGGATTTTCTTGTTTGTCATATGGACAGCCTGCCAAATCGATAAACTTTCTGATTTGAAATGAGTCAGCCTTGAACACGTACACAGCGAAATTCTCCGGAACATTTGAACTATCGATTGAAAGTAGTGCAGCTGGTGGGTATGATAAAGAAAAGCACAATAAATCAACACTTCTCCAACTCGTGCTATTCTGCATCATTTGCTATGTTTTATAGGGGAAAAGTTTTGTGATTAGTCGTTATATTCATAACATATATGCAGATTCAGTTTGGTGAATGAACCGCCAGTTTTTTGCCATCCGGAACTGTGTGTTGACGACCCCCACCTCCATTGTGTTGCACTAGTATGTGTAAATCACGGATATGCAGAAGTATTGAGCTCCTGGAAAATTTATTGCGGACAGAATGAAAAATGCTATTCCATCTTCATAAAAAAAGTTTGAAAACACCCTAATACAAATCAAACTTCATTAACGGAGGGCGGGAAACCTGCGGCACGAGCGTTATTGATCATCCACCCCCACGAGGAAACATCCTTACCGAGGAAGCATTTTGGAATGACGCAAAAGTACCTCTTCGGACAGAGAGGTGGTACGTCAGGAACTATGACACTTCAAACGATTCATGTTTATTGCGCGCAGTGACTTCACGGTGAAGGTGGTCTCCAAAGTCACAGTTAACTAGGCCTTTCTATCCCAGGTGGTCGTTTGGTGCATTTTCAGTGAAAAAGTTTGAGGATTTTGGGCTACGGATACATCTAAACTACACACACCTGCGGTTCATAATGAAGTTCAGGTCCTCCATGGAGAACGATTACAGTTTGGCCAAAGTTATGGCCACAAACCAGGTATCTGAAAGTAGAGTGGGAAGATTTGGGAATTTCCAATTGAGATTTTGTCCAGTAAGTGAAGCCAATCTACGCTGATCAGCTGATCAACTGTACGGCTGTTTCATCCCTACTGGGAATTACAAGCAGTGCGCATCTCCAGAAACTCAGAGTTCCGAACCAGTGGTTGAACATTTAGCCGTTCGGCCACAAGCGGTGTGATTGGTTCTCACTTGGACTGCATATGGTGTCACTCATCCATCAATCACAGAAACCACATCGTGTGGTCATGTCTTGCCCAGTTCCTCGAGTACGGACTTCTCAGGCGGAATTCTCGCTCACCTTTTGAAATTATTTTACCTCTGAGCCAGCAGTCCTTGCAATGTTTTCTCGCCTAGTCAATACCTGGGTTGATCAGACATTCCCCTATCGTCAGCAGGTTAGATGTCATGGAATAAAACTCGGTGGATAAGTTGAGATGACCCGTTTGTCAGAAGTATGTTATTTGAGGAAAACTCACTAACTGCTCATTGCTAATTTGAAGGTTGGCAAATTTACGAACCATGGTGACACCATCTCCTCACCTGTCCGGTGTCCGAGGTTCGAATCCCAGGGATATGTACTAATGATAAACTTTAAAATAAGAGAGAAATTCGACTCTATTGCTTCTCTCCTTGGGTATGTACCAACCGAACTAATTGCACCAGGATAGGGGGAAGAGTCTTCTGAGAAGAACGAGGTGAACACAGATTCGACAAGAAAACTGGTCATCTGTCGACTGCTCTCATTTGCATGCGAATTTACTTTGGACGGGAAGCTAAAATGAAACCAACCGAACTACTCGTTTATAATGGTCTTCATCAACCGAGTGTGCCACACAATGCCGCCTCATGTTTCATTTGGTACGACAGTCGAAAAGTTTTCAGTAACCCTATGGGTAGTATCTTACGTCTTTTCATAACCTGTTTAACCTGGTAATGCTTCCTGGCAGTTCACTCACAGAGATCGAGTTCAGATTCTTCAAAGGTGCATGCCATTTTAAATAAACTAAATATTTGTATAGACTTTACACGATACAGGCTTGCGAAAAACTCTTGGATTGTGGTATTTCGAATATCGTATCTGCTGAGACATGAGGCGACCTTGCGTAGGACAGTCAGTTCAAAAAGCACATCATACACGACAGATTCAGCTGGATTCAGTTGAGTCTCTTGTCAAAACAAAATTTTCGCGCAAATGAAGGTATCTGGAAAATTCCGTCTCATTTAGGTTCAAATAGAACATAAAGTTGACAGTAAGGGATCAAGGTAGCTGCAACCTACCTGATGAGCCCAAAGTGGAAGGGCGAAACCGGTTGCGTACTGCTGAAGGGCTTTCAGCCAGCTTATGAGTGGTGTGTTACGTCTAAAACTGATCATCGATGCAGGTACAAAACAATAACTGCACAAAAACTCTTGTCATTTTGTCAACTGTATCAACAATAGCAAGAAACGATAGCAAAACTGGTGGTCCTTCTCGAGGTTCCGTATTTAGTGGGATTCGGCCTATAAAACATTTGCTTCCGTATGAAATTTGATTCAGGTCTGAAAGACAAAATCGATAAAAGCCAGAAAAAGGACCAGATCAAGTGATTTGACTGCTTAATGAGCTGGAAGTGGTTCAGCTATCGAAGGATGTGCTTTGCTGTCCATTTTCGGCACAGAAGAAGGATCGCGAAGGTCACAAATCGCAAATATCTTGCCACGCAGAGACTAATCACAAGCGACAAAATTATTGAGAAGATGGATTTGTTCAGCCGCCACTTTGGTCAGAACTCAATCTACGCATCGCTCCGAGCAAGGAGTCAGCGACACAGAACCCAGAACACATGAGTGGTGCCAACCATTTGAACAACAAACTAATAGCAGGCACCACCGCAGCAGCAAGCCAGCACAAGTCACAGCAGAAAACGAGAAAAGGTCAACGTCACAGTTCATTCGAAATTCAGCTATTGGATGAGGGTTCAAAAAGCTCAGCTTTTGGGTCATATGAACATCGATTGATCCGAAAATTAGCTTACGAACCGAACTGCACGAACGACCGCCTAACTAACAGTTCCTCTAAGTGATCAGTCGAGCTAGCATATGAACCCAGGCACATGGACCGTATTTGCAAATTTCATGAACGAGATGTCTCTACTCAGTCATGAGTAGTGAGTTGTATTCAGACAAGAGAAGAGATCCGGATAATTATCTAGAAGAAATCTGCCGAACACAAGAAAGCCCCAACCGAGATGATATGCACTTTCTAGAAGCAGACGCTTTTTCCCAAAATTTGTAGTAAGTCGGTTGAGAAGAAATCGGATAGACCAGCGCCAACACAATACAGTTTTTCGGAGTCTTCAACAGCTGTCACTTTTTACCGAATACGAAAACGTCTTTAAAAACACTCAAAATACAAAGGAAGATATACGTCCAAGATCTTTTTCTCTATTGTTATCTTCCACGATGGTTTTGGGTGGAGATTTTGTCGCGTAAGCGAAGTCAATCTTTGCTGGAAAGCCAAGATGCACCGTGCAGCTGTTTCAAGAGTGTGCAGCTCACAAAACTCCAGTAGGGAGTCTAGAATTCAAGATATCACGGATAGCAGTCTGAAAACCTAACCGTTCGACCACCAGACGTAAGGTCGCAGGTTCAAATCCATCTTAGTAATCGATGAGACACACTGTATTGATTGGTCCCAACCAGAATGAGACATCTGTACACTTCTTCTTGGCTTTTCATCATAGTCTGACTTCACCTACGGGATGAATTCTCCACCAAATGTCCTCACACTATCAAGGGCTACGATAGTCCTTTCTAGAAAGACTACAAGCAACTGCACGAGCTGAGGAATACCGAAGTAAAAAGAGCCCAGCAAAGGGTTAACCCTCTGTTCCAACCCTCAGATTCCGACGAAAATATTTGAGCAATTAACAGTTCAAGATCAAAAAATCAGACTGTGTGAAGAGCTGAAATATGCAGCTAAGTTTAGCAGCTAAATTTAATAGGACACTTTTAATTCAATCGCTTCCTGGAAAGTGTACCAGATGAATGGCCTGACACCAAGAAATACTAGAAACTCACACAAGTAAAACTGATACCGGATATTGTCTTCCTTCAATCAGACAAAGGTTCCGTTGTCATACATTTGGAAACCTACGAAGGGTCTTATAGCAGTGGTGGGACTTGGTAATCAGAACATGCAAGAGGACTCCTTCAAACGAATGGTCCGCCCTCGAAGCCATGCGGGATGAGTGGTGACGCAATCTTCCAGCCTTCTTTCGCCCGCATATATGCACCACTTGAGAGACTGTTGAACAAGGCAATTGAAGACTGCCGAAAACAAGAAAACAGCCTTGTAACCAAAACGTCGGTAGATGATTTGCGCCCACACACAAAAAGCCTGATGGTATTTTGAGGAGATCTAGTGAATTTCTGTCGAGATTTCATTCAATAAGTGAAGCTAACCTATACTGAAATGCCGAGAACCATTGTACAGCTGTTTCATTCCTATTGGGAATCGTCGGCGTTGCACATCTCACGAAACTCTCGCAGAAAATCCCGAACCCGCGACCTCCTGGCTACTAGTTTGTGCACTTGACCGCTCGGCCCCAAGTGGCCCATCGGACATTCCATAGTTCCACTCCTAACTCACTCACGCAGGTCACATTACTTGGCCACGTATTGCTGGCTCCTCGAGTGACGTCTTCTGTCCAGTGCTATAACTGGTTCGTGCACATTAATCAATAGACGAGTGATCCTCTTTTCCAATGGTCGATATTCCTCTGTGATGACTGTGTAACCGAGGATGTGCGGACCTGGCTTGCCTTGAATTCAGCCAGAGCCCAAGATTAGTAGTCGTTCAGCTGTAACACCCTTTCGGTGCCTAGCTGCCATGCCACCCGAAGGAAGCACGAGGGCTGGGATACTGTCAGGTTGCCCAAGCCTAGACAGCCCAAAGCCATCCAAGCATAACTCGTATACGCTGTTAGACTGAACTCTTTAGTTGTGTCCACTTAAAATGACAACTGTGTGCCACCAGTTATACTCGCTGGTGGCTTTAGAACTACCCTGCTCACCTGCACACGCTCTGGATTCCTCAGGTTTGCACCGGGTACAGGGCATGCAGTTGGCTTCAGAACAAACCACGTGAGACATTATGTGTGGGCATCTATCTGTCGAGTTCGAATTCACAGGTCAAGCTAAAAATGAATGCCAACCCGCCATGTCTATATCATCACCAGACGGCAGCTTCATGCGTGTGCTCATCTAGTACAAATTCACTTAGTGGTTCTGACAAATAGGGCATCACATTGTTCATCCACCTGTCGGGTGCATTGCAGGCAGTTGCAACAGACTCCGGCTGTAAGACCATATTTGTCGTTAGCTACAAAAGGCATTCATTTCGACGCCAACAGACGCGACCCACTTGGTCTTTGTTTATCACTTTGTTTGTAGCTCCGGTGGTAGAATCTCGAGCAATCCAGTCTACAAGTTAGAGCCCACACCCAGTGAAACAGCCAAGGTCATTGTTTGGCAAGTGATCCAGACAGATCATTAACCCGACCCGGACACTTCGCTCACCGTAATCACACACTACATGGATTCAGTAAGCATGGGTAAGGCATATTTCAATGAGAATGACCCAAAAATCGGTTTACCCGGAAGGTGACCAGGGGTCAGTTTCCATGTGTTTCTAATCATCTTTCAGTCTGTGTGCCCAAGTTGATCCGTGTGTATTAATTCACGACCAGTGTGAGACTATGTGGTAGACCAGTTGACTGTGATACGTAACAAAGGTGTCTTTCCTCAATTCGAGCGAAATACTTGGAAAGCACTCGATGTTTTCAATTACCGATTCATTAATCTAATGGTCTAGAGCACTTAAACTGATTACATCCAAATGAAGCATGACGCAAAACAGGTAGACAGAAACAATCTGCAACTCCCCCATCGCCGGAATACTGTGCAAATAACTGCGCATTAGAATAACTAGATGAAAGAAGTACACACTTTACTAGGCGAAATACAGTGATTTGCATACAAATTGGGTTTTTACGAGAGACTCATCTGGAACCCAGTTGGATCACTCGTCTATGATGTTTTTAAGTGGCTGAATGTGATACATCAGGCCGTCTCATTCGAGCTATCGCAGTACATTTTATGGACGTAGTATACTACTCATGAGGATTCTGAAAACTCTTCGAAAGCTAAAAAAACATCAAAAACGGGAGATACACCTGGATTTCAGGTGTCTCCCGTCAAAACCAAATTTGTTTGCAAATGAGTGCATTTCGCTAATTTCGTGCAACTTGGTTTCAAGTTGAACATAAGGTTGACGGAGACTCGGGGACTGCGTCTACCTGATGACCCCCAAGAAAGGCGAAATCGGTGGTGAGCTTTCGAAGAATTTTCAGCAACTTTATGAGTAGTGCATTACGAATATATATGTATCGCGATATCTCGAATATCGTAGCAACTGAAACATGAGGCGGCCTGGTGCAGCACATTCAGTTGCCTGGAAACATCATAAGCGAGAGATTCAGCTGGGTTCCAGGTGAGTCTCTCGAAAAACCAAATTTGTTTGCAAATGAATGTATTTCGCTAAGATGTCTTTACTTGAAAAAAAACGAGTGAACAAATACATCCGTAGACTTGTCCGGTCACCTGCGGCTTTGTAGACCGACAGTGATACCGACAGACATCAGACTAGTTGTGGAATATCAAACAGGTCTCTGTATGCAGTGTGCCGAACAAGAGCAATCAGAATATCTCTGAATTTCTCCAACAACCACTCACCTAAGCTTCTTCATGGAAGTGAAGACCCAACCGACAGTTTCCCGCTGCAATAGCCGTTAGTGTCCATCAGAACAACAGTACAGGAGTGAAAAACTGCCGAAATGGGCAACCATGAATATACTGGTGAGGGTTTTAGGCCATTGGCTAAGATGCTTGTGTCCCCTGTACAGAGAAGTTCCGCTATAGTGGACAAGTCTAATTGGTTTTGTGGGTGTTTACTCCAGAAACTAACAATTACAAACGGTTTCCCAGTCCAATCCAGAAATATTGATTGACCTACGCTCTGAGCGGTACTCAGCCATTCCTGCCCCCATATACTTCATGAAGAAGTATACACCAGGGTTGTTTCTCGCAGTTATACGTTTCACACGCACTTCTTATGTGAGTGTTGATTGGTTCCTTAAAGGTTGTTTGAACATGTATCCGACACTCTATAGCCTTTGGGAATCTCTGCTCAGTCCTTAGAAGGGTAAGCTTTATCATATCTTTGAATAGTTTTCATAAAATCCTTGATGTCATCCCGTTCTTCATCCGTAACGAACAGTCATTTGGACGTATCTCGCTGGCTAGTTACCGTAGTCAAAGAACTGAACAGTAAACAAGTTAAGGGTGTCATTTACCAATTAGATGAATGACGTTCAGTAACAAAACGAACGTCTTTCGGTTTACATAGCTCCGGTTTCCAGTTTGAAATGACAACTTCGCCAGTGACTCGAAGTAGCTGCCCCACGATGCGCGAAGCGGGATCTCTAATGCAATATCTGTGTTTGTACAGCATCTGGTCCGGTTATCATTGATCGGATGATCTTCGACTGATGTTGGCGGTTGACTTTTTTAGCTGGCATGATTTCTCTCATCTTTATTTAAAGCCAGCTTCCCGAAAAAAAAAACAACACAAACACTATAACTACTGAGGCTGGGGTTCAGCGCAGGTCACTGCAGATGTGAAAGACATGTCTGCATCCAACATCTCGATGGAACTTCATTGCTTCATTCTCGAAAAAGGCTACCCAGCAATTTGTCCGCGCGGTACAGCGCAGCAGAACATTTCGACTCAGACTTGTCGATTCATGCTAGCAGTGGCCAAACACATCGACTGAGTCCTGTTATGAAATGAATGAAAGCACCCAACGCAAGCCGAACACACTCGAATATCTAACAATGCGGTCAGTCGAGCGCACAGACAGACGAAGCTACATACATACAAATTCAAAAAGACAACCACACTGACAGGGTAAACACCAAGCTCTAGAGAACGCTCAGAATGTTCCTTCTGTTGAAAATTGAAATTCTCAAACGTCAGGAAGACCGACTGAGTGTGATTGAACACGTTTTGCACCTTATACACGTGGACTAACCGCTAAGGATTTTCTCTACGTGAAAGTTGCTCACATAGTTCGAGAGAAACACGACTGACCGAAAACGATGGTGGTGATAAACACCGCAGAGAGGACTGTCTAGATCTCAGGTTTCCAGTTCGAGTCTCCCTGGAGCTTCTTCAGATGGGCACAGATGATGATTCCGAATAAAGATGAAACGGTCATATAGTGCTCCTGGGCTATTCGCCATAGATCTAATTCGCTTACAGGATGAAATTCCGAAGGAAGCTACTCACAATATTGCTGAAAGCTCTTCGATAGCTCACCACCGGTCTTCCCCTTCTTGGGGCTCATCAAGTAGGCGCAGTCCCCGAGATTCTCTTCAGTCGAGCATATGTTCTACATGGACCCAAATTGTGCAAAATTCGAAAGGTACACGCATTGTTCATCGACTTTGTTTTAGCGGGAGACCCACCTTCCCAGCTTAATCTCTCGTTTACGAGGTGGCCTTTGTGCAGCCCATTCGGTTAATACAGCTTGAATTCAGGTGCTTCGAATCTCTGAAACACGTTTGCAGATGCGATGCGATTCCGACGGTGACCCGTATTTAGTTTACAAGCAGTCCGATGCCTGTTCGAACGTCACACAAGGAATTCCAGTCAGCGACACGATTTTTCATTTCTGGAAATATCCACCACTGTATAACTAACTCGCGCACGTCCTCATTTTAGACGGTCGCCAGCAGGAACTATCACCCACGGCATTTCCAACATCTTATTTGAACAGTCCTGGCACAGTTATTCTGGTGAGAGTTCCATGACAAATCAAGAAATTACCCAGCAGTTTCCAAGCCTTCTTGACGCTACCTGCCTGGGATTTCCGAACAGGCGGGTGAATAGATCGACACAACCAGGAAAGATACTGGGTTGTCATGCGAGCCATCGAGTGAACCAGTCACATCTCTGAAGGGAGAACATGTTCACCTGTTCAAACGTGATAATTCGGGTGCGTCCAGCGTGTGCTGGCACAGTAATGGAAACACGCCCACCTCGCATGTTAAGCATACGGAGTTGAAACCCCGACACGACCAAGGGTGTGCACTACTCGTGAGCTCTAATAAGAGCGATACTTGGGTCCATTGCTATCTACCCCGATTGGTATGAACTCGCCAAGAGCAGAGGAGGGCTGTTCCTCAGAGGGTGATTTGAATGTGAATTCTACAGATCCCGCAACCACCCATTATTATTTCCACTATCTCTTATGTTTACACAAACATGGCGAAACCCACATCAAACAAACTCTCCTTGTCGGGGTCGGCAACATGAATTCTTCTCTCTATTACTGACGCAATATTCTCATTCGTTGATTTATTTTTTTTACCCGATATATTTGACGAATTAAATGCAATTTTTTAACTGTATAAAATATTCACCCCTATCGGAACGGCACATTCTACACTGCGGTAATCCCCCGGGAAGAATCACTCGTGGGACATGCGCAAAGGGTAATGTCCTTTTTCTCCGGACAAACCAAATTCCAGTTTTATATCATCAGAACATTTTGGCCGTCAAGTGCTGAGTTCGACCATTGTGGAAAATCTCATGATCAGCTACTTTACGCAAGGGGCCATCGGATTACTGTTCGTACGGGACATCCAACCGTCAGTTTCACTAGGCAGTATCGGAAACGCGATCCTGATGTAACCAGCTGGACTTGGGTTTGAATAGCCCGCTACCAAACAAAAATTGACTGTGGTTCCAAAGCGTTTGGATTTGTAGACTTGGGAAAAACAGCAGTTCCTGTTAGGGAATTGTGAGATCAAGTTAGCCCGTCGGTTGAATTGTAAAGCTTGCGGAATCAAGACAAGGTGGTTGATTGAAACGGGGTCTGAATTTGGGGGGAGACAAATTATAAGAAGAGCTGGGTATTATTTAGATGAGGAACATGGACGAAATTCAAAATGCTTACATAGACATGACAAGTTTGTTATAGTCCTTGTCATTCTTAGGTTTACAGCAGCCCAAAAATGGTTTCCCAACATCAAACATCTACGAAGGAAAAATACGGTTCGCGTCCAGCGCGGTCTATTGTCAGTAACGAATGTTTGACTGATTCCAATGTCCGTTTTTGATTTTCCGGCCCCAATTTCCTCGACATAAGAACCGGTGCGAGCATTACAAATTGAAGTCTCGCTACTACACTGTTCATCTCTAATGAAGTGTCTTTTCAATATGGAATTTTACCGAGAGACAATCAAACGCAGAAACAAACAAATGACAGATCCAACTCAAAAGAGAAGTGCATAATATACAAAGTTTCAAATTCAAAACATAGTGCAGTGGAATAAAATGTTTTAACTCGATTGTTTTGTCGCCCCGGGCAACCTTTTTCATGAATTTTCGTAATCAATTCTCCTGAAAAAGGTTGCCCACAGCCACTGAAACGTCGGATTACGTCATATCATTACATTAAGCCAAACCTTGTCTTTAAACTTTCCCCAGTAATCAAATAACAGCTTGGAGCGTCATAACCATGGTTTAAACTTCCGGCTGTTAGCGTTTTAAGTATCTTGTGAATCGTGCCTCCGGTGGTGCCTATTGAAAAGTCGGGTGTAATTTTCTGTAGTTGACTGTTTGCTTCAACGTTTGCGGGTCACGCCTAAATTATCCATCTAAAAAAGGCGAGACCTGTGTACTCAAATCGAAGCTAGGAATGTTGAAGAATAGAGGGCTCAAGCAGCTGTGATATAAAGCGAAAATGTTTTTGGTGAGACTGGATCAGTTAGGTGATGCACTGGCCTGCTTTGAAAAAAATATATAAAAGTCGAGTACACTGGGTATTTCTGAGGACCATCGATATAGTACGGGACAAACTTCCAAGGTTATATTTCCCAGAGTCTTTGTGCATCAGAATTCATGAGAAGCCTTAATGACATCTAGTCTGACCTTTATCCCCCTTTGTACCATGACTGCGAGTGATTGGCCCGGTCACATTTACCCCTGTCAATTCTAGCACCTATTTTCGCTATTCTATTGCTTTTTGTATATCATCAAAATCAGGGAATCAGGGTAGCTGTCCCCCATAGAATCCATTTTCACTTTCTGTTCTATGCTGTATAGCCGTTTCCTCCGCTTGTCCACTGTCTGCGTCAGGTTTATCCGCTATCCGCATGCCTATTCGTTGCTTTCCGCGCGTACACTCACAGTGGGACCCAAAACTGATCTATGACCTTGAAATCTGACCTTGGCTGTCGGACGTAACACTGCATTCTGATTGGTCCTGTGTCGTTCCGTAACCTTTCTGAAAAGCTTACATGGTTATGAACTGGAGGACGAAATTCCTCTGTGGTTATTGCGAAGAACCGGAGCGTTGAACCCTTTGACTATGGAGCGTGACTATGGTGCGTGCTTACAGCCCATCGATAGTCGGTTCTTTTGTTTGCTCGCAGTACCCAACAACGTGGGCTCATGGCGGAAAATGGCACATTTGAAGAGCTGCTTTAAAACACCAAGTGGTCTCTGAAGTATAAAGCACGAGTCTGAGTAAACATATACTTGGCCGACTACACTACACGTCAAGTTGCAGATAACTCTTGGACAGTCCACTGCCTGTTTAGCCTTTCTTGATGCTTATCAGGTGAACGTAGTTCGCAAGTCTCCATCAACCTTATGTCCTACCTCAAAGGAAATTGCATGCAAATGGCGAAATACACCGTATTATTATAATATGGTATGGTTTTATGTATTATCATATCATCACATTATCCCATTGTTCAAATGAATGCGTCCCATTTGGCACGACATTCGAGATACGACAGCAAATCTTTTCATCCAAACACTACTGTTTTTCAGATGGTGAGTGAGGCAAACTCTCACGACAACATTCAGCGGTGCGGTCTTCGTTATGATCACCAAAACACGAAGGCTTACCAGGGCTTCTGGATAACTCGTCCTGTGTATACCTTCTTCAAAGTGTCCGAGCACCAAATACCTTGAGATGATTACCTAACAAGATTTCGGTGCTGACATCAAATCATTTAGCACTTAATAGGTTGAAACTCCCGTTCAGTGCAGTCGCTAGCTATTTGCTAGATCGCAACGGATGCAGAGCACCTAGACATACATTCAAACTAAGCAAGCGAAACAGGGGAAATTTGACGTTAAAAACTGGAAGTTGCGACTAGTCCCACATTGATTTGATAAGGCCGACAGTGAATCCACTGCAGTAGTTTGAATGGATTATGCCTGTTTCTCTGTCAAATCACCTATCCGTTGTCTTGCGTCCACTTTGATTTTGAACATACGTGAACAGCTCGTAAGATGCCCGAATTCATTCCAGCCTGTTGTGATTCTTCGTCCTGCTCACGTGAACTTATACTTTAGGAGAAACAGTAAGGACGGTTGGTCTTTCGTGGTGTCGAGCAACCCACTCAAATCACTCAGAGAAGGACACGTTCGCCTGTCTCCACGTAATAATTGCAATGTGGCTAGCGTCAACTGACAACGCTCACCGGAGGTTCTAGTTCCAAAAATCTGCACCGCTCTTGAGCATGAAGTCAGCGGGCCAGGACAGGAGAAGGGTTCTTCCAACGAGAATGACATGAATACCGATGATACTCTGTCACTATTCGCCGCTTTCTCCTTTTTGATACCACCGTGCCACACAACCATCCTTCAAACTGGCGTTTGTCATAACCCGCAATCTGAAGCCATCTGAACCTGCCACAACGATACTGATGTGACGTTCCGCAACAAAACAACAAAACGAATCCCAACACTTCGTGTCACGAAATTACCGTAAATCCAACTATTATTCAGCCCCAGTCCACCAAACCACCAACTACCCTACAAGACCACCAAAGTGTTTTACTTTCAAGCCTGACTCCAACTATCTTGATCCCGTTTTTCTGGACAAGCTGTTCTGTGAACACAAATTTTCAAAGCTTCTAACTTGAATTTTATCAGATCAAATCGACATGCACCAGTCAGGTAGGTCTAATCCTTGTTTAAGGACAATTCAGGTTTACCACGGATACAGCGAATTCGTGTTACTACAGGACTCACGTGGCTTTCTGATTCTACGTTGCATGAGAGGAGGCAATCGCATCACCAACACTCAGGTAAGTATGTAGGTGCGCTCAAGATCTTTCGTAACATTAGGTTTGAGCCCCTGATGGAAAGTAGGATGTATATACATGTGGTCACTCTCGAGCTAGCTCAGGGATTAGGGAGAATACTTACTGACCTGAAAGTCCGTGGTTTGAACCCATCCTTGGCATCTGAACTGCTCCTGTCTAGGCTTGGGCAACGTGGTAGTAACCCATCCCTGTGATTCCCTCAGGCAGCATGGCCGCTAGGTTCCAAAAGTGTGTTACAGCTGAAAACTGATATTATTACTAATACCAATACAATATTACTAATATTACCATATTCACTCTCGGCAAGGTACATAAAGTGAACTATCGACGGAGGACACTGTTTTAACAAATAAACGTGCGACTTTAAATTGGACATGAAGTAGCTGTCAGAAAACACCTGCAAGGTACGCCCAGTCGCCTCATTGATGGGAGACAAATATGATAGAGGTCTTGCCTTTTGTGCGTCTTAATAAAAGGTCCTGGAGCATTTGGGTGTTTTCAGTGACATATTTCTGACTGTGATGGAACAAAAAAACAACAGCCCTGGTGTGCAGCCAAGTGGTTTAATAACCTAGAGGGTCTTTGTATGGATGGAACCAAGATAACTGTTTACAAGCATACATCGCTCAGATGTGCCTGTGTAACTGTTGTTGGAGCCGGTCTTCTGGATCACACGAGAAATTATTTTACTAGCCGGCCAGGATCAGGTGGCGCAGTTGGAAACGAAATCCGTTGTGTGGTCAAATGGATTTTTTTAAACAAATTAGTGATTCAACTACACATCGCTCTTGTTTGAACAGTTCTCTTCCTGTCTCGACGCAATCATTCTGGTGCGTCCACACCTGTTATATCTGACTGCTGTCCCCGGTCCAGTGCCTGAAAAACAACTCGCCGACAGGGAGCACAACAGCTTTATTGAAAACAACCGATTGCGCGCAAGTACAACGGCCTCGTGCTGTTTTTTAGGGCACTGTCTAACCTTGATCCAAGGTTGTCCGACTGGTGTTTTGTGGAGTTTGAGGGCCTCAGTGGGTTTCTGGTATTCTAGGATAATCTCCAGAAATCTGACCTTCCTGATAATGCCAAAGGGAGGAAGTACTGGACTCGGAGTTTTGCTCTTATTGTAGCTCATCACCAGTGCATATCCTTGGCCGTACCGAGGTTCGAACTCCGAACATTTGGCATGCAAGAGGAGCTTGTTACCACAACTTTACCAGGATCACCTCCACTTTCAAAGTAACAATTATTGGGTAAGTAACAAAAAACAACGGGTCATCATTTTAGGTTAATTACCTCTAATACACACTGAAAAAGTTCACCAGTTCTGCATCCTTGAATCATTGACTGAGCCAAAGCAGGTCGTCTGCAAGAGAGAGCGAGGTAACAGTAGTTTGGGAAGGTAGTTCTTTCATTGTGGCAGTCAAGTTTCAATACAGGCAAGTGTTTTTAGATGCTTTCATTGCGAGTTTCCCTTCTTAGGATAAGCCTGGCTCCAATTTAAAAATTCCGTTTATGACCATTAACGAGTTCCTTTCCTGGAGTGGAATTGGAGACCTGCACATGGAAGTTATCTATCCGATGTCAAGGTTATTTTTGATCAAAAATACATGGCACTTTATGGGAGGCTAAGTCCGCAGATAAAATGGAATATTGAGGGTGTAATAGTTCCGCTGTTTTTAGCCGCAAGATGTGCAACCTGTGTGTTAAAAAATAGTTAGCGGTAAAGTTGAACGAACAGACATTTGGCCAGTGCAAGTGATCCGGAGCACGGTAATTAGATGCCTTGGTTACAGTCCAGATGACATACGAGTTTATTTTATGAGGATTCTACCGGATTGGTGCCAGCTGAACGCACACACATGAATTAGTTGAGACGCCATTCTACAGTTTATGGTGCACTTGCAGCTAAACCAGGAACAGTCGTAGTAGTCTGTAGACCCATATGGTTACTTCGGGTATTTCCATGCCTCATTGCTGTGTTTCAACCATCTGTAGTGCGAGGAAAGAAGCTGTTTTTGCGGTTTGTGCAGCATGTTTTATCAAAAGGACTCCAACGTCGATTGAGTTCGGCTTTAGGACGAACACACAACGCCAAGCAACTGCGTCTCACGGACAATTTTTCCGAAGTTGACCAGGTTCACTGCTCGCATGACCTAGCAGCTCTGTTCCTGTTACAAGGACGAGCTGATTGGCGAAAGGGATCGACGTCCACCAGAATGCGTGGCGGAACATAAAACATGGCGCTGTGACTCAGGGATGGCATAACATGTCAACCAGTGAAACCCAGTTTGCTACTAAAAGACGCGAACAACTCTTACTCCCAACTCTGCACATGAAGACCGGAAAGGACACTGATTAAACTGGAACCAGGTCAGCATACTAGAACAAGCAAGATCAAAGGAATAGTGCAAATTTATCGAGGCGTAGTACTTCAATGATAGAACAGCTAGGAGGCGTATTGACATCGACACTGTCTATCAACCTCTGAGGACAAAGGAAACCATCAACCTATTAGCCGAACAAGGAATAACAGAACAAACCAATAGCACTAAATCAAAGGAAAACCAGATTCAGAGAACAAATTAACTCTGCCGGAACGTGTAGTTCTCATTAAGGACTAGAAACCCCGAAATCCAAACGGGCTTAAGTAATGAGTTCTGTATAGATAAATCGTTCAAATCATCCAAACAGGAGATAAACCGTGAGTTGGGAATGGACCAATCGGGATGAGGACAATAAATAACTAAAATGGAAGATTTACGACCAACCAATCAGATGGCAGGAAGGCAGACGAAGACGCAACACAAATCACAAATGGACCAAGCAGATTCAAAGCGGGAACAGCCGATCAGGCTAGAAATTAAAGCTGTTTTTTGCAAACTATATGAGCGCAAGAATAAAGAAACAAAACTACCCACCTAACCGCGCACTGATGACAACGAGACTTCTTGAAGTCAGTGACCACGCTCATTGACCACATCAACGGCCACCTGATCAACCACCAAAATAACTGACGCTGAAATGTTTACGTTCGAATATAAATGCGCATCGCCCAATACCAAGATGTTGCTGCAGCCTAGTCACCAAGTCTTCCCAAAGTCTTCGTTCTGAATTTTGTTAGACAGCCGGAGCGAAAAACGTTTGTTCACCCATACATGTCCAAGTACACAATCAATCAACCAATTTTCATTGTGCACAAAATTTTGGATTACTCTACCCGTTCCGACGGTCTTGATCGCGTGACATCAGCTTCTACTGCTTCATGTTCGTCTGTTCGTTCATCTTTGTTGTTCTCCACTTTGTGTACAATTCGCATGTTTAACATCACGCGAATGAGGAACGTGAAAAGGATGCTAACTACTCGCAGCACGCATCTCATATGGGTAAAGTTGGATCGGAAAATCCGAGTGCACAGTAGGTCTAAAGCCCAGATTTTAGCCGATTAGTGTGTATAAAGCGGCCCAGCCATATCCAAACCCATACCTCCCCACTTCATTATTCAGTGTGACGAAATTGGAACTTCTATTCCCGGCGGTATAATGCCTAGAATTTTTGACAGAATACGATACAGTGATTTGCATCCATGGGAAATCACCGAGTTCCTACTCATCTTAACGCCGCTCTGGACGAAGCAGGTAATTTTGTGTACGTTTGTCTTAGAGGTTTATCTAACGAAGCAAACTTTGGAGGGAGGCGAGATGGCTCAGTGGTTAGAGCGCGAATTTACTGACCGGAAGGTCCGTGGTTCGAACCCAACTTCTACCTCTCGACTTCCCCTGTCTAGGCTTGGGCAACCTGGCAGTATCCCAACCTTCATGATTCCTTTGGATGGCGTGGCAGCTAGGCACCGAAAGGGTGTTACAGCTGAAGTTTGTAATTCATTTACCCCTAATTATTGTGTAGTCCGGGTGTTCTAAACCTACAAAGTTCCCCTTGCACAAATCCTCATCCGTTGTTTTCAGTAAGGTAGTGTGATAGAGAATGCATTGTGACTTCAGAGATTTGACGTGAAATCCCTTCAGCCTTTGTGTAGATCAACCCATTCCAATGGAATTACTTGCGAACTCACTTGCGGTTGCAGATCGTCTTATCGTCGACCTTGATCCCTAACAGTGTATGTTTAAAAGATCAGAACAGAATATGGGAGACACAGCGATGGTTGAATGGGTTTGTAAAATGTGTTCATACGCTTGTGCGCAAATACGCGACATTCGCCTGTCACGAGGTGTCATTATTCTCAGGAACACGGCGAAATGCACTCATTTAAAAACAAATTTGGTTTTGCGAGAGACTCACCTGGAACCCAGCTGAATCTCTCGTTTATGATGTTTCTAAACAACCGAATGTGCTGCACCAGGCCTCCTCATGTTTCAGTTGGTACGATATTCTGGATATCGCGATACATGTGTAGACGTAATATACTAGTCATACGGTTGCTGACAGCCCAAGACCGGTTTCGTCCTTCTTGGGGCTCATCAGGTAGGCGCAGTCCCCGAGTCCCCGCAGTTCACTGAGTCTGGAACACAGATTCACATGTTCGTTTGATTGTTACTGGGATGTCACTGGCCTTCAGAGATGTTTTGTGGAACTGACATAGACAGCCTACTGTTTCCTCCTTCTTCCGCCGTACACTAAGAATGGTGGAATGATTCAGCCTGGCATTCTGTCAATGAAAATAGTTTGCTGTTTCGCATGAAAGTTATCAGACTCGAGTATTTCTCTTCAAGTGACTCTAACTTTAGGCCCGAAGATTAACCTCTGAATCTTCTCTCTCATACCTGAGACATATTCGCAACGCTTAATATCCGACATTCAGTTGTTTCGAACAAACAACCCCATTCACACACTGGTTTCAATTCCGTAAAATGAGGATCACTTCTTTTACATAACTGCATACTGATGTTACACAAATCCCTTTGATGACTGCAATTCACTTGTCGCTGTGGTCAAGGTCAAAGTCACACGCACGCTGGCATTCCATTACACACGGTTGGTCAGCTTAAGCCAGTTTATTTCTCAGCCCTGATTGGACAGCAAGCAATCGGGCTAAATTCGTCCGGATATCAATTGCAAAATGTGATCTGCCTATTTCTCTGGGCTCGCCTAGTGATACTAGAATGTATCCTGACCGAGTTTGCTAAATTTTTCACATTCAGAGTGCCGGGCCACAGTCGACAGTTAGGAGCTAAGGTCGGAGGTGAGGCTGAACTTGGCTTAAGTAACAAACGATTCACATGAATGGATTTAACGTGGCCCTTTTCATAAGTGTCGGCCTACATGAACTGTCGGGGACTTGACCTTTTGCGGTAACAGTTTTGGTGACCTCCGGCTACATAAGAACGCATAGAGGTTGAGAACTTAGAACTACCGAGGCAGTTAGCGGGACTGATAACACACTGTTCAGTGGGCTAGTTATTCGGTTGTGTGCAACCTTCTGTATTTGTCCAAAATATTACGCTTTACGTAAGGTAATTTGTGTTCCGCGAATGCCAGAGTGCTTCAGTGGCCGAGAGCGCATGATAATCGATCCGCATCCCGTTACCACAAAGCCGATTTGTAAGTAACGGGTTTAACCGTACGTCTACATATTCTGTTCAACGACAAGCTCGTTGACAAGCAGACCTAAAAAGTGTGCTGAACCAATACTTCAAATAAATTAACTGTCAGTGGTGTGGAAAAAAAACAGCACCTGGGTGTACTCTAATGGGTTCCCAGGTGGGCGACACATTCCAACGGAAGTCTTCTTGCACTCTTTGAGAAAATAGATTTAGTGCTCATGAGGAATTTTGAGTTTTTTTTCTCACAAAAAGTGAGGTCGAACAATGGTGACCGACCTGCCATCATGGCGAGAAAGCTCGCCATAAGTTTCCACATCTAAGAGGCGCCATAGTATCTTAGGAATGACATGCTAGTAGAAACTGCTGAACAACTGGCCATTGAGGCCAGGTGGTTCCCATTCCAAGTGCGAATCACAGTAAACAAGTCAAAGACGGCAGGCAGTGTGAAATGTCCAAAAATGAGGCAGTTGATCTGCTTCGAGGTCTGTTTTGTTGAGCTTCTCTCTACTTGGGAAACTTTACACCATACATTTGTATTTATTTTCACATTTTTGTTACATTTTACATATGAGCATGCTGTGTGCGTATGGGCACGACGTTACCCCTTCGGTGAGTCGTTTGTGTATCACATGACATTGTATTTGTACACCTAGTGTCGTTTCACGGTACGCTAACCTATAACCACATTATAAACTGTGTTCAACCGGTGCGGTGTAAATTTGGACGCGATCATCCTCCACTCAGTTTCATTAATACTTGCTTGTTCTTAACAGACGCAAACCAGCTTAAAAACCTAATAAACGAGAGATTCAGCTGTGTTCCAGGTGAGTCTCCCGCCAAAATCAAATTGGTGTTCAAATGAGTGTATTTCGCCCAAACAGATTCACTTCACAGAGCAAGTTGACCCTGTCAGTAATCAAGCTTTGTTTGCAAACTCCTTGTTCTGGTGTGCGATTTTTATACAACGCACCCCATGACCTACATGGCCAAATGACCTTGATCAAATTGTCAACCAATCAGTTGCATCGTGTCTGATACCCTGTCCTTGTTTACCAACGGGTTTGTGTCTTCTTGCTTATCCAATGTGAGCCACTCATTTAAATGACAGGAAGATGGCGAGCATGAGCTGTCAACCCTGTAAACTGAGGCTGTCAGTGGTGGGGTTCATACAGACCTGCGTACATATGTGAGCGTGCGGAGCAACTATCAACAATGACCAGATACTAATTGTCCCACGCATCTGACGTGTACATATGCCCCCTGTTTCTTAAAGTATGGTATGCGTTGATGATGCACAGAAATTGACCGGATTTTACCTTGTGACTACCGTCGGCTGACTTGTCCAGACCAGCGAACAACATTTCCTACAGCTCATCTTGCATGGAATCGATAAATGCTCTGCGAACACCTCGGACTAGCGAAACAGTTTACCGTTTCAAGTAGAACCATAGCGAACGGCAGTCTGTCGCGTGATAAACATTTACGGGACTGATGCAGAGGAACGAGGAATGTGAGAGAAGTCCAAATGCCAGGAAGGCTGAGAACGCTGACCCAAGATGTCGGGTCATGTGATGCGTTGTACTGCGTCAGAAATAGTCCGGAGAAATGTTTAAAGTAATCGACTCAAAAGCGTTTGGTTTTATATTTCACCGAGCAACGAATTCCAAAAGCACAGTTTTGTACCATTTTGTGGGTGCCTTGTGATTTTGTGTTGCCCCCCTCTTACATGGTTGCACACCGATGAGGACGTACCAGGATGTCTAAATTGCTTAGCCTCTGCCATAAATGTTGCATTCGGTGTTTTATCTGAACGAGCGGATTAGTGAAGTGCGCCATAAAATCCCGAAGTTAAATGCGAAATAATTTGACCCCCAAGCAACACAGTTTATCGATCCCATAAAATAAACAGCACCCAAAATGATTCCGCTCTGGGATTACTACAATAAATTTGGCAGCTTATAGTTAATAGGACCAGACGAACTTGGTTGATCACGGCTTTGTTTATCCGGTCTGACGATTACTCATATTATTGATCCCTTTCGGATGTCGCTTAGCTCATTTCACATAAAACACAGAGGTGGTTAGAGAATAGTCTTTGGGACACTCAATGCTTCACCGAGTAAGGCAAGAAAAGAGATTTAATATTTTTCCGGTAATTTACACTCATGAACGGCTGTCTAGACCATTCCCGACATCATTAGGTGTGCCCGATCTCTCCATTTCTCCCCGTAGCATTTTATTCGGTGATTTATTAAAAAGCTCACCTAAGGTCTCAAACTCCGTGAAAATAGAACATTTTCCGGATGGTATTCCAGGTGATATTTAGTACTACGTGTTTACCCTCCCAGATGCAGACATTTTTTTGGAAATTCTTTTGGAAAGAGGCAATGAATATGAGCATTTCTAACACCTGGATTCTACCTAGTCAAATTATCGGGTGAGTAGTGAGGCAGCACGAAGGCTTGTACGTAAAAGTCTTTGAGGATACTTCATGTCCAACCACTTGCACATTGTAGATATATAGAAGTTGCTTTGTATGCCGTGTCCTCTTGATGTTCACAGCGGCGTCTGTCCTAGGAGCTTCTGCCAGACTGAAACCAATTTCGTAACGAACAGACAAATTACGAAAGATCCGTTGAAATTCTCGAGCGTTATTTTTAATCCCTAAAGGCACAATCAGCGGCCATCTGGCCCAGTCACCCAGTGCAATTTTAGGTCTCTCTGTTTTCTTTTGTTCAAATGAACAGTGGAAACATCACAAACGAGGGATTCAGCTGGGTTCCAGGTGAGTCTCTCGCAAAACCAAATTTGTTTGCAAATGAGTGTAGTTCGCAAATTTCGTACAATTTGGTTTCAAGTAGAACATAAGGTTGACGGAAACTCGGGGACTGCGTCTACCTGATGAGCCCCAAGAAGGGCGAAAGCGGTCGTGGGCTGTCGAAGAATTTTCAGCAACCTTATGAGTAGTGCACTACGAATAAAGACATCTTTCTTGAAATAATGCCTGCGAGCTGACTTGATCCGCCTGGAGGGACACACACCCTTCATGACATCTTAACTTGTCATCAAGTCGGCTTCTGATTTGCGTAGAAATACTTGAAGATTCTTGTCGGGTTCACCTAAGAACTGTATCGAGACATTTGCAAGAAATGACTGGACGTCTTAACATAGAAAATGCTGAACCCCGTTAAACTGAAGTTAATTGTGATTCTACCGCGTTTTTTGCACGGATAATGTGTATCACCCACATCTCAACCTAGTTCTGAATGAAACTCACTATCGATCCATACTGAAATGACGCCGCTCTATTCAATCCAGTCGACGTCTATTGCTGAGTGAAACAAAATTTTAAAAGCCTTGAGTTACTTCTACTGAACAAGGCAAAACAAGACGAGGCAATGAAATACAATAAACTTCGTTTGTCGGATAGTTTTGTTTTACACATTCGATAAGAATCATGTTTGGACCAACTGTATGACTGACACTAAACATAGTACATGCCGCACACTTAAGGTGGACTTCGACCAGGCGTTCTTACTTGACAATAGGATTTAATCATGCAAAAAATGTTTTTTTTTCACAAGGTCATAAATTATAAATGGATTTCAAGAACAAATAAAGGCTTGTACAAAAGATCAAAGTCATTGCTCCACATTCCCAAGAAGTAGTGTGCCAAGATTTGTGAAAAATAGACCACGTATGTGTAGATTGGCCATGCGATGAGGTCTAATCAGCTCATTTTGTCGCCGGGGTTGGAGAGGACAGTTTCTCGAAGGCGAATATGCATATCGAGGAGAAATTACATAGTCTATTCTGGGTACTGCTGAGTCTCGCGTTACCTTTTGTGATCCAGGGTACAATAGATACCTTCGTTGATGAAGCAGCTCTGGCTGGTACACAAGTATCGGCTACTGCGCTGTTCGTATTCACATCACTCTCGTTTGAACAGTCGTCCTCCTGTTCTGGCGTAATTATTCTGGTGAGTCTACACCAAAGGGGGGAAGCACTGGACTCGAGTTTCGCTCTTATAAGAGCTCATCAGCAGTGCACATCCAATGGCCGCGCCGGGGTTTGAGCTCTGGACATCTGACTTGCGAGGGAGCGTGTTACCACTACTCCACCAGCGCACGTCGGACGCATCTGAATTTTTACGTCTGAACGTGCGAACGTGTTCATCATCGAAACGACGACCCAGGAATTGTCCTGGTTGTGATGATCGACTGACCCGCCTGTCAGGACTTCCCATTCAGGCGGCGCTACAGACGCTTGAAACCCGCTGCACAACGTTTTTCGATATCTGTTTTGGGGTTTGCGAGATATGTATTGTTCACATTCACATCACTCTCGTTTGAACAGTCGTCCTCCTGCGTTAGTTCAAATAGAAAAACGGCTATCATTTTCAACTGCAGTCAGTTTAGTATAACCTCTGCGTTTGTGTTTGTTTTCACCAGCTTCCCGAATGTATAATGTCAGTTTCATTTGTAGCCACAGTGACGTCTCAAAGAATTTATTTCCTCCTTGTATCCATGATTGCGCGCGTCAAAAAGATCAGAGCAATGTTCATCATCTGAGATAATAAGTAAAGACTGAGTTCCCTTTTCACATCGTACTATGGGCAGTGTCGTAAAACAACGCTTCCTGAAGGAATTAACATCACAAACGAGAGATTCAGCTGGGTTCCAGGTGAGTCTCTCGCAAAATCAAATTTGTTTGCAAATGAGTGTATTTTGTCAATTAACTTCCTTGTTTTGGGTTTCCAAGTCAGGGGGTTTTCTACGCAGGGATATGTAGCACGCCCGATTGGCTTCAACCGATTGGCTTGAAAGGCAGAATGGAGGTGGGCGAGACAAAACCAAGTTCACTGTCTCTCCAGAGTGGACAAAATGGTCACGTGCCGTTGACAATGTACCTTGCAACGCGGATGTTTATGGCTACAAAGACAGGAAACTGGTTCACCCCGTCTACTCTGTGGAAGAGTACTGGGCTCTGGTGTAACCATCTTGAAGCTCATGGAAGTGAACGGAGAAAGCACCAACTGAAAATTTCCTACATATGCAGTACAACTTTCTAAGCAGTGAACAAATCCCGGCCGCAAGCTCATTGATATCTTAATGGGTCTTCTCTGCAACAGTGGTTTCTAAACACTAACTGATGTGACGGTTGAATTGAATTTGAAAAGATATTTCCTGATCGGTCTTCAGTAGGTGAGTACAATTGGTTTTCTCGAGGACTGTCTGGTAGGTGATGAGTGAAATTTCTTTGTGGAAATTGTATGTGGTAGTGCTTACTTAGATGACTTGATGTTTGGGTTTGTTTGTTTGTTTGTTTAGGTGACTACCTTTTTCACTTTACTCTGGTAATCTCTGAGAAGAGAGACACTTTTGCCCCTGTGGTGGGAAAGGGCCGCAATGTAGACTGCAGCCTACGGAATCCGTCCCTTTGGCCCGCCACCAGAGGATCCAGTTTTCGACCAGAATACCGTATCCGGAAAACTCGCCCTGGCTGTTGTTAC
>SJOL01009052.1:1004811-1024258 GCA_004794785.1 Opisthorchis felineus
AATTAACATCACAAACGAGAGATTCAGCTGGGTTCCAGGTGAGTCTCTCGCAAAACCAAATTTGTTTGCAAATGAGTGTATTTTGTCAATTAACTTCCTTGTTTTGGGTTTCCAAGTCAGGGGGTTTTCTACGCAGGGATATGTAGCACGCCCGATTGGCTTCAACCGATTGGCTTGAAAGGCAGAATGGAGGTGGGCGAGACAAAACCAAGTTCACTGTCTCTCCAGAGTGGACAAAATGGTCACGTGCCGTTGACAATGTACCTTGCAACGCGGATGTTTATGGCTACAAAGACAGGAAACTGGTTCACCCCGTCTACTCTGTGGAAGAGTACTGGGCTCTGGTGTAACCATCTTGAAGCTCATGGAAGTGAACGGAGAAAGCACCAACTGAAAATTTCCTACATATGCAGTACAACTTTCTAAGCAGTGAACAAATCCCGGCCGCAAGCTCATTGATATCTTAATGGGTCTTCTCTGCAACAGTGGTTTCTAAACACTAACTGATGTGACGGTTGAATTGAATTTGAAAAGATATTTCCTGATCGGTCTTCAGTAGGTGAGTACAATTGGTTTTCTCGAGGACTGTCTGGTAGGTGATGAGTGAAATTTCTTTGTGGAAATTGTATGTGGTAGTG
Source organism: Opisthorchis felineus (assembly GCA_004794785.1). Taxonomy (NCBI): domain Eukaryota; kingdom Metazoa; phylum Platyhelminthes; class Trematoda; order Opisthorchiida; family Opisthorchiidae; genus Opisthorchis; species Opisthorchis felineus. The sequence continues at coordinate 1,005,450 of SJOL01009052.1, forward strand.
CTTACTTAGATGACTTGATGTTTGGGTTTGTTTGTTTGTTTGTTTAGGTGACTACCTTTTTCACTTTACTCTGGTAATCTCTGAGAAGAGAGACACTTTTGCCCCTGTGGTGGGAAAGGGCCGCAATGTAGACTGCAGCCTACGGAATCCGTCCCTTTGGCCCGCCACCAGAGGATCCAGTTTTCGACCAGAATACCGTATCCGGAAAACTCGCCCTGGCTGTTGTTACTGGCAACCTACTGCGCAACAGAACGAACGACAGCGGTTATTGAGAAGAGTCACACTGTGGGGGAATTCTTCTGCACTAAAGAGCGAAGAAGACAATTAAAAATCTGGCATCTACCACCCTTGTCATGCAGAGATGAATTTTTTGACTGTCTTTCACTGTGTGGTCCGAAAGTGGCATCTAATTCTCATCGATGAGGACGTAACGGGAAGTGTTACCTTGAAACTATCGATCGCCAAACATAACCGAACTTGGGTACCAAATACAGTGAAAAAATGGCGGAATATCTGTGGATTCCACTTGAGAGATAAACGGTTGCTACATGGACTGGTTCAGAATTTGCTCCTTTTGAACAGTTTTCCTCCTATTTCCTCGAGATAACTGGCTACTCAAAACTTTACTAGAAATTCTTCAGCAACTCTCCACCGGCTTCGCATGTCTTGGAACTCATCAGAGGCGTGAAGTACCCAAGTTCCTATCAAACTTGTGTTCTCCTAAAACACCAAATTGCCCTCAGCTGACATTCGTCCACAAATTACTAAGATGTTGTCGAGAGAGTTAAATGAGTCTTTTGTTTGTGATATTCTTCATCTAAATATACTGCACAGAGACAGTCTGTTTTTCCAACTGACACAATATTCTAGATTCAAAAGTGTTTTTTTTTGACACAACTCACTACTTGTACAGCAGTCGTCTGCGCTCCGTACCAGAGAGAGAATCATTGGACTCGAGTTGCAGTTTTATTAGGGTTTAGCATAATTAAAACAGCATAACCCTTAAAGTTCCCGGATTTGAGTCCCGGATGTCCCAATTTCGAGTTGGGCGCTCGTTAAATGCACGTGACTTATCATCTCCAAATAGATGAACCTGTCTGCGATCGAGCAGCTTGATTGATTTTCCTAACCTCTCGGACTATGATCTGCTATCTGTTATGGTTATGCTAAGTGATGTGGGGATTAATGAAAAAATCCAGGTAAATCTGTAAGGTATTTACCAATGCAAGAGGTAGCCGTTTCACAAACGGCGACCAGTGACCAAATTTGTCATGGAATGGCGTCTTGAGACTATTTTCAAGCTCACAGGGGATTCGGAGAGCAGTATTTTCATTGAACGGTTGTGTACTGATTGGTTATAAATCGATGGGGGATATCAGGACAATGTGTTAACCGAGGATACCAGTTGTTCAGCACTGGTGACCTGAGGGGTGGACGTTAATGTCAGACCTGTTTAGATGACCCAGATTTGTGCAGCATCATAGTGAATGATACAATCGTTGATAGTGTTGACTGTACGACCTACGGTGCACGTGTGTTTCTTCTAATAGTAAGACCCACACTGTAGTACACCAGTCCAGTTGAAGTTGACGTGTACCACGATGACTGAGCCCAATCGATCCATTCGTAGTCCTGTTAGTGAATAAAAAATCCACGCTGAAAAGTCAAGAAGCAACATACAACCGTTTTATTCTTATCAGACTAATCGGAAAGTGCTAACCGCACGTATCTCCAGTGAGATTAGAACTCGCAGTCTGCCATTTTTGAACATTTTTGAACATTTAACCGCTCGGCCAAGAGAGGTTGATCAGCAGTGAACCTAGGATTGAGCAGCACTCATCTTATAATCACGCAACCGGCATCACGTGGTCACGTGTTGTGACCACTTCCCTTTGGTAGATGCTCACCATTTCTGCGTCACGGTACATTTTGTCATTTAAGGGTTACACGGCACTTTCTTGTTTTATAAATGTTGGATTGTATATTTTTAGCAAAAAAGCGCCGTTCGTGCCTTCACCCATATCAATGATGACTACGTCCTTTAGTAGATGTCTCTGTCATATATTTTCCATATGAAAAATTCCTGGACAATCCGATCAAAAGCCTCAGCAAAATTAGCCTATCGCTTATTGGATAACAGAAAATAGTCACGTGACCACCGATATTTTTCTCCAGTATTTCACTCCCGGTGGAGTGGATGATTTATGGTCATCAGGTCACGAAGAGACTGAACCTTACCGTGGTGTGGCGGTTTGCGCACCCCAGCGACCCATTGAGCTATACTGGGGGGTGCCCCCTCGATACTCACAGAATCTCTCATACCAGGTTGGTAAATGGGTAGAGGTCTGACGAACACAGTCTCCTGGTCCTCCAGGTTGGGGGTTGGAACATGTGTGGTGACGTGTTCCATAAAATTGGTAATGTACTTGCATTTCCAGCCCAACACCACTGCCTTGCGGTTGGGCTTTTGAGCCAAAGGCTTTGGTTGGGAACCCTAATCGTCCTCCTGTCCAGGTGTGGGCGCCTGGGCAGAATCCCAGCCCTCGTACAACCATGACACTTACAGATAACAATACTCTCATGCCACATCGGCCGTCACGTGGTGCCACCAGCCGGGTCGCCTTACTTGCTGCATACAACAGGGCGAGTGGGCAAAAACATGCTACTGCTGACGCCTCCCATCTTACACTTTCACATTTTCCGTCTTCCGCGCTACCCCACCCAAATTTGAATACTTTCTCCGCAGGTCCAAGCATTAAGACTGACCGTTTTGCTCGCCCTGCATCACACTCAGCTGCAGCTTCTGTACACCCGAGTTCAGTCACAACCCTAAACACTTCGAAGTCTGTCTTCATACCCCGAAAGCCTGTCTACTTGGCCACCTTTAATGTTCGCACACTGAAGCAAGCAGGTCAACAGGTGGCTCTTGCTCNACTTTTATTTCAATCAGCTCCCTCAAGATTTCAAGAAAGTTGGCGACGGAGCGTTGCAAAATATTGGAAAGACACCTTGGCTTCGTTTTCATGACAGGGATTCCGATGATGCTGACATTTTTAAACATTGGTGGCTCCGTTGAATTTATTACCTGTTGATCAGGTGAAAGATGACTCGTCTCCCGAGCTTGGCAACTGACTTAGTTTGTAGGTTTTTTCACCATGTTAGAGTAAATCGCCAGTACGCCGTTAAGTGTATAGTTCCTCCACTTCTGCCTGTGCTTATATAGTTTCCGAAGGCTGTTTAGTAAATGCAGCGTGATTGGTTGGTTGGGCGTTAGCCAGTACATAACTTGACTAACCCCTGTCGGGCTATGGGTGGTGTGATTATATGAAAATCTTTCTTCCGGTTGGGTGCTACCATTTCAGTAGTTCTTTTCCACTATTTTGTTTGGTCCACTTTGGCTATTATGTGTATTGCCTTCCTGTGTGTATTGTCTTCCCGTCATTTGATTGGTCCGTAAAACAAATTCTATTTTCGGCAGTTTGCCTTCACTTAACCTGGTGCATTTGCTGTTTGCATTGTTGTACGACTCAGGCAATTGCCTATTCGGGTGGAATACCTGAGACATCTTCAGGTCTTTGGCCATCTATGTCTCAGCACTGTAACTAAACTCAGTTGGAACCAGTAGTAGAGGATACTTCACTCAACGAATGCATCCACACTTCAAGCTAGGGTGTATAGGTAATGCGCTACGCATGTTCAGCTACTGTCTGCGAAAAGAAAGGTGTTTTCCGTGCCTATTTCAGAGAGGTAGAAACCTACAGTTGAACAGAATCCTGCATGGCAGTAAAAAGTGAAGGGTGTTACGAAAAGCCTGGGTGCCGTTGGGGCTATTTGCCTTCCAGGGTTCACGTGACATTCCCTGTGTTCGGCTGGAGACACTGAAAGATGTGGCGACTAACCAATGTCAGTGGTGTTCATGCTGTCAGTTTCTATCAAGATTGTCTGACTGAGTGTTGGAGGTGTAGGCGCCCTGGATTTTTATTCTAACCCATTCACCATTCCTGTTCCATTTCTTTCTTCCTTCCAGTGTAAGGCTTTCTCCAAATAAACTGATATGGATGTATGGCAGTCAGGCACCGCCAAGTCCTGTCAATGGTGACGATGTCGTCCATAGGTAACTTAGTCAATAAACCATATTATCGTTTGGGAAAAACAAACGGACAACCCCACAGAAGTACCAGATCCTCAAAAATACCCCTCATTTCCATTACCCAAGGGCGGTACCCTTGACAGATTTGATTGCAACATTAACTTGGTTCTCCTTTCGGTTTTTATAGTGTCCTTTGAAATGAATTTGCTTCTCTGTGAGTTGTTTTAGTCTTCAAACTACGAAATTGACAGTGGGAATTACCAGAACAGTCCGTTTCTACTTCCAGCTCATGGAATGGCATGGAAATTGTAGCAGATTGGTCACATCCTTTTTTTTGCTTTATAATGTCCCTGGGGGGGGGAGAACAAATAATTAGTCAGTAAAACCTTTCTGACATTTGAATTGGAATCTCACAACAGACACGGGAGCTCAAACCGTATATGTGTAATTAGCATTGGGAACTCTACTGAAAACATGAATTTCCGTGGGAACAGTTATGGGTTCTTTGCTAACCGGAAAGCTTTATTATAGGTGAAAGTGCTTTCGAGCATGCAAAGAAACATTTTTGGCCAAATCAGCGTTACTCCCTGACATTCTTGACAGAAAGTGAGTTGCTTTAATAATTTAAGATTTCCTGCCACGATCAGTAGTCCTATCATCGCACGCTAAGAGGATGATGCCTGGTTAATGGACTGGGAGTTGCTTCCGACTAAAAATAGCCAACGCTATCATCCTCTGCGTGTGACAACGAAAAGTCCTACATTGCCTCGAATTCCAAGCATTTTTACAGACAAAACTTAAGCCGTTTTTTCTAGAGTTTTCGTTATCTTTTCCTCTTCGGACAGTTCTTGGTCAGCTCTTGTGGACAGTTCTTTGGAAGGCCTCCATCGGGTTCCCATTTGGGTTTTCCTCTAAACAGACCCCGAAACATCTAAGTAGTGTTCTCGATGAAACTGACCAACTGTTGAAGAGGGAGTTTGTGGGAGTTTTTGACAGAGTATACAACGGATTTTTAGCTACAATCCCAAAGTGGGAAGAAACCGGTGACCTCAATGTCCATCTGTTATGGCTAACTGCTGTCCCCGCTCCAGTGCCTTGGTGCCGGAAAAAGACTCGTCAACAAAGAACACAACAGCTTTATTGCAAACACGCGAGTGCAAAAGTTTCAGCGACCTTGAGCTATTTAAAGAACACTTTGTGACATTGATCCAGGCTGTCTAATCGGCGTTTAGTGAACACCCATCAACATCGACCGTGCTTCTATGAAATGCCTGGACACTTATCATAGTCGGTCGTGCTTCTGTGGCGTGCCTGAGCACTCGTGGGCTTTTGATGAAGTGATGAGTGATTGACTGGTCTGGATGCTTGTCGGCTTTCCTATTGACATTTTGGTGGAGTTTTAGGGGCTCGGTATGTTCCGGGCATTCTGGGGTCAATTTCGGGAATCTGACCTTCCTGACACCTCCCCCTTTTGGCCGTTCAACGTAAGATTGTTGGTGTGGGTCAAGTTGAAAAGATTCCACCAGTTTTCTGGCGCAACCGATACGGCGTTTCGGTTGCAGCAATGCATCTGTCTTGGGTGGCAAATTTGAAGCAGTAGCTAGTGGAGATCAAAGGTTTTGAGGAACAGGCTGAAGTCTAGTAACTGTTCTTCCGCATTTGGGATCGGGTGTAGCTGATTGACATGCCGTTTTCATGTCAGTGATCCCAATCAGACGCTATAGATCACCTGATCGATTCTTTTGAGGACTACTCCCACAGTCCACCTTCGGTGCTCTCACAAACACACAGTTTCCAGACCGAAATGTTGGCTTCCCTCCTGTTGGTGTTGATGAGCATAAATTGTCGATCGGCAATGTTGAAAGATGCAAACGATCGATCCAGTTTATACCCACTACCATCACTACCATCGTACTTATCGCCGTCAACATCGCTACCAAGAACAACATTCATTCACAGTACGTTCCTCTTAGCATACGCGTTTATGGATTTTGAAAACCTCCCGGTCTAAACGGAAAACATGTCTGACAGAGAAGCTGACATCTTATGTAATTCTCGTGCTGATTTCTTCGGATTTTTTCCAAGCATTATATTTCAGGAGCGATTCCACCAGCAAGATACTTTACATAAAACCCAGAGAGGGCCCTTCATTCGGTGAACCTAACAGTTCAGCTGAAAAAAACTAGTTACAGTTCCCGGAAACCTCTCAACAGCCGGCTACCACATTCGCCCTCCCTGCGGTTAACCAGTCAGACGAAGTTCCCGATTTTCCGTCAACCCTAACTGGAAGAAATTCTCAAACCATATACCTTGGCACACCAAGTTGGATTTAACTGGAAACTCAGCTGAATCTCTCGTTTGCGATATTCTTCAAGCACATGTGCTATACAAACGGTGTGTGGAGTTTCAGTTGATATGATATTCAAAGTGTAGTAGTAAGTGTATTTTGCCAATTGCGTTCAACTTCAGTGTTCAGGTAGAACGTAAGGTTGACATACTATGCTTGTTTGATGAACTTCAAAAGGGGTAAGACCAGTCGTGGGGTGTCAAAGGGTTTTCAGCAACCTTGTAAGTAGTGTGTTCCGCCTGGATAACGCACTATAATATCTCGAATGTCATTTCAACGGAAACATGTGGCGAATTTTGTGAGGCAAATGCAATTGAAGCATTTAATACGCAACAACTTCAGCGGGTAGTTAGTTTGTAACCGAATGTATTTCACCATTAACACATATAACTGTCCAATGCCTCCCGTCAGAGCTTGGCTGACACAACTGCACCTGTTATGGCTGTTTCTAAAATCACACAAAATTCTGACAGGTTTTATTGTTTTGTGGACGTAGATTTTTTTGCAGTCTCCCCCTTGGTTTATTGCGTTGGAGGAAACATCATCAAAGTGGATTAGATCTTGCTTTTCAAGTGCTCTATTTATCAATTCAAATATTTATCAACTATTTATGAACTATTTATCAATTCAACTTTCATATTGCTTGGTGAGACAACTGCCAATAGGCAGAACTTATTTTGTTTCAACCAAGTTGTGTGCAACAACTGATTCAGGTATCACAGACTTCCTTACGATAGTAGCAAGTAGTTGTCAAGCGAAAAATCGTGGCTTGTTTGACTCGGATGTCTTTGTATCGTTCCTTAGCTATTTGGGAACCGTACCAGTTTCAGATTAATTGCGTTTCTGTACTGATAATGAAAATTAATCGACTTACGTGCCCGTTGTCTTACCTTCCACCCACAAGACCAAAGGGGTACATACTGATGTTCCATCTCATTCGAGCGTAACACGAAGTCCATCATATGCCACGGGGGACTGTTAGGCATTTAGAACACGATTTGCGTTTTGGTCTAGCGGTGATGAATTACTAGGGAACGAAAAGGCAACCAAGATCATCGAGAAGATGCGCACAACCATAGTAGGCTCACCTGGAACCCAGTTGAATCTTTCGTCTATGATGTTCTCAAGCAAGCGAATGTGCTGCACCAGTCAGTCTCATGTTTCAGTTGTACGATATCCGAGATATCGTAATACATTGTAGAGACATAATACACTACTCATAAGGTTGCTGAAATCCCCTCGACCGCACATTCAGTTGAGCAAGAACATCATAAACCAGAGGTTCATCTGGGTTCCGGGTGACTCGCCCATCAAAATCAAATAGGTAGTGGAAGATGAGTATGTAAGTCCATTTGATTCAAGTAGAATATTAGGTTGACAAAAACTCAGGAGCTGTTCATACCTGATGAGCCCCGAACAGGGCAAAACCGGTTATGCGCCATCGAGGAGCCACCAACAATCTTATTAGTAATGTACTGCGTCTACACGAGACGTGGTAGCTTTTTACATGTAAGACAAGGTATATGTCTGTTGCTTAGAGGAGCACCGATGGCCTGGATTGTAAACATGGCTGCTGTTCTCTTCTTTGAGGAAAGCAGTCTGATATCATTGACGTTTCCTTCGGTTTGTAAACCCGCCGTACACATACGCCCGTGGGAACAGATGAATACGATCCATGAGTTATCCGTAGGCTAGACAAATTCAAGGAGACAATAGGATTCTAGTTCGAAACGACTGCCTGCAGTATATCAGAGCTCATTCTCCCCGCATCAGAAATCGATTACAGGAATAGCAGTTCCTCCAAACAATACTTTCTGGTCCCCACAATGATAAAATTTCTTCCCGAGATATAACTGCCAGAGCAAGAATAAATTCACAAGATAAGTGAAACTTCCATCTGAGAAGTTGTCACTCTAGGGGTCAGTCAGCACTTGACCTAGGTGATATGGTTTCCGTGAGTGTGGTGTATCCCGTTTGAGTGACAACTAATCACACTTCTGATCAACCGTTCAAACTACTGGCCTGAGGATCGCGGGTTCGAAGCCCCATGAATTTTTGGGATGCACAATGCTGGCAATTTTCAACAGAGATAAAACAGCTGTACAGTGCTTCTCGGCTTTTCAGCATAGGTTGACTCCACTGTCAGGGTGAAATTTTCACTAAAAGTTGTCCAACCCCCCAACAGTACCATGTAAGCTGGAATTCCCCGAACTATTTGGCTTGCTCTGCTATTGAACTACTGTTCCAAACAGACTAGCATGTAAGCAAAATGCATAGACCCGCCCACCACATCAGTGGTGGGACTTAGTTTGTTTTATTGAAATCTGCACTCACGCAACATCATTTTCTGGAAAATTTTACACTGTTTCAGATCGACTGAGCGTAAGGAAGCCGAAAAGAAGAGTGAAACTACTTGAAAAAATCTCAGTAGTGTTTGAGGTTTTACCATCTACCATGGGTTTGTTGTTGTTATTCACACATGCTTTTTGGTGATAAACTATTTTGTTTTGTGGTTCTCTTACGATGTCCGTTTACGGATAAGTAAAGTTTTCACATAATGACCTGAGTGACGGGTTTAACGTCCCTCCATAAAAGTTCTATGTATAGCAACACTCCGTGTGTGCATAGTTGTTGAATACCATTCACATAAAACTTTTATCAGGCTATCGTCTAGGGTAGTTGAAATACCTGGATTTGAAGAAGCTGAGTGTATTGATCACGCTTTTGGGAGAAGAAACATTTTCCTGTCGGTGGGACCCTCCAAATCAAGGTTCACAAAAACTCCGCCGCCACAAATCTAGAAAGCAAGTTTATAACCGTACAGTGACTCAGGTACAGCATCATTGGTACAGCACCACATTGATGTCATACTCTGATAAGTTTATTTCCGCCATCTGTAAACAGATCCCAAGGAAATACAAACATATAGATTCTAGTCGGTTGGCCATTTTAATTCGACCTGCAAAGGAGAACTAGTAACTTGGTTTTTATTGCTGGTGGTTTTTTGGTGTGAGTCTCTCAGTGAGAATAGAACAGACAGTCACGCTTTAATTCCAGTAAAACCTTGGGAGCTTAAAATTTGGCAGTTAACTGCTTGTTCCAAAAACCGGAGATTTATATCACCCGTAAAGTCAGGTCGTGGTTTGCACGCTACACAATGCCAACTTTCGTTTTTTGAGGGCGACGTAATCAACTAAGATGTCAAGTGTAATACTGCAATGGTGGCGCTTATTAAATATTCAAAAGAGCTTTTAAGTGAAACCAGTCCGTGCCGAAATGCCCAGAAGCAATGTACAGCTGTCTCATCCTTGTTGGGAATCATCAGCAAGGTACATTTGACGAACATTCAGCGAGATTCGAACCCCCACCTTCCCGTTGGTAGTGTAGGACTGAACAGCTTTGCCATCATCATCATCATCATCATCATCATCATCATCATCATCATCATCATCATCATCGATAGCATGACATCACTATTCAACACTGATGCTTCGCTGCCGCAAAGATGCCTGAGGATGTCGGCGCCGGATCACGTGCAGATGTTGCTTGCAAAACCGTTGCAGGACGAACGCAGTCATCAGTTCTAATCGTTGGAGAACGTTCTTTTAGGGTGGGGAGAGGAGAAAGAAAAAGGCTGTGAAAGAGAAAGAAGGGGAGCGTCAACCATAGCATGTTTTTGCTTACACGCCCTGTTGTATGCAGCAAGTAAGGCGACCCGGCTGGTGGCACCACGTGACGGCCGATGTGGCATGAGAGTATTGTTAGCTGTAAATGTCATGGTTGTATGAGGGCTGGGATACTGCCAAGGCGCCCACACCTAGACAGGAGGATGATTAGGGTTCTCAAACAAAGCCTTTGGCTCAGAATAATGACTGCAAGGTAGCGGTTTTTGGCGAGAAATGAAAACACATTACCGTTTGTTACGGAAAAAATCACCACACATCTTCCAACCCCCAACCCGGAGGACCAGGAGACTGTTCGTCAGACCTCTACCCATTGACCAACCTGGTATGAGAGATTCTGTGAGTGTCGAGGGGGCACCCCCCAGTATAGCTCAGTGGGTCGCTGAGGTGCGCAAACCGCCACACCACGGTAAGGTCCAGTCTCTTCGTCGCTGTACGGCAGCGAATCATCAGTGTTGAACACTAATGTCATGCTGTCGATGATGAAATGATGGCAGAACTGTTTATTCCTGCATTACCAACCGGAGGGTGACGGGTTCGAGTCTTGCTGAATGTTCTGCTCATGGTGTTCCGCCACAAGGAGCAGGTCAGCAGTGTCATTAACTCGCACTCAGGAGATAGCTAGAATCGTCCTTCAATGACGAAATCCATATCTGTAGCCTAAACTTCCTCAGTTAATTGTCTAAAGTGCCAGCAACTGTACTGATAATTCCTCTGAAGAAGGAAGGTTCCTTTCTACCGGGCACATTAGTGCCTGCCTTCAATGTTGTTGTAGACGAGTTTGAGTACTCCAAAACTATCGATCAATTCCTTCTGAGTGAACACATGATCTAATAAAATCTGACAGAACAGCTGTTGATCAACTGAGAAATCGATACCTCGAACTGACGACGATTTATCTTGATGTTTGCTTCCGATTGGAAGCGGAAAAAGGACTGGGACACACTGTAAAACGTTATAGTGTGAATTTTCAAAAACCCATATTAGTTCCAATAGCCAGAGAACAGAAGCGACTCGCTCCTCTAGATGCATAGCATGTAAACCCAAGAGCCACTACAGGTGTGCACTATGCCTCGACTCGTGGGGCTATGTCCTGTTTAAGTGAGAGCTAATCACACTGTTGATCAGCCGCTCGAGGCCGAGCTGTTAATTGTTCAGACTGCTAGTCTGGAGAGCCCGGGTTCGAAACTCCCCACTGGATTGACTTTACTTATCGGACGAAGCCTCCACTGGCTAATTTCACCCATTTATTTGGGATCCTGTAATTCAGAAGATGTGTTGTGAAAATGTGGTCGTCGTTCCGTTTACTTGCAAATCAAATAAGCGTAAGGTACACTAAACTCCTACAGCAGAACGAGTACAACACCACAGGAAGCAGGAGTCCTCTCGTACATTTGTGTGGAGATATACGTCTGAAATTAAAGGAGCTCTCATGGAATCGTCCAACCCGGGATTTAGCTTTGAAGTCATGATCCAGAATTCGAAACAGAATGTACTGCACTATGCTCTTCCATAACACAATTTTACGGTTCTCTAGGTGGACGTCATTACCAGAGTGAGTTCATCAGCAAATGCGGACGGATTGTTCAGTTCCGCATTCATAAGTATCGAAATCACAAACCAACTGGAAAAGAACAGCTCACTCACAATCTTTGGCGCACTAATGAAATAGGATGCAGGATGGACTGTAGAAACTTGCAGCAACCAGCAGCAACCAGCCAATGAGCCCCAAGAGGTGTTGCTTTCAAGCTTTGATCTTTCAAATAGCGACACCTTACAACGCGACAAAAAAGGGACAAGAATTAGGAAACCCAACCAGTTCGGAAATGTCCAAGAGGTTTCGTCGGAAGAGGCCTGAAGAAGGAATGTTTCCACAACAGAAGCCACAATGGCAACAATAAAGGGCACTCAGATAACTCTGGCCTACCAAAACGAAGTCAGTGAACAGCAGGATTCCCAGTGAAGTTTCGGTGCAAATTCCCTTCCATAAAGGATGCCAAAATATCCTGTTTGTGACATTTTCTCTTTCGAGAAATCACAGTCGGCTGAAAAGGGTTGGTACATTATGGTGCGCGAACCATACAGAAATAGATTACACTTAGTATGGAAGAATATATCGCCAAAACTGAACACGTTTTGTTGCAACGGCACCCCAGGGCAGAAGTTTAGTCCATGATGGTCACATGCCTAGTAGGTACTTTCTAAATTACAGTCATCGGAACAAAGGTAGATAACCAGTTCACCAATAACCGAGTTCCCATGGTACATTTGGGAGATTAACTGCTTGTTCTCTGTTCAATCGTACGACTTTGTAATTCTTTTGCAGGTTCCTGGCAAAATTTTGGGTCCCGTGATGTGTCAAAATCTGTTATCTGAAACAGTCAATTAACAGAGAATAAACTGAGGATCAAAACACGTGACCAATGTCCTTCGCAAGACCCACTTGATTCATATGATCACCTGATCAAACAGGCCGGCGAGTCCAACCTAATTTACTAATTACAAGTGGACCAATCAAATGTCAGCAGAGGTAACTGTGGATGAGTAACGACCAATTTTTCATCTCACTGGACTGATTGATTGGCTCCACAATCTGAACAAATACACCAGGCAAAGTCTCGTCACCAGACTATCCCAGATTGATTCTATGCTGGTGACACCGTGATTCGTTTTTTGTCATCTCAGTCTGGAAGCCAAGACAAACTGAACTGAATCAATTTAAAGGACAGTCTTGCTGTCGTTTCTAGCTGTTCAGTATAAATTTTCCCGCTTCTCCTCTGGTGGCGGACTTAAAACGCTGAGAGGAGCGTCTGCATCACTGTGAAACTGTTTAAAGAATATTTCCAAAGTGAAGACAGATATAAGTTTGCATGTAAGCTGTAAGTGGGAATTTAAAGATGAGACCACCCTTTGATAATAAAAAAACCTCTTTTCTAAAGCGTTTACTTTTCCGTGATGTCTTCACGTTTTCCTTCTTGGGTACAAGTTGTCCTCTCTGTCACAGGCGACTGCCCAAAAGTACGGAATACCCTAAAAGGGAAATTCCTGAGGAATTCGTTATCGCAGCTTCTAGCGGTGATATACGATAAGCCACGTCATGTGAACACGGTTGCTTTGTTGGATAGAGTGAAAGGTTTCTGACGCCTATGAAGAACATTGATGATATATCATATTATATATATGTATACCCGGAATAACAGTGAGAATGCATGATATATTGTCCACAGAGAGCTGTGGGTTGAACAATCGTTTCTAGGGAAAAATTCCACCCTGACTGAATCTATGCTCGAATTCTTTCGTCTGCCTTTTAGTGAGTGACTAACTTGCTCACTGCGATCGCCAATAACGCTGCAGTACTACTTACTACCAGTTGATAATCTTGCAGTTTGAGTATTTCTTTATTCTGATAATATGACACCACTCACAAGATAGTCCTAGCTGCGAAATAAACCATTTCGTATCGTTCGGAACCACAAAACGCAACCTTTTGCTCTAATAAACAACAACTTCTTGGTCACGGATATGGGTTATGACTGCCTAAATCACGCCCCGAAACCTAATTTGGTCGAAAAGTTTACGACTTTCGTTTGACGGGGAGCGTGAGATTTGAATCGATACCACTAAAATGAGCTAGCGCGGTTATTTTGTACTTTCGAAGAAGTTCGGAATTAAAGGTGAATTCGAACAAGAGTGTTTTAATTACTGGGTGAAATGACTGGCGCTGTCTATGAAACCGACACACCTTGTGCCGGTCTCCCGATAACTGAAGTTTCCAGCCCTCACCGTTTTATCTGAGTCTTTCCACAATTTTGAAGATAATTAAGGTCACACATGGATTCGATCCCAGAATCATGACCAACTGAATTTCGTGAAAGCAAGCATACGGTTTGAGCTTTATCAAGGTCGGATATCGACCTTGGGGGAGGATGATCTCAGGATCCAGTCAAGAGTGACTATAGGAGAAGCGTCTCCCAATGTCTAAAGACCTGATTCGAGAAAAAAGTGGAATAGGAGCTGGGACAGTAAAAGGCCACCATTCAATATGCGCAACCGAATAAGTAGTGCATACAGATTAAGTAAAATAGTTAGTCTACATATCTCTATGACTAGGTGATACAGCCATGAGATTCAAGTTCGGAACCAGCCACACCATGGGCGGATGGAATCAGGGGCTTGTGGGGTTCACACATAAGGATTCCTACTTGGATGAACGGTTCCCTAATGGTTGACTGCTCACTTATTGTCGGTGAAATAGTCAGATACTTTGGTTGGATGATGAACAACCGTAGACGGTGTGCACTTGTGTACTCGCTAGTCAATATGAGGACCTAATCTTACTGAAGACTTCATCCTGTCAGTGAAGCCAGTCTATGTTGAGAAACCGATAAGCACAGTACATCTCTTTTATCCTTGTTGGGACTCATCAGCAGTGCGCATCTCACGAAACTCCAGAGACTTTCGAACCCGCAACCTTCCGGCCATCTGCTGAACACTTAATCGTTTTGTCACGAGTGGCTGATCAGCAGTGTGAGTAGTCCTCACTTAGACATAACAGTGCCACTCATCGTTCAATAACGGAAACCACATCACGTGGTCACGCATTGCCTTGCTCCTTGGGTGACGAGTTTTCAGAAGGAAGTATCACGCACACATACGCTGTTTATCAACTCCTGAGGTAAATCTGACTTTACAGATTACATAATCTGGTGATAGTATGGTTGACCGCTTCATATTTGGTTGAAATAAATCTTACAATGCCAGTTTTTTTACATGGAATTTCACTCAGTGACGGATTTGTCAAAATTTCAGCATTTATGGCACGTTGTGTTTCGTATCTTTCTTTGTCCCAACCCCAGTTTCTAAAAAATGGTTTTTGTCACCATAATGCCGCTCTAGTTCCCTAGTAACTTGCTAAAAGGTAGCTGGTGTTTTTCGGGAATATACCTTGTTAACAGACGTGATTTCTTGGTTTAGTCCACGTGACGAGGTTTGTCAGGAAATTTGTCCAGCAATGCTCAATTCACGAACCTCCAAGACAATTCGAACTCACGACCTCCAAGCCGAACCCTTCGGTTGACAGCGGCTGAACAGCAGTGTGGTTAGTTGGCAGTTAGACAGGATATATGACCATTTGTCGTTCAAACAAGGAATTCAAATCACGTGGTCTCGTGTTGACGGGCCGCTCGAATGACAACTATTCAGCTGAATGCTTTACTCGCCGTGTGGATTATTCAACCCTCGGAAGTTTGAGGGGGATTCTGTAAATGAACCAGATAAAAATAGGGAAGCTGGGGCTACTTGGAAGCTTGGACTGGAACACCTAGTATCCTAAAGTGTTTGCTACAATCCAAAAACTAAGCAGAAATGAAGAGCTGTAGAAGCCGACTTCTGTCGTTTGCAGTTGTTCTGTTAGCAAGGTGTAATTTGTTTGATCTATCGTACAAATAAAATGTTGAGCTAAACTAAACCGTAGAAAAAAGTGCGAAATTTTTCTTCAATAGGCAGAGTTAGGAATCAAGGTTAGAGTTCGGTGTGAACTGAACTGGGAACGATTGAACTAGATTTAAAATAGATCTAGAATAGGCACGAAATTGAAATCTCGAGTTTGGATTGGAAGTGTTGCCAACTCGCTATGTGTTGGTATTTGGGAACACTTGTTACGCATGACAAGCATCCACTTATACTTGACAGAAATTGCTCGTGACAAGTTGAAGTGTGTTAACCGGGATGGGAACCATATGTTCACAAGGTCTGACCACATTGCCGGGTGTGGCAATGAAAACGGCTCGCTCGTGTACAGTAATGATTGAGCCTGTTCCTAATAAAGGCCGTGGTACGGAAAGGGTGATAAGATGCGCGTTCATTAGCTGACAGTTGTCCGTTGCTTAGAAACGGAAGAGAGGAACGAGTGTTGTTAAGCAGCTGGGTGTATGTTGATGCCGAGATAAAGCGAAAATAAGTGTTGGCGAAATGCATCCATTTGTAAACTAAGTTGGTGTCTTAGTTAGATGGCATGATACATAGAGGAGGTGTATGCTGGTACAATCGCCCCCCCTCCTATTGTGTATCAGCACCCACAAAGTGTAAGGTCATGCTGCTGGACATGCAGTCACTGAACACGCCACTTACAATCCAGGGAGAGGCACTGGAAGTTGTGGAGCGTTTTACGTATGTTCGAAGTTGTATTAGTTCTGATTGTAGTGTGACAGACGAGGTCAATGCACGAATCTGCAAGGCACGGGTCGCGTTTGCTAATTTGAGACACCTATGGCGTCAAAGTGGTGTATCCCTGAACCTGAAGGGACGTGTGTATCAAGCTACAGTGCGGGCTGTTTTGTTGTATGGCTGTGAGACCTGGCCTGTTCGAGCAGCGGAACTGAGACGTCTTCAGGTGTTTGACAATCGTTGTCTCAGGACCATAGCTCGTGTGGGTTGGTGTCGGCGAATCCGTAACGAGGCAGTTAGAAAGCGAGTTTTTGGATGTGCAACGGGTACTTCCATTGAAGAGTGTGTCCAGCACCAGAAGCTGCGTTGGTTGGGACACGTGTTGCGTATGCCTAATCATCGTTTGCCGAAGAGAGTGCTGTTTTCCATGCCCAATTCAGAGTGGCGGAAGCAGAGAGGTGGCCAACCCTTAACCTGGCAGAGGGGTATGAAGGAAATTACGAAACGCTTGGTTGCTGTCGGTGCTACTCGCCTTCCAGGTTGGGGACCGCGTGATCCTCACTGCGTCTTGTTGGAGACGCTGGAAGATTTGGCTGCCAACCGATGTCAGTGGCGATCTTGTTGTCAGTTTCTATCCAGATTGCCTGAATGAATGTCTGGAGGCGTAGGCACCTCGGAATGATTGTAGTAAGCTAGCACTAAGTCCCTTCCCCGTCCACCTTTATTCTTTCCTTCACAATAAGGCTTTCAAATAAATCATGGTTGTATGGCAGTGAAGCAACGGTGTTGAACACTGATGTCACGCTGTAGATGATGATGATGATGATGATGATATTGTGTATCACACTGAGACTATCCTTTCTACATCTAAATGCTGCTGTAGCTGTGATCGGAAACGGTTGGGGGTGTTTTTAGTCGAAGGACAATTTCTCTTTGAATAATGGGGGTAGATTGTCTCATTTCGGGGGGGGGGGGGAATAGTCAAAATATGCCAGGTGAGAGGCTGACTATCGTTGTACAACAACGTGGGCTAATGCCCCTTGGTCACTGAAAGGAGAGTGTCCTTATGGAAAGCTTAAACTGCAATGACGTATCATATATTAAGTCACACATCGTTACAGATGTTACTTTCAGTCTCATTTAAATGATGGATACTGTGAGTATTCCACTGAATGTTGAGAACTAGCTATGATGATGATGATGATGATGATGATGATGATGATGATGATGCACTCTTGCGTAATAATGACAGATTGTTCGGAAAGTGCGAATGAACTGAACAGTACTCGAGGCATTGCTGAGGAAAATGACAACTACTGATGGTATACAAATTTCTTGTAGACACGACATCTGGATAACTTGGATGTGATGTCCACGAAACATTGAATGACATCAACCACCCCGTTCCGGCAAGAATGATCCATCAGTTCCAAGCTATTTCCAGTTGAATTCTCTCCTCGTTTAAAACAATTAATGAACACCTAAGAACATCATAAATTATGGAAGGCAAAAGTACCAACAAGGACATATTTAAACTGTTCTAACCGCCAATGCCTGTCCCAATATTCCGACTGTTAAAAAGTAAGAATGGCTTGCTATTTCGACATCTTGCACGAAATTACGCACGGTGCATGATAACCAATCAGCGGACAGAACACACAGCGCACCAAAGGCATGCGTGAGCGACGTGTCAGGTGATCATGAAGCACAGAGTTGTGGAGTGGCGCCCTCTGCGTGACGCGCATTGTCGTTAATGCTAAAGGCAGACGAATTTCAGTGTGTCAGTTGCTTCCTTAGAAGGGCTTCGGCAGGGTCAGCGGGCTACGTAAATTCTCTGCAAAGCCAAGGTCAGAAAATTCTCCGGTGAAAACTGACTGTCAACGTATGGGGCGCAAAACAGTGATGCAGTTGGTAGACACACTGAAACTGTCGTCAAGTAGATACCCACAAAAAGGGGAATAACGAGGGGAAGTCTACCGATGAAACTTAAATGTACATTCTAAGCCTCTCTAGTGGGCAGCCACTGGATCACCCCTGTCTTCGTTTCTACTCGCTGCTGTGCACAACGATGTCACCTTACTTCACCTACTTCCACCCCGAAGAAAATACCAACTAGCCCCCCCTACAGAATGACTCTCCTCTTTTGGAAGGTAAAATCGATGGAGACTCGTGTGTAGCTGATTAGTGCTGACTCCAGATGATAGGGTATACTGAAATGAAGCTAATCACTTCGACCGCGGCGTATGTTGAAAAATGTCCTAACACAGTGGACAGGTGAAACTGAGACATACTGGAGCATCATCAATATGTGTCTGCATGCGTGACGCGTCGAAAGAGTAATTTTGCTTCTGCCTAGCCAGGGAACCGAACACAAAAATGTTTTCCGTGGTGACGTGACAATGGAAAATTATCGTGAGTTCGATAGAAAGCTAGGTTTTCATGTGTTTGAATAACATGACATAAAACACAAGGTGGAGCTACTTTACTCAGTTTCTTCAGCAAAAATGCAGTCCGAAAAGTTAAA
>SJOL01009052.1:1029458-1105899 GCA_004794785.1 Opisthorchis felineus
TTCAACCTTGCATTCACTGGTACTATGATTTGGGCTTCATGCTGGTTTGCATTCTGAAGTTTATTGATTACTTTTAAAATGCTGTTGAACGGTAGTCACAAAATAGGCCACCGTTTTTGGCACTTTGGGGTTGTGCTTGGGAACAGTATGCGAGTACTTCGCAACAGTTTGGGCTTGTTTAATAGTGTATCCGGAGTTCACGACAAGTTTGTTGGATGGTATGACGTCCTTCATTGCTTTATCCCACTGGTTAACTTAGATAGCCATAAAGAATGTCCAATCGTGTTACTTTTCTACCCTTTATCAATCCTAATCAAGTCGCATTCATGGGCTTTGAGGGAGTACTGGTCAACTTGTGATCCCTTCGGGAAACTGACGAGGTGTATTACCATGGTGATGTCCCCTCTCAGGTGATACATTCACCATTTTCGGAGGAAGAAAACTTCATTGGATTTTAACGACGATTCAAAGGGGGAAAACATACGTGAAAATTGTTTCTCAAAGGGCAGTTCCTTCTTGTAGGAGACCCAGCCTTTTGGTGGACTAGAAGATGTCAGCATAAAGTACTGCGTTTTGTTAAATATTGAACAAGTAGTTCCGTTAGCCACAAAAAGCTAAGTTGGTCAGTCGGCGTATGTATACGATCCTTTGGCATTTTGTTCTTCCGCCAACTTCAGCCGCTCAGTTTGAGAAGGTTCTTCCTCATTCTGTTTGTGAGAAGCCTTTTTTCCAGTATGGGAGGCCGAAAAAGAGACGGTATCCATAAAAAGACAGATGGGATGTGTGTTAATAATCACTGAGCTTTTCAACCATGGGGCTGGTAGAAAACATAAATTTATGCTCCATTTGGTTTTGAACCGGAAAAAATCCTACTTGGAACAAATTATTACGTCAACTTCAATTATCGTGACCAATTTTGGACATGCCCATCTTACTGTGCATCCGGTAGATCCGTTGTTTTAAGTCTCACATTTCAAAAGTTGACTCGGTTTACAGGATGCTATGTTTTCAAACGTCTATGACGTCTAACTAGTTTTTGCTGCTCGACTCACTAACTCGGAATTATTCTGGGTAATTTTCGATATTTCTTACACGCATGTCAATTGTCTTCACCAAACCAAGTACTTGGAATGGCGGGTTGGTTAGGATGTGACTGAAAGTGTGTAGCTTTACCGGCAGACTGTTTTGAGAACGTTCGCGCTCTCGAAAGCTGGTGGTCTGCTAGCGAATTTACCCATTTGATGTATGTTATACTCTTTTCCTCACACCTTTGGAACACTTATCTAGAGGTGAGTAGTTCGCGCAGTCTGTGCACAAACATTCTGTTCGCTCACAGCGCCAGTTTAAGGAAGTTTTCGGGGCCGACTTAACAGGTATTCATTTGTCAAAAGCCTTTGTCTGTATGCTCTCAGCACTGTTCGGTCCATCCCAATTCAGTTTTGTGGTCAACCCTCTTAGGTTAACCGTCTGAGGACGCCAGCCCTGTTGAAACTCAAGCTGGCTTTTGCGCAACTCAGGATACGATTCCATCCCCCCCAGTATTCTCTGTTTTTTAACCAAATACGGTTTGATTTCATGCTCAAGAGTAAATCAAACGAAAGCAGTATCGTGATTGGTTAAACTCTGTTCACTCACGAATCAACCCACTATTGGCCGGAGACTCCACTGGAAATAGCTGATATTTTTGAACGTCAACTCAGTTTGTAAATTGCTGTATTTTACCGGTTGCGTAAAATTTTTTGTTTGACTAGAACATACAGTTGATGAAAATTCTGGAACTTCGTCTGCCTGATGAGAACGAAGAAGGGCGAAACCGGCCTTGGACTGTCGATGACTTTCCAACAACCTTATGAGAAGCGCGTTCCACCATGAAAATGTACTGCTAGTTCTCTGACTGAAACACAACACGGCCTTTGTAAAGCGATTTGAGACTACCGCAAACAAGAGATTCAGGTGAGAAATCATCAGCGAACTGCAAGTCAATTTTCAGACGAGTGTATTTTGTAGATTGTCTACTTCCCTTATGAATTGCAGTTCTGTTGGCGAATACACTTAGTCGAACGTAAACTACCACTACCGGTTCATACAAGGGATCATCACGTTAAGCGCACACAACAAAGAGAATCGACGGACCAGGTGATAAGAATGGTAGTCGTGGAACCCACAGATCAAAAGTGACATAGAACGAGTGAGAGGGGTCAAACTCAAAGGCCTTCCGGAGGCTTGCTAGCCATCCAAATGACCAGTCATAACCGCTTACCTGGTCAACAAAATATATATACATAAGCAAAAGCCGATAAGTTGACGCAATGCGACGCACCGCTGACCTACTACGCGCTGATAATGTCACCTGAGTAGTGACCAAACTTTTGCAACCGGGATGTTCAGCTCAGCGACCGGAACAACACTTATTCATACAACCTGAGCTACCAACATCCCCCTCGACATGAAAAATCAGGTTGTGAATTACTTTAATCATCCGAATTCTACATAAGTGGTCAATGTTGCCTATCCAGTAGATCATACGGAGGGGCCCGGTGGATATGGCACAAACTTCAGAGCCTGCACTGGGCATCACTCAGAAACTACTCCTGATCTCAGAGGACACCTGGAGTTGACCCGGTTTCACTGGCGCACGTTTGTTTATCACTGTGGTATTCTGTTGGTTTCGCAGTAAACTCTCATGTCATGTGACTCGAATGTCAGTGCCGAGTGAAGCGCATTAACTTCGAGCGTGATCGCGTTAGTGGGTTTCGATCATTACTCGTATCACAGAACGCTAACGCTGGTCATCAGAATAAAACAGGAGATCGAAAAACGGCACACAAGAACAACAAGGGCGAAATCGTAAGCGCCTTAAATTTGTAAAAGTCTAAAGGTTCAGTTCACGACTCCAGAATGGGTTCGACAGTGGAAACTTGACGAGTACCACTCACTGATCGTATTCATTTCTTTCTGAAGTTAAAGTTCAGAAATAAGTGAATAACCAAACGCAGAACCGAGTGAACACCCGTGTGTTTCGAAGTCTTTAGAAACATCCTCATTCGAAACGATCAGTCCTATTATTTCGGATTTTAGATTGCTCCGACGATGAACTCTCGCAAGGCTAGATTTATTGTTCCCCCGAACAGGGTGCACTCTCACTTGCCTTTTTCATAAAAGCAAATCTACTTGGGGAGCATGCGCTTTCGAACACACGTTTGCAGCATGAAAGCTGCCGGACGAGAACAAACAGGCAACTAATCTAGCTTATACGTCCTCATCAGTTTGACCAGAATTGCATTCGGCCATTGCATACGGGATACAGTAATCAGGAAACAAATGAAGGATAAATACGAAGCAAAATTGATTTCGATTTCTTTGTTCCCTAGAAGGCCCTATGTTCTTACTGTTTTCTGCGTGCCTTGTTCCAGAATTGGAAACCGCGGCTTGTCAAATGGTAATGTGACACACCAAAACAGTAAAAAATGGACCACAGTTCATGTTTTTTGGGACTAGTCTAGGAGCTTCTCATCGATACCTCCTTTCTGGAAAAGTGGATTTATATATATATATGCATATAATATGGGCAAGTACCTTTGGAACGGCCAAACTCTTTAAAACTGTTTCACGTTGGACTGGTCTGGATGACATCTCAAGACTACCAGGGCCAACAGATACATTTAATTAGCTCTAGTCTTGGAACAGATACATGAGTTGCGGTAAATAAGCAACCTACTACTCTCGAACATACCTCGACACAGTTATCTGCAAGTATAAACCGCATACAATGCACTTTCCACGGGTTAATTGACGCCTGTCGCCGATAAGTTGACCATGGAAACCTCACTTTGAATTTCGTCTCTGCATTGACACAGCTGCGTCGTTTGCATCCAACTCAGACGACGTCGAATGACCGGAGTTATTGCCTCCCTAATCAGGTAACTTACTCGTGAAAGATCAACGTCTTGGAATGGAAAGCTGCTTGTTCAGAAACACGAACGAAGCAGTGACAAGCTATCAGACGTGAAAGAACAAATGTCATTCGTGCAAATATTTTGAAAACGTCTCAAGCGTCTTTCCGAGCTTTCCTAGACGTTGTTCGAACGGTCACTATTGATGGACAGTTACTGTGAGACGATTCAATACTTTTCAAACCAACTTTACATCGGATGCAGGGACAGCACTTCAAACTATTTTGACCAGATAATACTTACACGTTTCATCAGTAGTACGTGCCGTCACACAAGCAGTTTCGAGCATGGGATGACGTGTGTACATATGATACACTTCAACGTCATTAAACAAGAAGCCGTTTTAGACGTAAAACACCACTCATTAGACTGCTGAAAACCCTTCTACAGTCCACGACCGGCTTTGTCATTCTTGGGCTCAGTAGGTAGGTGCAATCCCCGAGTTTCCCTCAATCCTATTCTCCACCTGAATTCAAACTTCACAAGTTTAATGGACTACACTCATTTGTACACCACTTTGGTTTTCACGGGGGGCTCAAATAAATCTCTCTTTTATGATGTTGTTGAAGATGAACATCATAAACAAGAGATTCAGTTGGGTCTCCCGTGAAAACCAACTCGGTATGCAACTGAGAAGAAGCTGTTTTCATGGAGCTATCTCACCTGAAGGGCATGGAAATGTGGAATTGAGCGAGTTAGTTTTCTCCTCAAGTGGTCATTCTCTTTTAGGACACTTTTTGGGGGCATCATTGTATTTCGAACATTAAAGTAAGTTTATTGCTTCGATTTTTGTAAAACTTAGCCTTCACTCTCTTCGGTTCACACATTTAGGGCGGGTTAGCACATTCTGTCCAAAAATGTCCACACTTTTTGTAGAACGAAGGAAACTTTAGGTCCACCGTCAAAATTTTCATGTCCACACCGACTCTCTGCTGCATTGTGGCTCGCGCTTTTAGTCCAGTATGCTTGAGGATTTTCTCCGTATGCTAGAGCAGCGTGAAAACCCGGACGGAATTGTTCCCATGGGTTTCTCTACTGAACTAAACCTGTGATTTATCATGTATTATCCGTTACAATGTTCTGCGACCTTAAAAGGGAAGTTCAGACCCACCTTTGTCAGTAAAACGAAACCTTTTGGACTAAACGGTGAAGCGTCTGATGCAGAGGTAATTTTTCACCCAGTTCGCCACAAATTAATTTTTCTGAACTGAAAACGACAAGATATGGAGTTTAGTTGGATTTAGCAAATATAAATAAAATTCGTTTGCCATCATTAGCGAATCCTTTCTTTTTTGGCGGTGACTGGTTCCGAACCAGCGTACTACGCATGAAAAGTTCATTCTCCTGACATATGTTCAAAGGTTCAATCAGATAATCGGATTGAAATGCGATTTCAGGGATGTTGGCTCATCTGAAGTGTACAAACACTCATATAATTTTATTATCGCGGTCGGCGTTGAGAACACGGTTGGGTTTTCAACCGGAAGCTTCCGTCCGATAAAATACCAACAAACGAATGCGCTCATATTGCACTCGGAAAACTTTCTCCTACGTATTTTGTACCACGGAGATGGACGGAAACAATGACGTAGTTTGCAACTGAAACAGGAAACGAATCGGGAGTAAATACGGTCGAGAACACTATAGCAACGAGAGCGCCGAGGGATGTTGCATGAAATATGGTCGGTGGAGAGGAGTTTTTTTTAGCCGAGAGGAAGTTGTGACTGAAAATGCCGACATCATATGTGTAAAAGGACAGACCGTGGATGTAGTCAAAGTTTGCAGTAGGAAGACTTCTGGTGGTAAAGTACATATAACCATGAAAGTGAGGTTTTGGCACACTACATAAAATTCTGTCTACTATATACTTGAAGTGCTTCTTTGTATGCCAAGTGGGGAGGAAATGCATAAAATGTCAGTTTTGGTTTCGAGTCTGTTTATTGCAGGAGTTGAGCAAGTAACCCCTCTTCTGAAGAACAAATTGAGGAACTGCTGTATTTCACATATGAAATGCAGTCGATTTAAGGAGTGAGGTACACCTTGGCTTATGCTCGGTTGCCGACACCGGTGGCATCACTCTGACAGGGGGGATTCCAGGGGTTCGAGTCCGCCGATTCATCTATACGTGTACTCGGTAATGCAAGGTTTAACAAATCAGTGTTTACTTCCCAACAGGTCAATTTGTTTATTAAGGTGCAACCCTCGTGCAGATAGTAGCTGAGCTGGGCAATGTGGTTGTAAAGGCAAGGTGACGTCATCAGTACTTAGTGAGTAATAAAGCGTTAAAGTTGGTTGTTGATATACAGTCCACTCGCCCGGGTCAACCTTGGCCGATCATTGATCGTTTGGATGGACATTCCTATTGGCCTGTTGTTTGTCCTGTCTTCTGATTGGTGGGTGTCCGAGTAGACTTGAGACTGGCCTCTCCCGATTCCTCGCACCTCCCTTTGTTCGTTCGCCCTTACAGTGGGCCCCGTTTTCTGGTGTGTTGTATTGTTTGCTGAGACAAACCCAGTGGTTCCACTAAGTTGGCGGTCCCTCCCTCGTAGCGCTGTGTACACTGAAGAAGAAGACTGTAGAAGATTTTATTCCAGTCTGTCCAATATTCTATTTGTAGCATCCCCTATAGTTGCCTCAGTACGTGATGCTGTTTCTTACAACTTTCTAGGCTTTACATACTACTGAAATGTGGCCAGTAAGGGGGCAATTTTAATTTAAATATGGTTCTTCGGGACCTTGTGGTCTGTCTGAAATATAAGGCACTTTATTTTATCTGCCTACTGTTAAGATTGAAAACCTTGAGAGTGGAACGAAGTGTGTACACCGTAATTTGGCGTTTAGCCACCAAATATGGATCCTTCTTCAGAAAGAGATTTCGGACGAAAGATGTGACATTTGTTGGCTAACTGTGTGGGACGAATACAGGAGCAGATGTTCGTTTATTGTCTGTGTGCAAGTGAGTTCGGTTCCCGGGGTAGATGATATAGTCCCGGGCTTTTCCACGTGATAAGCTACCCAATGCCGGTTTTTCTGACCTTTTGCCGTGGCCACTGGTGAGTATGAAGGAAAGTTTAAGAACGACCTTTCTATCACGGCATTTGGCATGCATTTTAATGGCGAGAATTCGGCGTAGTTAATAGGACCTTGGCGCATTACAATTCGGGCTCGTCAGATTTCACTGTGAGGTTCTCGCGTAGGATGTGGCCAGCAACTGTCTCTCGATTTTTGAACCGTTCCAACTCGGCTTCACGGTGAGCTCTCAATGGTACACGCGATCGACCAGCAGTTATGTCCCAGTTTTCATCCTCCCATCTCTTCCTTATTTATCCCAGCCCTGACCCGAAAGAACCAAGTGCTCACAAGGGCAACTCATAGCTAAACGATGCTGAGAGGGGTGGAGAATGGCGGGGTAACCTCCATTTACCAAACATGCCCGCAATAAGTTCCTTTGAGACTGATTTTCTGACGAAGGCCTGACTTTTCCCGTTTAAGACTCTGGACGTCACTAACGCTACATTCTTGCCTTGGTGGTGTGAAACTTTTCTGGCCACCATGCAATTTGCCTGAAATACGAAAAAACTCTTCCAGTATTCTGGATTGCCTTGTAATACCATGCTGCCCATATCGGAGTGGAATGTAGATGGCCCAAAATTGATTCGCGTTATCCATCAAAACGTAAAAATGATTACATGTTGTGCGAATAACCGGCTTTGCGTCCGATTCTATCGTGATTTTTCGGGAACTGAAATTTGCAGCTCCTATATGAGGAGTGATGAGTTACCGCGGTAATCACTGACCAGGAAAGTCTCAAACAGTTTACTCGATAGTTTTCCAAAAGTCTTACAGAGTCAGCAACAGCAGCGTTTTACTAACTACCGTTACATTTTACCCCAGGGTGCTAGCAACCCAGGTCTACGTTTCTTGTCTGCGTGATCCAGAAATTCATCTAGTGATCAGTTTTCCCACTTTGACAAATTTGCCAATCGTGTTGTTTACACCAATTAGTTTCATTCCTAATGTTCACCTTACTATTCTTTTACATTTTGGTTCGACAAGAACGCTCGGTCTAAATTAGACAACAGGAATCCTTCCAGTTAAAGGAAACCATCATAAACGAATGATTCAGTTGGATTCAGTTGCGTCTGCCGTCAAATAGCAAATAAGTGTGCAACTGAGAAAATTTACTCGTTCACGCAGTGATGCTCAGCTTGAATGCAGCTTGCCTGATCGATCATATCATCACACTCCACTTACAGTCAGGCTAGTCAGTCATGGTAGTGGTGGGGTTCGGGAGGCCGAGCTGCCAAATCACGTGGCGTGTCTGCACGGGCAGGCTTTTGATTGGACAAACAAAAAAGGCAGTGGCCAGCTGTTCACAAATCTAAGTTACGCAGACTCGATTCGCCAGGATCACTACAAAATTCTCAGGTGTGTTCACAAGGACAGATATCTTCTCACAAAGTGCGAAAATTTATCCTGCCCTTGAAAATGTGGCTTTGCCAGATGCTTGATATAAATCATATGCACAGTCGCTGTCATGTTACCAGCATAATTGTGCTCTTGGTTCTTCTGCACTTATTCATATTGCATGAGTATTTTTCAGAGTCTAGCCTTAGCGTATTGTGAAAAAAAGGTGTCTGTCTGATTGCCAATAAATTACTGAGAGCAGCAATATAAAGAACGGAAGGAAGAAAGCGCGTAGAATCAAGTCGGCATGAGCATTGCACCCGCTGTTTGTTTTGGAAAATTCCAAACTTGCACTTATGTGCCACGCCTATGACGAACATTTGCATGTAAGCATTCACAGATGAGCGCACACTTCAGCTTGCTGAGTCCCATTTTCGTTAGACTCCATTCAATGCTGCCATGGCAACTACATACATTTGATGCCCTGAGCAATGCTACTGACAGCGTGTGATGTAAAACTATGGTGAAATGAACTGCCGTAAATGCGATGGTTATCAGGAAAGAATAAGGTACCCAGGTTTCCGACTTTATATTTCCGATCACATGAGACAAATTTTTTAAATATTTCCGGCAGCACTGTTCCCAATTCATTGAGCTGATATTCGTACCAGCCAGATGATCACATAAAACTGTTACCCAGGTTGGTTAGCAGAACCTTCCCTCTGAAAGTCATTCACGCAGAACTGCCTGGACAGTAGACATAGGGTGGAAGTAGTGGGTTACGCTCTCGTAGTTCTCTGAATGGACAATCGCGTAAGCAATTTTTTATACATGAATATTAAAAAAAAAACAGGTTGAACCACCTGGCCACCATGTTCCCAACTTGCTACTAGTCACTTCAGATGAAGTACCACATCGATCATACATTATTATAATTGCATGCACACAGTTACTATAAATAGTAGTTGACCTGGCCACTTTGATGTTCACCAGGAGGAGTTACCGAGCGACCGCACAAAATACCAGTGAAGTACATTTCCGTACACATGTAGCCATAATACCTACAGTTTATGGTGACACAGGTTACTGGACACGTGAACGCAAATTTGCAGGGCTCGATCAGCTAGTTACAACAACTTTTACGAGCCAGGCTTTGATGCACATACGTAGTGGGTGCTCGGGGCTATGTGGAAATGGCCCCTGTTAGGAAGTAAAAAATAAATCGAACTTTTACCAGAATGCACAACTCCCAACAAGCTGAAATTCAGAAACTGCATTTGCCTGATGGGCGAACCTGAAGGTGGGACGCCAGATTGTTTCCAGTAGACTTATGAGTAGTGTGTTCCTTGAAGAATTGGAAATGGCGTACTATTCACCCTATATGTTTTCAAATCAATCACGTTTCTGGAAAGTA
This sequence comes from Opisthorchis felineus, assembly GCA_004794785.1. NCBI lineage: Eukaryota > Metazoa > Platyhelminthes > Trematoda > Opisthorchiida > Opisthorchiidae > Opisthorchis > Opisthorchis felineus. Next base: position 1,039,233 of record SJOL01009052.1, read on the forward strand.
AGTCAAGTTTAAGACCACCCTCAAGGATTAAATGATAGTGCCCCTTGTAAGGGGGTTGCTTTACATCTTAACCCACTTCATTTGGGTGATTCGAATCTAATTAGCATGTGCCGTGGTCTTACAAACTCCTTTGTGAAACCGGTACACAGCAGTGTTTTTCTGTGTGGGTTTACTGATACACTTAATATTCAGTAGTTAGTTGCGTGTTCGAAATTTCCACTCTATTTGGCTTCCTTGATGTCTCTCAAAAATCTTTTATAGCGGTTAAAAAAAGTTGCTTCAGGGGTGAATCCTCCTCTGACTCCTGTAGGACACGGATTGTCCGCCATTTTAAGCGTAACAACATGGAAGTGAATTTTAAAATTTTGAAAGTTGAAGAAAACCATGTGAATAGCAGCCTTGGGACTAATCCGTTTTCGTTAATGTTCCTGGAAGTTCAAGAATTCTCCTGATAGGGGTCACAAAAGGAGCCAGTCCGAATCGGCGCAAATCAGCCTCCGTCACTGTAAAAGGATCCTCCCATATAGCGAAATCCACTCACCTGCATGCCAATTTGGCTTTGACGGGTGACTCACGTGGAAACCCGCTGAATCACTCGTTTATCATGTTTTTAAACAACTGAATGTGCTGCACCAGGCCGCCTCATGTTTCAATTGGCATGATATTCGAGATATTGCGACCCATTGTATAGACGTACCACATTACTAATAAGGTTGTTGAAAATTCTTCGAAGAGTTTTCAGCAACCATGTGAGTAGTGTGTTACGTCTGTCCTCCCATGTACTTCGAACATATCCGGGCGTTGATTGCTTCCGGAAATCAGGTTGGCCACGTTGAGTTACGCTCAGTGCCCTAAACTTCGAATCGTTCGGATGGAGGCCAATCAACAAATGCTGTATTATGAATGCAGTAAAAGAATAAAATTTTACAAACCTAATATCGTGAGATCTCACCGGTTTCTATACACCAGGTTAGGGTCCCTTACACATAGGAAGGTAGGAAACATTACATCTACCCATAGTTCACACCGACTTAGAAACAAAGTGGCTACAAGATGGCGAAACCCACGTGGCTGATCTAACCTAGAGGTGCGATGACAAAGGTCAAAGAGCGGTTTGCGTTCACGTCAATGCATGAAAGAGGGTATTGGAACAAAACGAAGAGTCCCACTGTACACAATAAGAAGAGAAGAAAAGAATCAATACCAGGCAGAGAATGCAAACTCCCTCGGTAACTCAAAGAGCTTTCCTCTCAAACGGAAACACTGTTCAGTATAATCGACCCAAGACACACAATAGAATATGTTTCCACGACAAGCTGTCAGTCGGAATGAATTCCAGACAAGAGGATGGCTCAGTGGTTAAAGCGTGAATTCAATGGGCGGAAGGTCCGTGGTTCGAACATGACTTCTGCATCAAAGCTTCTCCTGTCTAGGTTTGGGCATCCTGGTAGTATCCCAGCTCTCGTGCTTGCTTCGGGTGGCATGGCAGCTAGGCACCAAAAGGGTGTTACAGCTGAACTAATATTATTTCTGACAATGTCCCCAGGAAGCCCCTTCGCTACACCATTTGTGTGGCACTGGAGTAAGCATCAGGATTTTAATTACTCACAACGCGATCCCATCACTTGTGTGACCTGGTCATTGCTGTCCACTCTGCCTTTTCAGGGCAACCGATCAAGTCTCGAGCTTTATGCACCAGATGACTAGGTGTTAAATTTCAGCGCACAAAAATTCTTCCTCTGGTTGCAAACACGGTTATTTTTTCACTACGTAGATTCTGGGAAAGAAAGGTTCCATCCGCATCGTCTACCATGAAGCCCATAGCACAACGGTTACAATTAGTCGGACACAACGACTCAGTTGCACCACGTTTGGAAAAATCGATATTTTAAGACAATGAGTTGTTTGAACATTTGACATCCACGAAAGAACACATTAGAACAGACTGATAAGTTCCAACTCAACTGTTGGGTTCTATTTCATACTACGAACAAACAGTACTCGCAGGTTTTATCATCGATGTACATAGTCATAAACAGCCTTCTAAAGTTGGCTTTACCTCCACAAATTGCTTGTTCATTCAGCATTTCATCGAAGCCATTCCACCTTTTCTCCAACTGATCTCCATTTACAAGCCTTGGCCCTCGACTGCCTTGGAGCAGATGTACTTTCTCCAGACGGTCGACAACAAGAAAAGCCACTGTTGCCTTATCTCGAACCTTCACTAATCAATTTCCCTCCTGTCAGGATTCATTTGACTTTTATGTGTGCGGAAAATAGCCGGATCCTTCCGTCTACTGTCTTCGGTCCAGTTCTTTCCTGCATGGTTTCCAGGACTTCTCGTAGTCGCCTCCCTTAATCTACCATCTCCTGCGGAGAGGGGTGCACGTTGGATCAATTCTTCATCAATGAGAAGACGCACACATCAAAAGTACATAAGCGTGAATAGATATTTCCCCGTATAGGATTGGATTGAGGCACGTTGTCCTGACGACATCGGCAAGTTCGCTTCTCCATCAGCTGCGTTGTCAGCCAGCCGTTTTGTAGTAGTTCAGCTGCTCTGTTTCGGAGGGCAATTAGTCTGCGCAAGAGTAGGTGTGGTCCCCAACTGACTGATACATCGAAACTAGTTCCTTGGTCCGTGAAGATCATCTTCGGTACCTCGTCGTTGGCCAAAAGGTGAGGCCCTACTACATCACTGATTATGGTTACTGGTTGATTTGATCTGGCTGCAGCCTTCACCAGGCACAGGAATAGACCACTTGGTGTGATTTTCTCCTTTTGAGTATGGCTTCATCAGATGGCGCTGCCTATAAGTCACAAGAGGATTAATGAAACCTGGAAACGCTCTATCGAAGGAAACCCTACCTCGTGGCATTCGACGGCAGCTGTGTTCTCAGGCTACGGAGCATCAACAGCCTCTGAAGCACCAGAGACAAAATATCACCCTGATTCAACCTATCAACCTATCGAGAACTGGGCGGCTTCTATACACCCTAGTGGTGTGAATAGATTCACCTTGATAGAACAGTGTCCCGTGGGTTAGTGCGCTCTTAAAGCGAACCAGCCTCCTGCTGGTTCTCGGAAAGATTCCATCCATCCATTCAGCTGAACGACCAGCCCTACATCTGAACTTTCATTCGGTGCAGTTCACAGGTCATTGAAGGGCTGGTAGAGTTGACCAGAAAACCAGACTAACCATAGTATACCAGGAGTTCCATTTGGTCACATAAAATACAAGAGTTGCCGAAAGTGCTCTTTGGGTACTTCTTCGTCAGGTTAAAGGGCATGGGTAAGTGCCAAATATAATACAAACGAAAAAGCCACTGAACAAAGCTAACTGTTAGTAAGGCGTTAGACAATTGGGTCAAGGCAACCAACGCGGTGACCTTGAGATGGTGACCTTTGGGCACGTGGCCCTGCTGTCTAAGCTCGTGTTAAACAATAGAGTTGTCCCATGGTGTTTTTGTCGCAGCTACTTATTTATTTCAACGTTCTGACCTCTAATTTTGTGAATTGGTGAGAAATTAGCGAAGCCTAAAAGTATTCAACCAATCATAGTTGAGCTCACGCTCCATAAGACATCTCACGATCTACTGCATTTCATGCAGGCAAAGCACCCCCCTTTCATGGGGAAAGTTCAGTTATTGCGCTCACTAAGCAGTATAAAGCATGTATACCGCAGGTAGCCAGTACAGAAACACCTGGATTCCCAACACCTGGGTCAAACCGTGTCGAACGGCGTCTGTTTATCTCGGCCTTCGCAAAAACGTTCCCCGACTGGAGACAAGTGGGATCCAGAATTGTAAAAAGCATCTGCTCATCTTTAAAGGAATTGTCATTCTGAATACCGATCTCATGGCAAACTTTGTTGTATCGGGGCAAATTAGTGAAAAAGTCTTTGTTCAAGTCAACAACCGTGCGACGGAATGTGAAGGGATTATTTCCCGTAGGACAGCCTCATTCTCAGACAGATGTTACAGCACGTAAAACATCCCACTAGTTTACATTTTTATAAACGCAGATTTAAAGTGCTATTCGGAGCACTACGGAATTCTGAGTTTTTCTTCCTTAATCTTCTCCCACTTGTGAAGACCAGTTGTGTCTTGCACTGATTAGTGGAACTCGGAAAAAGGGACACTGAGTCGTATTCGGGGGGTCAATTGTCCACAAAGCGCGCCCAAAACCACGTGGTTTTCACCTGTTGGATGTTGTTTGAATTTAACAAAGCTGTTGTGCTGATGTTTGGTTGATGTTCTAAAAGCAACTGCTGATTTACGTCACCATGGCAATGTGACCTATCACTCAGTGTTGCAGAATTCCCAAAGGCGACCACAACTAGAAGGTTGGCTGACAGTTTTTCATCTTACTCAACATGACTGACAGCATCAACGTTATTTCAAGAAGGGCAGTTGTTGTGACCAACTAAGCCATTCGTGTACAAGCTACGTTCATGTCATTATGAGAATGGGTGAATTAGGATTGACAGATCGAATCGACGGCGGTCATACCGTGAAGAATTCCGCTAAAACTGACATTGTTTGATAGTTGCATGTTACTTGCCAGTCATTTGCCTGCAGGTATCATTGTGAGTGCTTTAAGTGGGCTTGAGGAGCACGGAAAGAGTATGCCTTTCTTCACGCAAAGTCCAACTGATAGTGTGAATGAAGCTGTATGAATAGCCAAGGACAGACGGAAATACAGTGTGTCCAACGGTTAATTTCTTCAACAAGATAACAGTGTTACAGAAGAGAAGGCTGATGGCCCAGTTTAGCCGTTTGGATGTTGAGTTGTTCACAGTCTGGTTGCAAACGTTTTGTCCCCAATCGAGATGATATCATCAGTGCTTTGTGGTGAATCGGAGCAAGGCGAAGCTTTGTGTTGATGGTTGTCTTCCAAAGCAGTTGGAGTGATTTTATTCCTCGTCTCTAGTAGCAAAACATGGGGTTTACCATGAAGCGTACGCTTAAAACCTTTCTGGTCAACGTAATCACTCAATAGGCTGACCCATAATCCAGTTAAATAGGCCACAATCTCAGAAGGTCGCATCATCGAGGATAACATATTTCTGCTCTTCAAGTCAAAATGAAGTATCTTTGATCCAGTTGAAGAGACATCAAAGGAGAACGCTGTACGTGAAGAGCCCTACTGTCATGGATGGAGTGACATTTCTGCAACCAGCGGACCTCGTCTAGCACAGAGCTGATATGGTCTTGGAATCAAGGTAGGAGCCTTCCAAGCCGTCATTTGCCTTAGTATTTCATGTAAGTCCGACAAGTAGCAGCTTCGATTCAAGGTCATCCAGGGAAAATGAGGTTTCCCCACCGATACCTGAGGACAACTTCGAAAGCAAAGTGACTCGATAGAGCTTCAGGTCGAAAGAGGTCAAACATACTGTCAGCTGTGTGACTTCTGTAAAGGTTGATTGACTGTGAAAATAACCCGACGATAATTGTGGATTTTTTTGTGCAAGTCAACGGTCACCGTCAATGACCTCCGTCAGCAGGAATCACAAACGATTGATTTTTATGTATCGTTGTCTGATCAAAGTGCAAGATGCCAATCAAGAGGTCAAGATGTCACAACTACCTGTTCCCGGGTTGAGCCTGAGGTCATCTAGTCACGCTGTTGTTAACTACGTGCTGCAATATCGGTAGCTCAGGTCGATTCATTGGTAGCCGGTCAAGTAGCTGAAGTGGGGCTGGCCCATCCTCATCTGTGCTGCGTCGTGGTCTGCATTTCTCGCATCCAAATGGTCTATTGCGGTATCCTTGCTGTTCGTTCTTCCTGTTCTGTTTGGTCCATTGGTGATCTGAGTTACGTCGTGGACTACCATTCTGACGCCTTATTGATCGGTCACGTAACTTCCATCTTTAGTAGATTACTCTCCATTCTAAACTAACGATTTATCTTTGTGGAACTGGTTGGCCGATTTGGTCCAATTCAGTTCAGTTCAGTTCAGTTCAGTTCAGTTCAGTTCAGTTCAGTTCAGTTCAGTTCAGTATAGTATATTATGGTATAGTCTAGTTTAGTCTAGTCTAGTTTAGTTTAGTTTAGTTTAGTTTAGTTTAGTTTAGTTTAGTTTAGTTTAGTTCAGTTCAATTCAGTCTAGTTTGGTTTAGTTTAGTTTAGTTTGGTTTGGTTCTTCGTTACTTACGTGTTCAGCTCGGAGGTTGGTGGCTCTGGATGTCACATATTCTCAGAGGTTGATGGACAAAGTCTCTACAGAGAGAAATCGTACAACTTGGCCGGCCAGATCCATGAAGAGAAAGCTCGAGTTGCGACTAGGCCAGTCAGGATGAAGACAATATTACTAACATGTAACGTATAAAATCAACAAAACAGACGACTGGGAGGCAGACCACGACGCACTACGGATCAAGACCGGACTAACCAGAATCCAAGTAGGAAGATTGTGAGCAGCCAGTCAGACTAGATTTTAAAGCTGCTTTTTGCAAACTATAGGCGCAAGCACAAAAAGAAGAACTACCCACCCAGCGTTGACGGAACTTCTGCAAGTTAACTGATAAGCTAGGCGAAAAGAGCAACAGCCACTTCTGATCAGCTACCAGTCACGCTAGTGGTTGGTGTTTATGCGCCCACACGGCGAATATGGAATGACCATCGTTTTGATGGTCGCAGGCGCATCGTTTGTGAATCGCCAAGGCTTCCCAACAGCATTGTTCTGCGTGTCTTGTCAGGCCTGTGTGAACTGACCGAGCCTGGTCAAATAAAGCATTGTGGTGTGCCACCAGTGCGTGCTGATCAATGGCTGAGTCTTTTTTCAGCTTCTGGAATCGCAAGGGAAACAGCGCATGTCTCTTGTGTTCCACAACGCGCATATTCACCTGCCTGACCAACTCTCGAATGCTAAAGTTTAATTCCCGCATTCATTCTTTGTTGTTGTTACTTACTCCTAGTAACCTCAACGAAGTAGTGTTCACTTCCCTCAAGCATATTATCACGTCTGTACTGACAGTTTTCAGCTTACGGTAGGTTAACATGACCCTAGGAAACTTCAATACAAGACTCACCAGAGTTAAGGGGGATATCTCGAGCACTCAAAAGAAGAAATTCTTTGGGATTGTGGTTTATTTGGCGCAAAGCAAGGTTTTCTGTGCAACGTTCTTACCACCAAAAACTTGCGTTTTTTCTTTTGCCTTACTGTCAAACAATCAGTCTAAATTGTCCAACGAGTAGTATATTAGTGAGTAGTACAATACTGGTCATCTGTGACGGAACATATTTTGAAAATTTCTCGACAATGAACAACTAAGCAGTGGTCGGTACGAAGGCGCAACGGTGTTACCTGTAGCTTACGTTACATCAAATACGATTCAGCCCGATTTATTTTGAAAGAATTTTATCGCTTGACGTGATTGCGGCTAACACAGAGCGGAACACACGAGTTCCCACCATAGTTTTCCCTTCAGGCTAGAAGTATTCGGAATAGCTTCCCAGGACATTTGATTCATGGAAAGCTGAGTAAGGGTGAGAACTTTGTTCAGGCGACCTTTTTCCAGGAGTTCTTGGGTGGAGAAACGTGAGAAAAGAATGTGGTTTCTGAAATGTCATGTTTACGCACGCATTTGAGTACCACACCACAAAACAGGTGTTTGGTGGCTCGCGAAATACCTCGTTGAGATTACAGCAGTGAATTTTAGCATTTGAATGAGAATGTGTCTTGGGAGGGTTAACTGGCGGTTGATCGGGCGACAGGTGATCCACTCTCCAAGCTTGTCAAAGCATTGTTCCAAACAAGGAGACATCTTCAGTGCGGGAACAATGGTGTCTGCACGACTGTTGACGAAACGTCTGCTTGTCAGATGCCAAGCTCGGTGAACAGTTTATCTGTCACCTGATCAACAGCCAATACGAGTCATTCGGCACACTGAATTGAGCTCGTTAATGGTCACGATCCATGCCATATTGATCGAACGCTCTTCACGTTCCGACCTTGGATTAAAGTTAGACAGTCAGCTGATTACGTCAATTGACTACCTTCTTATTTCGTTCGTATCTGACCTCCTGTTCATACGAGTCGCTCACAGAAACCAGAAGCAGAGAATCACTTTTGACGCTGAGTTACCCTGCGTGAGTGGTAGGAGTTTGGGGGCCAGCTGGCACGTTTCATCCTTATACTGTATGAATTCCGCACACCCAAAGGTGTACCAGTTTCCTAAACACAACAATCCATTATTATAGTTGCTGCCTTCAGTATTATGTAGAAGTGGTACTTTACATCGTACAATTCCAAGCCTAGGCACCCGAGTTAAACCTTTTATCCTGGATTTTTGCCTGACTATATTGTGCTGTCAAACCGAGAGTTTTCAGCAACCTTATGAGTAGTATGTTACATCCAGAGTAAAGTAGGTTTGCACAAATGACACCAATCAAAGTTAGCATTTGGTGTTCATTGATTTTCGCATCTGGTGCATTGATTTGGGTGCAGATTCTTGTATCCTGCAATTTTGGCGGTTGAATTTATCCATACGCACACACTGCTGAATATGCGAAATTTATTTGAAGGTTTTGACGTGAGGCAGTTTATTGGCACGTTCTGGTTAAATGTCTGTATGGGGCGACATTCGTCCCCAACGTTCACGGCCTAGATTTGCTCCTGTTTTTGGATGCATTTACAGGACGCATCGTATGCCAGGGTTCCGAGTGACCTAAGCTACTACACTTCTTTCAAACTGCTTAGGTAATGAAGTGTGCATTTATAGGTTTTCTTGTTGTTCCACCACAAATGATGCTGCCCTTTTTCTACTGTAATTCTTCCTGGTCAAAGGCGTGTGTGGCATTAGCCGTTAGCCGAGAAGATTACAACTGCAACTCACCTCGGCTTGTGTGCAATTCAAGGGGGTCTCAGGTGTGTCAATCGTCAACAGATTATTGTAAAACAAAGGTAAAAGTCCTGTCATGGAAGCATGAGATGGTAGGAGATTTGAGGACGATATATAGGTTGAAAACAACCAAGTCTCTTCACACTACCATCAATCTTTAGTTGGCTCAAAGTAAGAATAATTTTACAAGATGATTAAAACTTACATCCGAGAAGTCGTCACTTAAGGAGCCAGCCAGTATGTGGTGTGGTTTATGCAGTTGAAGGATGAATGGCGCCATGTCATTACTGAATGAGAGCTGATTACCCAGCTGTTCAGCCGCTACCATTTCAATGTTCAACCACTGGCCGGAAGGTCGATCGGTTCGAAACTGCCTGGAGTTTCGTGAGATGCTCACTGATGATGATTCCGAACAAGGATAGAACAGCTGTGCAGTGCTTCTGGAGCTTTTCAACCTCATTTACGGGACGAAATCTCAAGTGAAATCTATTCAAACTGCCGACGGTTTGTTTCCTTCCCGTCCGAAGACGATGGAGGTCTTCTTGAAGGTATGCTACGGTGTCGAGGCCTCCCTGTTAGCCATTAAAGTGGACGACTTTGGGAACATAGTTTTGATAAGTTATGAGTGACAGCAGAAAACACATAGATGGTATTTCTTGCGTTTATTGGTTTTACTGTAAGCAGAAGGATTATGCGCACCAGACTGTAACAGTGGAGAATTTCTTCCCAACAATGGAACAGCCGGTTCCTTGTTGGGAGGGTCTCATTCAGTACGCAGATAATCATTTTAAGTTGGTTACCCAATGCCGCCTGTCCAAGGACTATCTTCTGATTTACTTCACTGCGTGTTTTTGGCCATAAAACGTCGTATATGTAAAGGTGGTGTTCCCAATCATGTGCCCGCTTAATTGGAAGTTGACTGATTCCCGCTTTCTTTGGAAGAATTCATTCGAGATGATCAAACTTCATACGAAAAAGTTGTCCATACTCGGTGTTTTTTTATTAAGATCTTACAGCAAAATGCGGGTTTTCAACGCGGCCGGGGTGAATCTGACCCGCACTGATACAATTAGGCCTATCCAGTCAATCGATACGATAATCAATATTAACCTGTTTCGAACAACCTACGCATGAGTTAGGAGCATACGGAATACATCTTTAGAAACTTGTGGTTAGTTTAGGCTAGATAATACATCTGCTGTCACATTTTGGCTCCGTTTAGTGTGTGTTGAGAAAGTAATAATCATTTGAGCACCTGTCGGCCGTTGACAGAAATTGTATTCACGTCACTCACGTTTGAATAGTCAGCGTTTTGATGAGCACAAACCGCACGCAACTTCTTGTCTTATCAAATGTATTACCTTAGTGCTTGAACGGCGTGTGTTTGACTTAAGAGACGAGTGCGTTACCTTCACATAATTTGCCTCTGGTTCGTCACGCCTGAACGGACCGATATTGAGACGAGTGCTTGCCTTGCTCAGTTTGAGAGAAGCAGACCCATAGCTAGGGTGGAAGAACCGTTGAAGAAATAGGCTACAGAAGTCAGCTGTATTCAACTAGAGTGAAACAAATGACTTCTACGTTTGCGTGACGTGATGATTTTTGGACGATTTTCGCACCTCAGCAAAATTGGGCACCTTTGGTCACTGAATATGGCAAGACTGCTTTATATGGTACCGGGATGTTTCGCGAGGTCTTTGTAAGTTTGTGCAAAGAAATGGTTTTAACTTGGTTTCACAGAAAAATCAGCCAATTCTAGGAAATAAAAATAAGGAGTGAATCACATTCAAATCACTGCACCCCGCTACGGATGAAACGTTATATTTGTATTTGCTGTTTAGTAGGACTTAGAACACGTGATTGATTAGTTCCCGGTCGATAACTTTGGTGGCCTAATTTTATTGACGAATCTGCTTCAGTCATCATTTGGACTGAGCACAGATCAATCTGAAATATTTACCACGCGATAAACTGGTCTCGTTTTTGAGCACTTCAATGGCTTATTCATCGATCCGCCGGTATTTTGCGAAATTTTTTGAGGAGTATGATCAAAGACGACCCTGATACAATAAACTAATATAAAGGCCCAGAGCCAAAAAGGTGGTTTGGGACGAATGGCTAGATACTGTGCAGTTTCTGAACAGCTTTGCAAATTTGAGATGGCAGGATCACTTATTTTGAAGTTTGTGGCATACGATGACGTAAAACATTGTTCTCCAGGTATAGAACAATTTCTCAAAATCCGAGAAATTGTTCCACACTACTTAGGTCAAACGAAGGAAACTTCAATGAATATTTCATTGAAGGAATCCCGAAGCAGCCTGTGAACCTTAAATCATGCAAAAATGGCAACTAAAAAAGACCGCTTCGAGTTGCTCGTTTGAGCAATTTCAACATATATTGGAAGTCAAAAGTAAACCGCTATTCTTCTGGAAGCAGGGTCGACCAAGGCAGACTCAGCGCTCGTATGAATAGTTTTTGACAGGACCCTACCAGATTTCGCAGTGGTATTGCGACTGCTTCGGCTGTAGGTTTAAGCAGCGCCGTTGGATCGATGGTGGCAGTCCATTAGATATTCGGTGGATGACGGGAGAGGATTCTTTCGGATCATGTGTGTGACGCGGGCTGAATTTCGGCTGAACCATTGAGTCTATCAATAGAGGGAATACACAACCACATTCTGTGTGAGGACTGACATGCTATCTTTCCTTGAGGTTTAAGTTGAGCAAAGGGTTAGCTGTAAGACAAAAACGCAAAGTTGAAGTCGAAAACGTGCGTTTTAGAGATTGAAAAAGGTGGCAATTGACTGTCTGCAACAGACTGTGTTTAAAGGGTAGAACCATGAAGGTTGGCTTCTTTGCAACGGTCGTGGCAGACAGTTGGATGGGATGTCCAAATTTATTCTTGGTTGTGAATTTCTCTAAATAACCGTTAGCTCTGAGAACGCTAAAAGTGTGCCTCTGTCGATCGATCCAGTCGACCGACTCCGTCGCTCAAAGACTCCCTAGGCAACCTCTCATCATCATTTTAGGTGTGACTTTGGTCGCCCTATTTCCGCGTTTTCTGACTTATCATTTATTTATTTATTGATCCATTCCTTTAGTTACCTACTTACGCTTTCTCCATGATTGCAGTATTTGGTGTGTACTAACCTGAAGACGAGATCCCTAAAACTCTAATGTTCTTCATTATGTGTTCCTGGTGACACTGGTCTTCTTCTGTTCACCCGATCCGACTACAGTTCACCATTTCACCATGATCGAACTCGTCGTTCCGGGTTTTGGTAGACTTATCTGCTTGCTGCAAAATGTGTATCCCAAACATGTATCTTCTGAGCTAAAGCTGTCATTGCTTGTTAGTTTTAAACATACAACCACAATTCCAACTGGATCCCAGTAAGACAGAGCAAAATCGGATAAACCACAAAAACCTCACGATTAAGGTGAATCCGTCGTTTCACTGGAAAGATTTGTTTGAAATTTTTTCCTTGGTTATAAAAGCAACTACATTTTTCGTCAACGTATTAGTAAACAGAAACCAACTGACGATGCAACCGGTAATGAGACGCTTGCCAAGAAATTATAGGGTTGAATTATTTGGTCAGCAACCGAACAACTGATCTTTCGACATTATTTTCCACATAATAAGTTTAGCATAACAATCTTCTGACTTATTGAAAACGCAATGGTTGAAAAAATTTTCTTATGGCTTATTCAAAATAGAAATGACCGGAGCATGAAATTCGGAATCGGTTGCACGCATGAGTAGATTACCATCGGTAGATTAAATGTTTTCACGGGACTTAAGTGAAAATTCATCCGTTCGTTGTAATTTACTACTGAGGTTTTTTTCGTCTTGTCTAGTTAGATAGCCTGTGCTTTTAAACTTTTGTGCCTGAAGCCCAGCGAAGTAAGATCATCACATGTTTCGACCGATCATTTTAACTCGGACTGTGACTTCCTGGCGTGTTGCTAAGCAAAAGCTTCCCGCTTGACGTCACGTCTAAGCAGGATAACTAATGCATAGGGCATGAGGCATAGTGCATGCGTAAAAGATTGTCTCCTGATCAGCGGCATAAACTGCGACATCTAGATAAGCTGACTAGTGGCGACGGTTGGTTCAGCAGGTTGAACTGAGCTTGACTAAGCTAATCATATATACCTCACTTCGAACGTTAACTACCACCGTTTCACTCTGCTAGGTCGTCTTTTTTACCTAGGTTTCACTAGATGGTACTTAGCCGTCGACCTATTTTCTACGACCTGTACAAGCCGTTGCACTCAATTCCTGTCGGTAAGTGCCTTGAATGGTGACACAGGGTATAAAGCACTGTGGCCTGAAATTGAACCGCAATTGAACGATATCGATCCTCGACAAAATATTGTTCTGCAAAATGCAGCTGGACAGGGCTTTGAGGAGGCTGCGATCAATTGGAACCCATATGGATGTACTGTGGTATGCTGAAGGCCTCTTTCGGCGTTCTTCCATGTGCACTCTAATGTGAAGCGACCAGTATTTGTACAACGGAGTACAATAAGGTAGATCATTCGGAAAGACCTACACGAGGGATCGCTCTTAATGCATCCGATCAGAAAGATGTTGAGGTTGTGCCTGGTTCACCAATAACCATGTCCACGTTCTATCCTGCTGTGAGTAAACTCACCCTTTGATGAACAGCCACGCTGCAACATTCGTCACAGTACAACTCACGAAGTTTTGGCCCCTCACCCTCAAGCAGCTGGTGACGACCTGGATCTCGATCCAGGTCGTGCGTGAGCTAATTCGCTGTTCGAATAGACGATTTTCTCCTCATGATCTGATTTTGCAGATTGCTGAAGGACGTTCTTAAGAGGCACATAGTGGCAAGCAAAAAAGACCACCTGCTGAATCTTGGACTATGCATATCTGTTATCCAAAAATTGAGCATCTAGCGAGGACTGTACGGACGAAACACATCAGCAAGCTAATCAAAACGCTTTCTATTCTTTAAAAAAAACTAGTCTGGTAGCAGATTTGAAGTGGAACTGAATAACTACAGCTGCTACATACAGACCAACTTTTTCAGTGCTTTCTGAATGACAAAAGCTCAGCCCAGCTATCGGATTGACCAAAGTCACCCTTTGGACAAACATTCGCAAAACAGTGAAGCCATCATCTTTGAGATCAGACGAGATGACTGGAGTCTGTTATGTAGAATCTTCACATATGTCCTGACATAGTGACTACAGCCACTGATATGCAAACCTTGCTCACCTGATGAAGTACTATTCAAAACATACACTCGCGAAAGAATGTCCGAGTCTATTGGCGCTGCAGTCATTTGAACGAGGCAGAGGCAAACGGAATCCCTCAGTTCCAGGCAAACTTGACTGTGAGAACGGAAGTAATGTGGCCAAAAGTAACTTAGGAATTGAACGAACTCTGGTTTTTGGTTTCTGCCGCCAAGACGCCGGAAACAAATGCGAATAGGATACCCAGCGATTTGAAAGTGCACACCAAGTCAACAGTGATTATCAGGCAGGTGGGAATTCGGCTTTTGTCTCAAATACATCGCTTGAGCATTAAACTCATCACTTTCTTTTCAAATCTATCCGCAAAAGAAATCACCATAGTATTGGTAAGTAGTTTTATCCACTACCAGTCTCTAGATTCATCATCAGATTCTGTGTGACAATCTTCTTTTGCAGTCGCTGAGAAACAAACGCTCGCACTAATGCAGCGCTACGGAATTCATTTTGGTTCACTCCGGGAGGTGTGCGATTACTGAGTAGGCTTGCTCAAACTACCAAAGTAGACGAGACTGATTGAACATTTTCGCTGCCGCACAGGAGACATTGGGGGGTGTATGGTGTGCATCTATAATTAATTTACTGCTTACCATCAGGGTTTAAGATATGAGTTGTGTGGCTAGTTGTTGGAAAACGGAACCGTCTCAAGGAGAAGTCGACCGGTAAACCGAAAGGCGTCCACTAGAAGGAAGCGTCTTTGTATACTGACACACAGTATCAAATAAAATAGTTATCGATGGATATAAAGCAAACGATATCTTTTTAGTGTGTCGTTTAGTTCTAGATGGTTGCGGGGTTTGTAGAATTCATGTTTGAATAGTCATCTTTTAATCCCGGCGCAATCATTCCGGTGAGTCCACACTGGACTTGAGTTTCGCTCTTATTAGAGCTCATCAACAGTGCACATCCTTGACCGTGCCCGGGAACCACATCCAGACATCTGGCATGCGAGGCAAGTGCGCTTCCACTACTCCACCAGCGCACGATGAGTACATCATAACCGTCAATTCTGGACAGGTGATTGTGTTCACATTAGAGCGATCTGATTGGTTTGTCATCGACGACCCGGCTATCGGGACATTCCAATAATCTATCCCTGAGTATGAGGATTTTCAAGAAAACCATGGCGAAAAAGGCAATCATTTATATATTATTTATATCTCATCTAAATTGAATACATAGGACAAAATCTCCTCTTTGATTAATAGTAGAAAACTTGAGGTCTGTTTTTGGGGAAGGGTTGTGTTGTTCACGTTTGACAGTCCAGAAGTTTCTTAAAGGCCTTGCGGAATTCCACGTTGAAAATGGTGTAGACAATAGGGTTCAGGGATGAATTGATGTAGCCCATCCACAGTGCCACACTGTCGGCTAGTTTGGGGATTTGGCACAGCGACCAACTGTGGAGCCGGCTTTGGTACTTGAAGCAGAAGGCGTGGGTGATGTTGAAGGTAAAGAAAGGTATCCAGCAGAATAGAAATACACCTGACAAACGAACAGGGAGAATTTGTAAGCTTTTGCATCGATTTCGTTTTAAAAAAAAGGCGATAATGGATGCAAATTTTGGTCAATTTTTCTCCGATAAAAATCATTGGGTTTTGGCATTGCGTCACCCACACACCCTCAGTTATCAACTTACGGATCATTCATTATTTGCCATTGTTTCTCGCCCAGTTAAAAATTTAGAGACCAAGCTTTTTTTGGTAAAAAAAGAATTGAATGGTTTCTTATGTTTACGACGTTTTGGTGATTCGCCAACTTGCTTGAAACAGTCGAGTCTGTCTAATTCTCTTTTGTCTTGCCCCTTTTCGCGCAACGCACACACAAATCAGAGATTATGACAGACAGACGGGAAACCACACAATGATTGTTTTATTTGACTAAGACTGGTGCGGAACATTTTCATGACCTAGTGCCTGCTGGACCTTGTCAAATAGTGGATCACCATTTAGGTAGGTTGATTTTATGGCCAGATTTATGTAACAGTCACATGGTCAGTTTGTGAAGAAGTCCATCATGCAGTTCAAATGTTTTTTCCGCGTTTCACCTGGGGCGATAAACACCGGGGAGTGCTTTGGGCCAGAATGTACATCTCTTCGCGAAATCTTACACTGATCAAAACAGGCTGTATACGACTATTTCTGTGGTCTCGCAATCATTCCGCCTTTCTCCGACATCAATCGACTTATTCTTTTTCGAGTTGTTTCATTGTTCATTATGTAGGGGTCGTCATTCTCTACTGCCAGCCAAATCCCCAGGGTGTCACTGTCGACATATTGATCACTTGTCATCCAGTCGAAGGGACTGGTTTTCACCTCCCATTGGTGCGTCTAAGAACACTGCTCAGCAGGAATCTCATTTGACCTGACTTGCCCGCACCTTGATAGTGTTCGGCATATGAGTGAACAGAAGATGCATTCGTATTAACCATAAACTGGAGGCCTATTCAACAACCTGTTTGAAAAATGAAGTTATTGGCGTGGCATGATGGAACCGAAGTTGACTGCGATTGACTCAATTCGTGAGTAGCGATTAACCAATCAGGGTTGCACCGCCAAACCCAGTAGTGTTCTAAAACAATGTCTGCTGCACGCACGATCTCCGAGTGTTCTCTGAGGGGGAAATGAATAGTCCCCTTCGTTATTTCCAGACGCTGCTTTGAGTGATTTTGAGCAGATTTATATTACTGGAGAACTTTCCACCAAGTTATTTTCGGCCGAACTGTGCAATTTTTATTTCAATGGTTGAAGATATAACCATCCGTCTCTTAATTAATTGATAATCGAAGAACCTTTGGGGACAGGAGCCACACAAGTACTGGGCCAGAAAAATAATCCAGCTACACGATTTACTGTAGTACGTGCAAATTATGGGACCACTCAGTTATTCACCTGAGTGACCTTTACCAAGTCTGAGCACCTCAGGTTATCAATATATCTTATTCTGACGTTTAGCTAGCCGAGGTCAGGATTTGCCAACAGAAATGCATTGTCAAGTAGTGATTGCATTGTCATTCAAGTAGTGATTGAGTTTTTCGTCGAGCAAAACGTGCCAGGATGTTTTTCGTTCAGCTTTTGGGGGTCGACGATCCAGTAATGAAGTTTTTGGGACCGGGACAAAGTGATCTTACTTGGGAGTTTGAGTCCCTATGAAGGACTATCATATTTACACTGCAAGTAGTGTCCAAACTAGAAGACTAATGAATTTCTGACGATGAGCCACAAACTTAACCACGTATCCGTTTAAAAAGATCCCGGAGGTAGCTGTGAATGTAACTCGTGTTTACGTTAATTCTGACCAAATGCAGCTATTCGGGAGCAATTTTCATTAAACTACTTACGCTGGCGGCTCATGGGGTGACGTTTTTTGTGACGGCGTGAAGGAAAACTCCTTGGACGGGCATCTTCTTTGGTATATTACTGTACTAAATTCCACTGTGGAGCAGCGCAGGCAGACCTCAGACCGGTTTATTTAAGACAAAATCTCCAAGTGATCTCAACCTTAAGGTTAAACGGGAATGTTACCGTTCGGCGCTGTTATAGCAAGGAAAAATGTCGCGCTGCAAACCACAGAAAAATTCCTTACAGCATGAATTAGTTTTGTTGGTTATGCTGCGCACCAGGTCACCAACAGTTAGCCTATTCGTCTACTCTCCAGTACAGGTTAGTTAGACCAAAGATGGAGTTTTTGCGTACTAGTCTAGTAGTCATTGAACGTTTGTCGTGCTAATCAGTTAATCCACCCTACTTTGCCCCAGACCTGTGGTTTCCCACAAAGTGAAGATATGTGGAAATACTTACCGAGGACAATGGCCAGAGTTTTTGTAACCTTCTTTTCTTGCCGAGCCGCCCCTTTCTCCCGCAGCGTGACGTTCAACCGATTAACGCTTGGTGCGGCAGACAGATCCGGTGCCACATCAGTGTCCCCTACGTTTGCGGACTGACGATTCTGCAGTCGGCATAGGATGGATGTCCTGGAGCTGGTCGATTTGAAACGTAAATTTATACGACTACGGGTACTCTGAGCATGTGAAGATTTTGAACAATACACTTGTTGTCCTCCGGTACCCAAATAATGTACAGGAAGGACCGCCAGGCTGCATCTCTTCGCTCGTCGTATGCGTTCACGTAAATGCCTTCGGAAGGCATCCATATCACTGAAGACTTGTGGAGAAACATCTTCTGTATTCGAATTCGTAGACGATGATTGAAGATTCTCCCTCGGATCATCAGTCTCTTTTGAACAACCGCTGTATGTATGAACTCTATCTGTTGGCTGTGGGGAGAGTTCGATCATCGAAAGTTCAGTGGTATCCGGCCGTGTCACATCATTGACAAGTAGAGCAGTAGTTGCTTTGCGCAATTTATTCTCCGACAGCGCAGAAGAATTACGTGAGGTAGACGATGGGCCAGCACACTGCATGTTTGCAACATCATTCGAATCACGAGATAGGCTGTTCGGGCGAATAGTCATCGTTCCGTTTGTGTGGATTTTTCTTCTCGTTCGAGAACGTATAGTGTCAAACACACGGTAATATAAAATAATCATGACAGCACTTGGAAGGTAAAATGAGCCAAATGAGGAAGCGATAATATATTCCGGGTTGTAAAGGACACAAACGTCGTCTTGACGATGCGGCATGTTGTTCAGTCCGCAGGCGATGGGCAGAGCGATCACAAAAGACAGAATCCATGCCACTGCTATGCTGATCCCGACACGATAGTTGTTGCTGTGTTTGGAATAGAAAATTGGTTTTGTAACGGCCACATATCTGAAAAACGTCAAAAACAAATACAGTTGCACTGGAGTTACTCGCAGCAACTGACTGGGCGGGATCTGGCTCAATGTATCGAAATACTGCCCTGAGTGGCTCAGGTATGCCTACTGGTTTTTTTATCAAGGGGCTGTTGATGTGAGCGTCCAGTTTGGTTATTGTCTTGCCCTGTACTTTTTTGTCAACCGACGAGATGCCACCAGTGGGCAGTCGAGTGGGTACTTTTTTTGTCCTTATGTAGTTTTCAAAAAGTATCTGATATATGCTGATTTGATTGGACGGCAGCTTTCTCGGTTGTTGTTTGTTCGTTTGCGATTTGTGTTGGCAACAAAACGTTTGTGAGCCAATGGCTGACCTCACCAACCAAATCGGTAGCCACTTGACTAGCCGGCAGCGGACGGCTGAGTGGAACACCCCCCGTAGCTCCCTAATAGGTAATGTTTTTGAGGTTACAGACCGATCGGAACTGCTTCCGTTCCAGGAAACAACCCTTCACAGCTGTGTAAATCTATTTTAAATAAATTAGTTTTTATCCGTTCTGACGACTGCATGGATGGCGAGTGCATTTTGAAGCAAGAAGAAGCAACACGAGTTACTAGTCACTAAGCTCGACTATCACTGTGAACGAACAGATATGTAAAGGGTAAGAGTCACTGAAGTTTTCCTGACAAACGTTTGCCTCAATTAAAGGGTCTGTCGTTACGATTCGATGTAAATATACATGTCAGATGAGAGACTGCACCGCCCGATATCACCATCACATATCTTGTTCCATAAGCCGGACTCTCCTGCCGTTGCCCAAACATCCCATTCTGAAAATGGCTTTCAGTCGCACGGGGTAGGCGACTGAGATATGACTTCCTCTAGAAAATAACGGAATTCGCTTGGCTTTTTGGAAGATGTGAAAGAATATCATAAACGGAGGATTTATTGAAGACCAATTTACAAGTTAGTGTTCATGAGTTTGAACACCAAGTTGACGGAATCCAGTTAAAGAACATCATAAACGGAAGATTCAGCTGGGTTCCAGTTAAGTCTCCCGTCAAAACAAAATTAGTAAACACATGAGGGTAGAAGTCGAATTTCGTGCAATTTAGTTTCAAATAGAATATAAGGTTGACGGAAACTCGGGGACTGCGCTTATTTGGTGAGCCTAAAGAAGGGCGAAACCGATCGTTGGCTGTCGACGAGTTTTCAGCAACTTCATGAGTAGTTTATTACGTCCAGACGTGAGATTGTTTGCTCAATTGATGTACAGTCTCCAGTGTAGTTTTGCACAAAATAGTTGACTACTTGTGTTGACTGGTCGAGCTGGCTATCGTTAGCCTGCTGGTCTTGACGGAGCTTAAAAAAACTCCAATTATTTTATGCGAGTTTTGAATACTTTGACACGATATATTGCCAGACTGATGGTAGAGCGATGAGCAGTAGGATGGGTCCGGTTCTTGCAAAAACGTTTTGATGATCAAGATGAAATCGTGTCGATGTTATTCTATCATAAGCTATACGTTGCCAAGAGTGAGCGGTATATAGTTGTACTTGTTCAAAGGTGGAGTATGGTTCATTCCCACATTCCCGTTACCTATGAGGAAGGGGCCAACAATTGTATACCGTTCCTGAACTTTTTTGCTTACAAGCAAAGCGGGTGATTCAATTAAACGAAGTGTGCGTGTGTGCAGAAAGTCTACCTGATTTGGGCCGTGCATTCGCTTTAATCCATTAAAGTACAAACCGAGGAACACTGTTCACTGATGCACTGATGCACGTCTGACTGCGTTTTGAATAAGACTTAGAACAGAATGGTCACGTATCGCAGACTTCGTGAACAACCAAGCATGTACACTTGGACCTTGATTTCCAGAGGCATTAAAATAGCCCAAATTATCAAGCGCTTTCCCACAGCTTCGAAAGGAGAGTCCACCATGGCCGAACCGCGAGTAGTCAGCTGGGTTCGGAGGTGAAATCTGTTGGCGCCAATTCTTACTGTCCATATCTGTTCATGTGCAACTGTAGAGCAAGTTACACCACTGATTGGTGACACATCTCATGCCGGATGGAAGATGGTTCAACCTGGGTGCGGAACTACAGGAAGCTTCAGGAGTCTCGGTTAGCCGATATCTATCGCGGACATGTCACTCTATCGATCGTGCGCCAGCCATGCAGAGTCACGTGAGTCAACACTCATCGAGACAACTGCCATTGATCGATCCGAATCCAGTCTGTTTGTGACTGTAAGGAAGCCACGGGAGTGATGAAAAAAGTTCAGAGGATTGCCTTGACTTTTTGTCTCGTTTTGGTTATCAGTTCGCCTACAGTGGCACCCTTGTAAACAGTTCTCACATTTAGTTGTTCTGTCCTTGTGTACGCCACTGTCCATTTGGTTCGGTCAAGTTTATTCGGCTTTTAAAATTAAAGGATGTTTTCACTTCGGTTCCGTTAATTTATGGGTATATTTGACTTTCGGGACAATAAAAAGTACACTAGCGTAGCCAAACAGACTTTCTCGTTCGCCTAATTCTGAAAGCATATGCTACGCCGGATGTCTGTTTCCCTTGCTAAGTATAACGAACCATTCAAGGCAGTGGCATTCTTTTTCCGGAGTTTTCGACAGCGTTGGAATTGCGCAACGTCTCAGAAAAAAGATAACGTCGAAGAAAAGATAATATTCCTCAAGATTCTTTAATGGTCGTCTACAAATCACGTTGTTTTCCCCATTTCTGAAATTCATTTGATCAAAAGAGGTTGTCAGATCTCCTTTAACAGCCATAGAACCGAGGTTTGCTGGGACAAGTCGCAAATGGAGAGAGAAAAGAGGCGACAAGGCGGCTGTATGAAATCAGGCTGCGCCCATGCACTCAACATCGACAAACTGGTTTCATACCGGAAGTGATCCCCGACTGTTTTCAACGGAGCACTTGTTGATGGCAATCTTGGAGGGGTTGTGTTGGCTTCTAAGACTCATCCGAATATATATTAGCCCATGAAAAAAATAGACTTCACACTTGCATAATTCGAATATTGTGAAGACAATAGGTTTGGGGGAAGATAAAAAACTGCTCTGGTCTAGAGACCTGGTGGCTGATGTAGAATCAAGGACATTTTATGCTATTATTCGGCTGATTATCGACCTATCAAGGTCGGGTTTTTTATAAGCGGAAATCCGAATTCTGCTTCAAAGAAACAAAC
Organism: Opisthorchis felineus; assembly: GCA_004794785.1. Classification (NCBI taxonomy): domain Eukaryota; kingdom Metazoa; phylum Platyhelminthes; class Trematoda; order Opisthorchiida; family Opisthorchiidae; genus Opisthorchis; species Opisthorchis felineus. The sequence goes on from SJOL01009052.1 coordinate 1,061,324, forward strand.
ATTCATACACCAGTCGTTCAGATCACCAGAATGCACATTTATGCTTAACCGCAGAACGACCTAGTCACCAAAATGGTGATGGATTTCTCCTCAGCTGAATGAAGTGCACGCTGTGGTTTTTGGAAAGAAACAACTGTATGGTGTGTTTAGTTGTCTGCCTCAGCTGCTTTCGCTCAACGATGGTCGATCGAGAAGCTTAGTCACTGACATCTTAAATACTGCTTTACTTTAGACTCAGCCTAGAGTGAAACGGTTCGTCTTCAACTACCCGACCATCAGATTATCAGATTTCTTGAGGATATCATCCAGTTCTTCCAAAGGAAGCTAACAACGTATGAGAATGCTTTCTTTGATCTGTATCTTCGCCAACTTTATTGTTGTTCTGAAACCGACGGTCTAGGTAATATCCCTGTTTTGTAATCCCATGAAATACTAATTGATGCATCCGTGCAAGCGTAGTCGATCAGAATGTGAGCCATCCAGATTTGTCATTCGTGAGCACCGGGGCTACGGTGGACTACACGGTACCTTCGGAAATATCTGTGGCGCGTGAGTGTATGGGCAGGGGTGCGGGGCAGCTTTCAAACTTGCAAGGGTTGAACCGATGGCTCCCTGGTGTAGGCAGATAACGCGCCAGACCATGAATGAAACTACTGGGTCTTCGGAAGCGATTCACCGTGTGCCCCGGTCCGAGAAATACATGCATCAGATAATTCTGAATGAGTTGGATTCGTCTTGGTTGTAATTGTGGGAATTCTCGTTGGGTGAGATGGAACGAGAAGGCACATTATAATGGGGCTACGGTTTCATCAGTATTGAGTTTCAGATAGCTCAGTGGTTAAGGCTCGAGCTTACTGACCGGAAGGTCCGTGGTTCGAACCTGAACTCTGCATCTCGACTTCCCCTGTTCGGTACGTAACTAAATCTTTACTGCATTATTTTTATGGGTTTCTGCAGATTTTAGGATGAGAACACGGCTCGATGAGAGCCTCTGAAATTGCCTTAACAGCTAAACAGTGAGAACTCCGAAATCTGTGGGTGTTGCTTTTCCCAGCAAAGCTGGAACCAAACGCCGAGACATTCGTGTTGCCTTATGCATGCTTCAAGAACCACCTGCATCTCTTTAAAAAGGGTGAAAAGTATAGAATCGCTAAAATCTTTCACTAAGATAGCGAGTGTTTCTCAAAAATATCTTTCATTATTTAAGAGCATGGTCACAAATATACAAAGTAAATGCAAGTGATGGATGTGGACGTAAACCTTCATCCTCTAGACGCATCAGTTCCGGTTCTTACGGAACTCCAGTGAGATTTGACTAGAAGGTAAACTGTACAGCTGCAAACTAATCCGTGCTTTTGAATGCAGCTTTCGGAGTGGCACACTACCTGTTATGCGTAGCGAATCTTAAAATTGAACAGGTTTTCTTGATAAAGTCAAGAACGGCAATTTGATTCAAGTAGAACATAAGGATGACGGAAACTCGCGGACCGAGGCTATCTGATGAGCCCCAACAAGGGCAAAACCGGCAGTGGGCTGCCGAGGAGCTTTCAGCAAACTTATGCGTATTGTGTTACGTCTAGATGACAAGCTGTCATTTTTTCAGAAGCAGAACATAGATGTTTGAAGATTACAGTGATCTCGGGGTAACTTACCGATCGATACTGATCGCGGCCAGGTTGAGAATCGACGCCGTACACAACATGACGTCAAACATAATGAACACGTCACAGAATACAGTGTCATATCGCCAGTGACCGTGCACAAACTGTAAACAGAGATAACAATATAGACGGTCAGCCCATATTTACGAATTCACATCCAGGTAAATACAATACTGACTTTTTATTTTTATTTCAGGTTTCCTAAAACATTTATACAAACACAAGTTTTGATTAAAAGCGTTTGCTTCAAGTGTCTGCTCGCAATGATCGAAGTGTGACAGATATAGCTCTTCTTATATTGATTTTTCAGACTGAACGATGGGTCCGACTGTATTGTACTTTGAGCCGCACCTTCGATACGGTAGACCTGTGTACAACAGAAATGTGTTCTGTTAAAACAGCCCCTATCGTATCCTTAGTCAATTATGCAGAAGAATTGAACCATCGCAATGTTGCATAATGTCATTGTTGCGAACTCTACCGAACTCATTCAATTATCATGTGCTTCAGTAGTATTTCCTAGCTACATTTGTATTTTTTAGTCTGCCAAAATGCTTAGAGTTGCAAAGCGCAGCGGATGCCAGCAGTGGTTTTGATAAAATCCCATCAACTGAGTTTTCGTGTTTCCTTTCGAGGGGGTGCCTTCGCGTGCCTTCTTTTCTGGCAGAGTAATGGCTAATGCAACCTGGCTGCAATCATCTCTGTTGTTACGAGTGTATTTTTACGAGCAATCTCAGGACGATGAGGTGGCACCTGATAGGTCTCACTGAACGATAGAGCTCATCTGACTTGGTGATTCTTATCAATCCAATGGTTCACGATTGCACTGACCAAGTGTTTATCTCCTCGATTTCGAATTCAGAAAAGCAAGCGCTTGACTGGTCTCTGGAACAGACGCCGAGTCGTGCAACCCAAGTAGTTGACGGAACACTCGCGAACGAATGCATAAACGGACACTGAATTATCGTGGGACAACGATCGGTCGTTCAGCTCCGACGAGGACTGGTGTATTAAACCCTCAGTTGTGTTTTTTGAATACACTCCGGAGAGACAAGTTGACTAGTTGACAAGTGACAATTTCAAAAGCCCTATGGTTTCTCGGTGGCCGTTGTAAGTGAACAGTTTTCTTAAGGACTGAAATGCGCAGTCTTAATTCTGTCGAACCCGAACGTCTCATATGTTTGCGCACAAACATCTCTGGATATCGGTTCAAGGTTCTGTATCAAGGATGTCGCGACGGCGGATCTTCTAAGCTCTGTTGTCAAGTTTTCCATTGTGTCTTGTGTCAGCAAGACTACTAAATTTCGTGTTTCCGTATAGCGCACCCCTTTTTGTACCGTATTTTCTGGTCTTCTAGTCACATCTATGGAAATGCCGTAGACTCATCCTCTGCACCCTGTCCCAATGCAGAAGGCACCTAATTGAAGCTTATAATAATCCGTCCGTTGAGTTAAAAGAAACACACATTGGAAGACTGTCATCAAAGTATCGGTGGCAAACTAATATTGGGCTGTCGGTGATGATGCTGATGATGATGATGACGATAAAACAGCAACTGCTCAGTCACTTGGTTCAACAACAATGGAAGCCTACCTACAAACCGGGAATTCCAATCTGAGTTCTACCCTGTGGTAGTCAACATCATCATCGATAACATGATATCAGTGCTCACCACCGACGGTTTGCCGCCGTACAACCATAATTTATTTGAAAACTTTGTGAAGAAAACAATAAAAGTGGCAAGGAAAGGGACTTAGTGCTAGCCTGCCACAGTCATTTTGACGGGGCTACACTGGTTCAGGCACCCTGGATAGAAACCGACAACATGAAAGCCACAGACATCGATCAGCAGCCGTATCTTGCAGCGTCCCCAACCAGCCACAGTAGGGATCACGCGGACCCTATCCTGAAAGGCGAGTCGCAGTGACAGTACCCAGACTTTTCGCGGCCTATTTCTCCTCTGTCAGGTCAGAGGGCGGTCACCACTCTGCTTATGCAACTCTGAAATGGGCACGGAAGATAGCGATCCCCTCGGCGAACGATGATTTGGCATGTGTAACGCCAAGCCAAACCATCGAAGGTTCTGGTGCTGAACAAAGGTCCCTGATGAAATCCCTACTACACAGCCTAACATTGGTTTTCTAAATGACTTGTTTCGGATTTGCCGACGTCAGCTTACATTTGCTATGGTTCTGAGATAACGGTTGTCGATGGCCTGAATACCCCACATTTCGGCTAGTCGCATTGTACTGTAGCCTGATACACACATTCCTTGGGAATGTGTACCCCCCTTTGACACCTTTGGTGCCCAAGAATGGTGAATGTAATCCGAGCCTTGGAGGTTCATGCTATCCTAATTTGATGAGTTAATGGGGACTGCAGAGATGAACTCCTGAGAGATGGAGTAGTTGTCACATTTTCTCTGCTACTCTTTACGCATGGCTTGTACGAACCCGTCCGACGCTGCAAAGGTCTAACTACAGGGTTTCGTCAGGCAAAAATCCGCAGAATGTTGCGGTTATTTTAGATATCACATCAGCCGCTGTGAGACGTCACGATAATGGGTTGGGAAACAATGAGCCATTGTAGCTTGCATGCAGCTAACGCATAAACGAAAAAAAACATTGTTAGGCTCCTGTGAGTCACTTCAAACACATCGTACCGGATTATATCCAGGTGCGCTTGGAGTGTGCAATATCGCTGACTAAGGTTTGCGTTATTTTTGTCATCTATTTTTCCCCTAGGAGGTGGTTTGTGTTTAAAGACGGTTTGCTCTCGTATCGTCGTTGGTAATTCGAGGCGCATGAGGCCGGGAAGTTTTCGTCGAAAAACTTCCGAGCTGTGCAACACCCACTGCTTTGTTGCCATGGCGATCCTAGGAATATCCAACAGCGCACTTCAGACACAAAGCATGGCTTGGTGACATCTACGCTACGTTTAAAACCGACCGACTGATAAGCCAGTGGTCGGTCATGGTCAACCGATATTTCGTCAATCTGAGTATGGTTGCTGTCGATTTGATCTCATTCATTCTGACGATAAATACATTTTAATCTGAGATTTCTTCCTATCTGCGCTGAAAAGACGAGAAGCATTGTAGAGCTATTCCATCCTTATTTGGAATCATAGAATGCTACCAAATCTCATCACATTACTATGAAGCAATAAGCAGCTCCGAGCAGGGCCGATTTCACTGCATGTGTAAACCTTCCCTCTGAGATGTAATCACTTGATGAGCCAGTCAATAAGTGTCCACGTAATGTGGTTTCCGTGATTGAAGGTTAAGTGCCGCTATAACCTGTTTAAGTTAGAGTTAATCACATGGTTGACCAACCGCTCGTGATTGAACGATTAACCCACTGGTCGTGGGTTCGAGCCTCGCTGGAGTTTCCTGAGAGGATGAAGCAACTAAACAGCGTTTCTTGGTCTTCCAGAGGGGTGAGACCTCAATTAGAGGACGAACTCTCAAGTGAAATTTACCAATTCTCCTCACAGTAGTATCATAATATATTTTCTCTCAAAAATGTAAAAAAAACAGTTCAAAAACTGAATACATAAATTAACGATTTTCATCTGCATTCTCAAAAGCTCAGAGAGTAGCAAGATAATTTAAAAAAAGATCGACTACTTTGTTATCGCAATTGCATCGGCTTGATCAATTCAGCTGTCAAAATTCATCTTGTTTATTGTCTAAAGTGGATTCTACCCGTGATAATGAATGGCATGGTTGCGTAAAAATGGCGTTTGCCGCACAAACGACAACGCCGCGAACGTCGGATTGTTCTAATTACTGTGAACGGATACGTGGGCAGCTAGTCCATGCAGTGCAGTTAGTTTTCCATAAACTTTTCGGACGTCAAATGAACAGGTGCGTCCGACGAAACAAACAAGACGTACTCACCAAAAGTCTGGTGGAGTGAAATATGCTATGCAGCGATAGGGTGGCGACGCAAACGAGACAGGATAATGCAGGAAAGACTGATACTAATTTACGGTAAATAAGAATCAACAGCGCGCTTCTGGTCTTCTATAACAGTGTGAACACGAAATCGGAAAGGTATCATTTCTCGGAAGAATTATTTGTCGTTGGCCGCAAAGGGGACTAATGTGGTCTGATGTGCTAAAAACCTTGGCTAACAGTTTCGTTTTCGGTATAATAAATCTTTTCCCCACATCGCTGCATCGTGACTCATCGATGGAAGCACTCAACCTATTAAATGACAAAGCCTTAACGCATGGGGTAACCTTGTACAGGTGTAATGGTTAAGATCTATTTTTCTCCCCTGAACGACATCCCTCGGGAGTAATCGGCACCCCAGGGACATAACTCTTTGTTAGTTTTATGTGGTATGCGTGTGACATAAATTGTGACCTTGAAACAGGAACGATGTTTTGTGGACAAATACACTCATTTGCACACGAGTTTGATTTTGACAGGAGACTCAACTGAATGCAGCTAAGTCTCCCGGTTATGACGATCCGGTTTTACGTGTAGACAAGGTACTGAGACATTTACAGTCAAAAGACATCATGAAAGAGACGAATGAACTCAAAAGTCCGACCACTCTGATGCGCTTATCCATGTCTCTGGGGTGGGAAAGCTTAAAACATGCCTACTGAGGAAAACCAAGCAACTGGGTTGTGTGAGTGGGTGGTGGACTTGTGCGTTCACACTCACCAGATGTGAGAATTGTGGAAGAACTAATGACAGCCTCATGTACTTGGTGCATCCTCTTCATCTCGATTCAGTCATATTTACTCTGCATATTGATTTCCTCAATGCCGTTTGAAATGCCACATTCCTAGGTCTTTAGTCTCCCATGATCGTCCGCCCAAAAGGCTTTATGGTAACCCCCACAACCTCTGACCTTTCACTAATCACCACGTTTGAGGTTAATGCGACTCGTTCCCCTGGTGGTCAGGACATTCCTGCTTCTATTTCACACTTCGAAAAGATACCGCAGTGGGTCTCAGGATTGTTCGACGGCTTTCGAAGCGCCGAAATCCAGAAGTACGAACCGCAGTGAGCGACTCGCTCAAATGACTACTTTTTAGGGAGAGTCAAACTGAAATGATCACCTTGTTCCAAAAATAGGCAAATATCTGTAGATGCTACTCAAAACCAGCACACACTGGTAGAATTAGGAACTGTCTCCACCATTATTTGTTGTACTGAGTCAAAATAAACACCGTTTAAATTTACGAAAAGAAAAATTGGCTTTAGATATCACCGAAGGAATCCTGTCGAAAAGTTGTCTTGAGTTGAGAGGAACACTGGATCTGAGAGTGGATCAATATTCAAAAGCCGGGCATCGATCCAAAGCCACTTCATCTTCGGACGTCCCAGGTCCAGGTTGATTCGGACATTAGAGAAAAGCTTGGGCGCCATGGTGAATGTAGTTATTAGCCAGTTTTTAAATTCAAACATAGTGTTGTGGTGTACGGATCAAATATTTCGGCGACTGTGTGAAAAATTTGACATCGGATGTGGCAAAAAAGCGAGTATGTCCAAATAAAAGTGTAACGCTGATTGAACATTGGGTTTTTTGGTTGATTTAACTGGTGTCTCCGTTTTTAAGTCTCCTAGGAGTAACGAAGACTGCATAAGTGTGTCTACGTATTTCGCTGAAGGTTACTAGAAACTTTTCGACAGTCCATCACCGGTTTCGCCCGGGTTCCACTTCGGGCTCATCAGCTAGGCGAGTTTTTCCTCAGTTCTATTTGAACCCAGATTGTGCAATATTCTCAAGGGAACTGCATTCATTTGCACACCAGTTTGGTTTTAATGAGCGCAAACTCAACTGAATCCCAGCTGAATCCCTCGTTCATCATGATATGTGAATGCGTACGTGCGTATATGCTTGAATTAGCGGACCGTGACCATATCGATGGATGACTGTTTGCACAAGACCCGTACTATGACGTCAGACAATGGTTTCTTATTCAGATTGCTGAGGGGCTTTCGGCGACTGTACGCGGGCGTGGTTGGAGTGGAAGCCGACTGGCTCAGCCACTGAGTTTGATGCAGGCTGCACATCACTGGAGTTCGATACAAAGATAGCTATGATGACTACGACGTAAAGCCACTCTAAATTTAATTATGAAGATGTTGATCCAATGCATGTGGATCGATAGCCGATTGATGTCCTGTTCGTGCTATGTCCTCAGATGGGAATCGGGTTTGTATTCAGCTGCTCACAACTGCAGCAGCCTGGCTGTGTCTGATTACGCGGCAAGAAACTGAGTAAGCAATCATCAGTGACCTTGGAGTACGGGTCCCACTCGTGGCACTATCCCACTTAACCAGCCATAGAAACTAACCCACATGCAGGCTGATATCCTACCTAAAGTGTAGTTGTCAATACACCCGATGGCGGAGTCGCGTTGCTATCTGATTCGCGCACGTTCACCCAGTTGTAAAAACCCCTTGACAAAAGTCAGCCACATTGGTTGAAACCTTAGAATAATAGCAACGTATCCCACTACTCTGTATTCTGTCTGACCAATCAGTCCATTCTTTTAAATGCACAGCGCATGAATGTCTAACAATAGCCGAACCAAAAAAAACCTTGTGGTTAGTATATGGCTCAGTGGTTAGAGTGCGAATTTACCCACCGGACGGTCCGTGGTTCGAACCCGACCTCTGCCTCTTGACTTCCCCTGTCTAGGCTTGGGCAACCTGGCAGTATCCCAGCCCTCGTGCTTCCTTCGGGTGGCATGGCAGCTGGGCACCGAAAGGGTGTTGCAGCTGAACGATTATTTGTGTGTGTTATTAATAATGAGTGCCATAACATTCGGTTAAGCAGTTGGTTAACCAGTAGTATGATTAGCTTGCTTTTAGATCGAACATCGTCTCAGCACTTATTTCAGGTCACGTGTTTACTGCGTCCAAATGACGGCTTTTGAAATGGGACACCCTTGTGACTTATGGTATGGTGGCACTTTTCAGCCACTCGTACCCGAAGCGCACGGTTTTGAGCTACTAATCGGTAGCCAACAATACAACAACCTTTCCACAATTTCATGAGACAACTTTCAGTGATGATCCCACAAAAAGGACGGAACTAATTTGCAGCGATTCCTGACTTTCTGTCAAACGTAAATCCACTTACAGAATGAAACTACTGTTGATCAACCTTTGAATAGTTAAGCAGTTGGCGGTTCGGTCCTTGAAAAGATTAGACTGTGTCATTTGCGGGACAGATAAATCAGTCTAATGATAAAAAACACCCCAGAATGATTCTTCAAGAACAGTCAGCGAGTATTGATGCGCGGTATTTTCTTACACCGTTCTACAAAGGAAACGTTCCACTCAGTCGAACCAAACCATCGCCCGAATTTTATATGCTTTGGGTTCAGAAAATCTACGGTACATTTGACCCGCTATTCTTGGTTACCGATTACGTTACTGTCCAAAAATTTTCTTCACACGACTGAACACCAGGCCACTTAAGGTGGCCATCCGCACTGACACCTTTGATTAGAAAACCGTCAGTAATGAACTGTTGGATCACCCGGCACTTTTGAGTGGTTGATTATATTCTACATCTCCAGACAATTAATGATAGAACGTTCTCGACAAATACACCCATTTGCGAATCAATTTGGTTTTCACAGGAGACTCAACTGAAACTCTCGTTTATGCTTATCTTCAACCCAAATGTGCTGCACAAAGACCGTCTCATGTTTCAGTTGGTACAATATTCGAGATATCGCAGTATATTTTCATAAAGGAAACTACTAACAAGGTTGCTGAAAACTCATCGACAGCCGTGAAAACCAAATTGATTTGCAAATGAGTGTATTTGTCGAAATCAGTCCAATTTGGGTTCAAGTAGAACATAAGGTTGACGGAAACTCGGTGACTGCGCCTACCTGATGAGCCCCAATAAGGGAGAAACTGGTCGTGGGATGCCGAGGAGTTTTCAGCAACCTTGTGAATAATTTTCCTTATGAAGTAGAACGATCTGTTGAGAACGGCGAAATTTCAAGGTGGCGAATCAAACCTCAAGTAAATGGACGGCCCAAATTATTGGCGGTTGTGAATGATAACAATAATCTTTTATTACTCTCGTTTAAATCGTAAAAGCGTGAAAAGCGGCAGCAGTTTTCAAACTGTGCATGATTTAATTGATTTATTGGCGTATGGTGAGTTGTGCGGGGGAGATACTGATCGAAAAAAAACATAAATGTGACGACGAAACTTTCAACTGGACCCACCTCAACCCATGCACTCATCGGCATTACCAGTACTGCCAGACTAATATCCGCTCCAGCCAAACTGACAATGAAATAATTGGTCGCCGTATGCAAGTTAGCCTCGCGAATAACACTCAGTACGACCAGCATATTTCCAAAGACGGTCACCAGGGGAAACATGAAAAGAATCAGTGCCCAGTACTGGTAGGAATGTGGCACGGTGACTGTCGTATTTGGAGATGGGGATGCGGACACGAAATCTGTGGTCCATTTGACCGTGTGAAAAGTTTGATTCATGTTTGCCTGAAGCCGATGTGCTTCCTCGGCTGTGATGGGATAGGAGAACCCTTGCGTGTACAGCGCGGGAAATGCCCCGGATATCTGCGCTTCGTCCAGTCGTTCCACAGCTTCCATCAAGAAATCTCACAAGGAATCTGAAAAGTTAAACAGTGGAAACTTTTGAACATAATACTGGACAGAGATTTAGAACACTTCGTTTGAATTTCTGACAAGTAGCTGCTGCGGTTGGCTTTGAGATGCGTGAAGTGAAAACGAAAATAGGTATGTTTTTTGTCAAAGAACTAAAAAATGAAAATTGGCCAAATGTGAAGTATTTGTAGTTTCGAGGTCGTTTTTGTACTCAGCCATTATAGTGGAATGTTCACCTATACAGGAAGCCTCGTCCTTACAGGCTACTGTCTTCGGGAAATACATGTTTGTATGTCATGCATATGTATGTATGTATGCATGTATGTATATCAAAAGATGTCTTGTGATTGAGTGAGCCTCGCCATCTGTTCACTCTCCGAAATGACAGAATAAGGGTGTGTGCCTCTCGGAAATCACCAAAAAATTTCTTTTTTTAATGAAACAAAACTGTACAATCGAAGCAGTGATCATATACACGTGGTTGGGCGTAGCCAGGTGTGGCACGTAGTTCAAAACAAGGAACTCATCAAGGAATCGTTCAGCGAAGACAAACGCTGGGTGGTCCGAATTGGAGAACAATGTTTCAGCAACCTTATGAATGGTACATTACGAATAACAATGTTTACGACTTTGCATAGCTCAATAATCTTCCAATAATATAGACAGGTTTGTCAGTCATAATTGCTAGTATAATCTGTATCACACCCAGAAAACGAATTTTTTCGTTCCTTTGTTAGACCATAGCTGGCTAGAAGAGCAATCCTGAGCGACGCTTCCCATAAACAGGATACTGTACTTGGTATTGTAAAGTTCAGTACATGCCTCCACATTGAGCAATTTTTTTACACCTTCGTGAAAACGACAAAACCGGAAAACTTTGTTCATATCACCCGAGTCATACTAAGACCATCTCAGATAGTTCAATAATAGTTCTTAAGAACTTAGGCAGGCGGAACATTTTCTGATTTGAATAAAGCAGTGTATAAATCAATCCGCCTCACCATACCCAAATACAGGTTGACATTCGGAGGCCAGGGCACGATCGATACCGACTAAATCGATAGTCCATTATTTACTTGAAGGTGGACACTGTGTTGATTTAGCACCACGGTACAGACTAAGAATGGACCAATCAGACCGGAGAACTGAAACTTCGAAAAGTAGAAATCGTCAAAACAAGCAACCAAATTCAAGGAAGAAAGCCCACAACGCAACATAACCTGGGAACAGACCAATCAGAAATCCTACCTAAACCCTCCAAATAAGCTATCCAACGGAAACAAGATATAAAGCTCACAACGCAGCTAAAATCTCGAACGGGCCAATAGGACCACATAAAGGGCATATGCCAATAGACCAATCACACGAGAGGCTACTAGATACTCTTCGAAAACTATATGAACGCAGAGAGTTGAGAAATTATTACCCCTTCAACTAAACACTAACTGTTTCTCCTCAATTGGGGACAAAACGTCTGGAAGCTAATTTTCGAGTTCAGCGAACAGATCAGCGGTCATCTGATCAACCACTAGTTTACAGGAACCAGTAGCCATTTTTAACCCATACTCTCACTAGGACCACAAGCCTGTTAACATGGAAAAGGCTCTGTTCAAATCTGCACTCACAACCACCGATCTGTCTTCCAACCCAGACGAAATGCGAGTGCCGTGTACTGGGACAAGCCCGAGAATGATAAACATTGTCAATCCATTTGACATAAATGTGACATCTGATATTGCCCATCAAGTCGTAAATGACAGCTAAACAAGTAAGACAATTTCTGAGAATGGTAATAGTCCAATTAATGGCAAAACAATAGATCGTCGTGGTTTGAAAAAAGGCGTGATTGGCTCGTTTTGAAGAGAAGGTATCTGAAAAATATTCCTCAGATTGATGGGTAAACTTGAAAAAATGATAGCAATATATAGACAATGTGGATCGAAATTTAAAAAAATGGAGGACAGCGCGAAATCCATCCTCCGTGGATCACGTTAAATGAACTAAAACGAACCACTATGTAGAAGTCAGCGTATGTTACAAAATAAATGCAGCCCTTAGCTGTAGGGTGAACTTTCGGTGTGGTCCACTCGTTGTAGCTTAAAAAACGCAACTAATGTTTCCATGTAAGCATACAGACTCCTCCTCGTCTCGCCAGCGATGGTCCACTGGGTGTTTCTCGGTCTGGAATTGGGACGTCAGACAACAAACTCCCCACGAAGGTGTACAACTGCCTGGATCACTGGACAAAATGGTTCGTAGACAAGTGCTTTTCTGAAAGCTTTAAATGTTCTACCCTACTGCGCAGAACAGCGACACAGACCTGGTTCATTCTTATCGCCATGACACGATTCACACACGCTGACTGTTAAGCAATGTGTGACCTCACATGATATTTCCATAAATTCTACGCAAAATAAACCTTGTTTTTTTTTCAAAAGTCACTTTTCCGACTCCTCAAGTTTGATGTGTATCCGGCTAATTAGGAAAAGTGTAAAGTGTAACCCAAAGCTGCGAAGAAGAAACGTTCGCATGCTGACTTCCACGTACAGAAGATTTTCATCTTTCTAGGAAATGGTTTAGAAAGGTTGGAGTTACTGTACAATCATATAGATTTGGGTGGACTATTCGAGGACGACACATATATATATATATATATATATATCAGAAATACCCACCTTGGCTAAACAGGCTTCCTAGAAAGTTTTGATTGTGGGTTGTGCATCAAAACTCCCGTCTGGTAGCATTCCCGATCCTTTCATTGTCAAAATCTTGTTCGAACTACTGACCGGTCAAGCAAAGTTTGCCCGAATTTATTGATTTTGTCTTGTTTTCAAAAACGTGTTCTGCCCGACTGTTTGCAAGTATGCCAACGAAATCATCAAAGTTTTCCTGTTTATCAGTTCTTCTTCTAATGCCAAAACACCATTTCTTAATGGTTTATCTACGCAGAAATCTTTAACAACTTCAAGAGGATAGTACTGACAAGGACCAGTCATTTTCAAACGTTATTGCATTAAATATATGCCCGCGTTTTGTCCCGCAAAAATTTAAAGCTAAAGCTTGCTGATTCAGCGATGCGTGAACTTGAACTTTTCTTGAACTTTGATGAATCAATATCTCACGTGTCACCATTTGTTTGGCTTTCCTGCCATCGTGTTCTTGTGTCGTTTTCTGCCCCACCTTAAAGATGACAGTTCTGTGTTGTTTGCCTTGTTTTTTTTACAAGCTACTAGTTGAGTCTGGCAGTCCTAAATGCGTCACTTTCATGAAATCCATCCAGAACGTCTTACTCAGAATGTGGCCTCCTTCTTGCCAGGGAAGTCCATTGCAGTCAGAAACAATTCAGTCAAATTGACAGTAAATAATAGCTTAAACTGTTTCTTCTCGGAATGCATACTTATGAATTCCATTGGATTTGAAAATTTCATGTTGTTCACATTTTCGGTATCTTTCTTCTCGTAGCCACGCTTCACACACTCGCACACTCTCCTTGGTCTCAGAACCATAACATGTATAGATCTGTTATGATTAGAATTGGTTTGGAAAAAGGGGGTCCAACCTATGAAGCCACAAATCTTCACTTAGGTGAAAAGGGGTTAGCCAGAGAGTCCCCAGTTAAGTGTTGACCTGAAGACCGTTCTTAGCAAATGGTCAACTTCTATGCCTGAAGCTTGTCTTCCATTAATTCCTCAGTGGACTTCTGTGACCATTTTTCATGAACGTCGAGAATAACTAAGGCTAATTGAATCAAGTGAGCAGCCGGTAAGACATCCCATCTAAAGTTATACGGTTTCCAATGCTTCCCCGCGGCCATGTCGTAGCAAAACGGTCAAAGGAGCGGTCCCTCCTCGACCGGTCACCTGTACAACCAGAATGCCAATGGAAGGAACAATTATTTAAAGATGTCACCCATCGACGTACATGAACCAACCGGTTACAATCAATAAGACACGAAAGTGGAAATCTCATTTGCGCAGAGGTTTTGAAACATGAACACTCTAAGGCTTTTTGTCGAAATTTCCCGGACGTTCCTTAAATACTGAACAATGATGAATAACCACAGCAAAGCGGGTCCATAATTCCCGTACCAACCCTCATCTTCCATCAGATGCGGGGACAGCTCTTTGACATCTGACGAGATGCTACTCGCATGTTTCATCAGTAGTGTGCACCTTCATTCCAGTAGTTTTAAGGAAAGCCTTGTGTAACGGCAGGTCTTGTAACGGCAGGTGTAACGGCGGATACTACTGATAAGGCACGCGAGTAGAATGTGGTTTTCTCGTAACTCCGCCTCGCTTCTAATGGAAGTTGAGGTTTACTACGGAACTTGTGGAATTGCTTTGCAGCGTTCGTTTACAATTGCGTGATAGTCAATGAATATCCACGAAAGTTCAAGAAGACGCGTGAGGATGTTCAGCTTTTGAAAACAATATGCATATGAGACGTTTACTTTCCAATCCAATAGTTTATAACTGTTTAGCTGGTGTTTGCTAGTAAATGACTTCTCAGCGAAGAGCTTTCTTCCTTTTACTAGAGATTATCCACACAACGGGCCTTTACAAGCGCCTACATCACACAGCACTGGCGGTAACAACATAACACAGCGAGTAAAAATATTCGGTATGTTGTTTTGGCCAGAGACCAAGGTAAGAGCAATTGGAGTTTATTCAGCGCATTTTCAACAACGAAGTTTAGGACGAGATTTCTGAAACAATTGTCCCCCCGTGAGACCAGGTGTGTCATTTGAAATGAGTATTTGGCAAGCTCTGACGAGGGAGGTGGGGCAGCAGGCAGCCAGACATTCCTCACTGTAATTATGTTGTCATTCACCGAAACAACCTGAAAAATTCCGAAATGTCCTTGCTTCACCGATTCCTGTATAATTGCATGTTTAAGATGGGATAAAATGAAGTAGGCGAGGGTTGTGGGACTCGTTTTTTCCAAAGCTATTAAGCAATGAAAAAGCGTAATTTTTTGCACGTGTTTAGTTTACAAAATGGTTTAATGGACGTTTCTAGATGAGCTGGTTGTCAAATAGATTAGTTCCAGTGTGATCAGTTATTTTTTGTTGACTGGCGCTGCTTCTAGCTGTCTGTTTAGTGTGAACATTACTATTTAGTGGTATTGTATCTACTCAAGGTATTTTCAAATATTCGTTTCTAGCCAGACTACAAAACTTCATAGTATGACCCTTGTATAGCCTAGCGTGTGAGCCTTTTTCCTTGGTTCGTCAGCCCTGTCATACAAAGTATGCGAACATTTCAGGTGTAATAACTGGTCTGTCAGTGAATAGGTTCTGTCTAATCACCCATCGAGGTTGCACTTGGGACAGGATCTTCCCAACAGTTCTTGAAACCATCTTTCACGGTAATTGAATGCGGCTGTGCAGTGCTCCTCAACTTTTTGCGCATAAGTCCGCCTCGCCATCAGAACGGGGTGAACCAAAGATGTTTTTATCTGGACGAGTCGAACTCAAAACACTCTGTAGACCACTGTGTAATACTGCAGTTTTCACGGGTTATCCTGCCAAGAATCACCAAACGAGTGGCTGACTTTTCAACTTCAGACAAGAATATATCTGACAGCTTTGTGAGCCTACGATCAATCAACCCTATGGAGGTCCTCACATCTAATGTGCTCTCACACAGATGTTGACGTGTCCTCGATCGATCGCTGAATTCCTCACTTCGTGAACCTACGTGGTTTGTGTGGTTGTGGCAGATCTGTTAGCTACAATCACAATCACCCGGTATGGACAGATGCGAGGCAAGTTTCGTCTCAACTTGGGTTCATTGCATCCCTAAGGGGTGCGCGCAAAATGTCTTCAAAAACCTGTGCATCAATAACAACCTAGCTGATGTGACGGGTGATCAGTACGAATAACTCAGGGTGCATCCAACCCTTGACAGTATGGTCTTCTAAAACAGCGTAATCAACTGCTTCCAATCTCTGTCCTATATCACCCTGTTCAGTGCTGGCTGAAGGAACTACATGGGAATTCTTCTGCGACACTTATGCAGCTATGGGTGGAGTCCTTGCCTCTGTTCAGAATGCAAACTTCCCCGAAAGACGTCCACTTTCAACAATCAACCCCGTTTCGAATATGTGTCCAAATAATCGGGATTCGGCCACTCAGCTGAAAATATTTTTCAAATTTCCGCAGTAGAGTTTGAAGATTTAAAAGATTTTGTAGTGTACGTACGTTTGTATCTGGAGATAGCTAGATTGTACTGAGACGGTTTCTCGCCTCTGTTTTACGCTTACCTGGTATTTGGTGATCCGTTCACCGAGCTTGACAATTAGCTTGCAAACTTTTTGTCACTAACCGGAGAGACATCATGAGTGCGCGGTTGTGTGGGTACTGCTCTCCTTGCCTGCGTGCGTTTACATAGCGCTTGAAGAATATCTGTTATCTCCTAACATGATTGGCCAATTAGGAGACAGGGTTTCCATGAGTTCATTGGCCAGTCACATTCAGATATGACAGATCTTCTTCAAAAGGCTATATAAACGCACGCAGGCACGGAAGGCAGCACTCACCCAACTACGCACCGACGTCAACGTGAGTAAGTTGACGAAAAGTTTGCAAGCTAATTGCCAAACTGGGCGAAAAGATCAACATCCAGCTGGCCAACAAACAATAAGCACGCCGAAGTTACCGATATTTCGACACTCTATTCAGTACTCTTATAAGAACCATCAGAAAAAAAGGTTGTTTAGTTCATGCCGATGGTATTTTTGCAACCTGTGACTGGCACAAATCCCTCTGGAGCACAAAGTCAACGAAACCCATCAGTTTACCAAGGTCATGGGACAAACTCTTCAGCGAAAAACCAAAGTGGTTTTATCACGGCTATACAAACACGATTTTTGGACGCAGCCTTGTTAAATTTCTGGGAAACAGGACTTGTATGATCTGAAAAAGTGGAACACTAAATGGAGAACTGAAATGGAGTTGGACACTAAGAATAAATCTATACACGGAAAAGTAGGTGACAGAGGATTTGAGATAACAAAAAAGGGTGGAAGAAGCTCGTCAATCCGGAAGGCTTCTAACCACATTCGGAAAACACTGGGCTTCTGGAAGTATCGAACGAAGATGGAAAAATACAGTCATTTCCAAATTGCACCGGTTCTAACGACAGACCAATGAATCACTCGTTTATGGCGTTCTTCAGTTAGATGTGCTGCGCAAAGTCTGCCTCATATCTCATATGATACGATATTCTGGATGTCACCGATTTTAAGAAACACTACTCATAAGGTTGCTGCAATCGTTTTGACAGCCCATGACCAGTTTCGTCATTCTTCTTAGAGCTCATCATGCAGGCGCAGTCCACAAGTTGTCCGTTTGTCAATCATATATTCTATCTGAACTCAGATTGGGCGTCATTTGCGAAATACATGCATTTGCAGACCGATTTGGATTAAAAATGCAACACAAGTGAATCCCAGTTGAATCGCTGGTATTCTTCAGCTGACTTTGATGCGCAAACGCCGCATAAATATCTCAGTATATTTTCTTGACGGAGCACCACCTTACTTGCAAGGTTGCTTAAAACGTTTCGACAGCTCGCTAGACGTTTTGTCGGGAGATCCACGTCCCCTTGCCCTGTTAACACCAAATTATTCTGCAACTGAGTGCATTTAGCCATACTGATAATTTTTTATTCAAGCAAAGCGTAAGGTTTATGGAACTTGGTAACCGGATAAGCTCCAAGAAGGGCGTATGTAGTCGATGAGCTTTAGCAACCTTATGAGTAGTGAGTTACTTCTGTACAATGTATCACGATAATTCGAATATCTCACCAACTGAAACATGAGATGACCTGGTGCAGTGCGTACAGTGGAAGGAGAACATCATGGACATAAGACTTAGTTGGTTCCCCCATGAAAGCCAAAATGGTGTGCAAATGAGTGTATTTTGCTAAGTTCATGCAATTTGGGTTGAAGTGGAACAAAAGGTTGACGGAAACACCGGGACTGCGCATACCCGATGAGCCCTAAGAAGGGCGAAACCGGTTACGGGCTGTCGAGCAGTTTTCATCAACCCTATGAGTGGTGTGTTCCTTTAGGTGAACATACTACGGTATCCCAAACAGCATACCAACAGAAACATGAGGCGGCGTTTGTGCCGCACATTCAGTTGAAGGTCATCATAAAACGGGAAATTCAGTTAAGTCTTTCGTGAAAACCAAATTATTATGCAAATGCAAAGTTCATTTGTCGAAATCCGTCCATTTGGGTTCCAGTAGAATATAACATATGGTTGACGAAAACTCTGGGACTGCGCCAAGAAGAGTGGAGTCGATCGTGAGCTGTCCGGTAGTCTCCAGCAGCGATATGAGTCATTTGTTGCGTCAAGAAAATATATTTCGATATCCGGAATATCGTATCGCGTGAATTGTGAAGCCAGCTGTGCTTAGTACATCCAGTTAAAGAGTATCACAAACGGGGAATTCATTTGAGTCTCCTGTTGGAAGCAAAGTAAATCGCACCTGAATGTATTTCGAAATATCGCGTAGGCTTTGTCCTAATTTGATTGAAAAAATTCGGGTTAGTTGAAAAGCAGACAGAAGGGTGGAATTCGATGTGATTTCCTCTCAGGAAAGTTAGATAACCTATGTGTATTTCGTGAAATTTCAATTACCGCCATTTTCGGCAACACATTTCATTCAGCGAAACTTCGCGAAGCTCGGAACCGATCATTCGTACAGCTAAAGAGGTCAGAGCAAATTGCACATGTGTGGCATTAACACTCTGATTCTGAGTGTAGTGGAAATGCCGCCCAAACTTCTGTGATGCAAATCAGTCAGCTGTCGACGGTTGAATGTCCGGTTATGAGCGCGAAGCAACAGATAATCAAATACGAAGGTACGAGGATTAACTATTTTGCAATTTGCTTCCCGGGCAGTGCCACTGGCGTTCAGACTGGGATCTGGGTAGAATGGAATCGGAATGATACTGACTGAAATCGACCCCTGGCTTTTACTAGGAGATGATCGAATGATATGGTTGTACCTGATCGCGTCGTCCACTTCGCCAATGTCTTCCAAACACGATCTTGTTTTCAGATAAAATCGACCAAACTAAAATGAAGTAACAAATTTGCCAATGAAGCTGTAAAACTGGATTGGAGCTACTTCGATTCGACGACAATTTATGAGACAGAGGGACTTTTGAGGTTTTCTACCTAATCAATTACCGAGGCTATAACATCGAGCAAATTGCTTAAAATTCTTCTGGAAAATGATTACCTCTCTGGAACGACATCTCGTCTGTTGTTTACAGCAAAAGCTCATCATTCTATTGCAGAATCCATTTTGCGCTGCCCAAATGGGGAAATTGGTTTTTTTTAAAGTCTTGCGTAACGCTGACAACAAACACACTGGATTGAGCCCACCTATGCCCTTAATCCGCAATTCAATTCCCCTCCGACCTGCTTTTTTAGGAAAGGAATGGGCACACTGGTAAATGAAACGGCGTAATTTTTCCGAGGTCTGCTTCACAAATAGAGACAGAAATAGTCAAAAACCAACTATTATCAATCCGTTTACTATTTTTAGGATCAGGTTTTGCTCAGGTAGCAGTTGATATGTTTTGCTAACATTTTATCATCACGGGAGTACACGGCTGGATTGGGCATTTCCTCCAAGCCTTCTTTCGTTTAGATAGTTTATAAATCACATTTGGTATCTATAACCTGATTGTTTATGGCAGGTTCCACTTGCACGTAATGTGATTGGCCCACATATAAACCTTACAGGGATTTACTTACACTTGATGGGCTCGTTGGATAGCTTCGGTTTAGCAGTAGTGTTCCCTTATTCCTACCGGCTCGTTTGAGATTACTATACCCTGCCTTCCGGTGCCTTTTTCTGCCACCTGATTGATCAACTGGACGCCCATTTTTAGTAGTTTCCCTTCTTTAATTTGGTTACTTTATTCTCTTTTTTTGTTACGCTTTGGTGTGATGTCCTGGAAGTTGATAGGTTCCCAGAGTGCCCTCTTGTGTTGACCGATTTCTTTTTAATGTGTGCATGAAACCAAAAACACGCCCCCAACAAGTGTCCGCCGGGACATTGAAATCTGTTCTTCCACGAGCAGGAACCGACCACTTACACATAACGGCTTTGTTGTCAACCCAACTACAGGTTTTGAAGACATTCTTGAATCCGCTTGGAAAAACAGCAACCTACTAACAGCGAGTCAGTAGCAATAAACCCTTCCTACTCAGTTTCAAGCCCCAAAAATCTATTAGTGACGAACGTTGGTTAAACTGACAATGAATGTGCAACGTTTAATTGAAATCCTACTATATCACGGCTTACTACCATTAATAGTGCTCTTATCACTGATAACATTTGTCATTACCTGTTATTTACAATTTATAGTCATTATTAAGTTGTTTTATACATATTGTGTATCATATGCAATGGACGTTCATAGTTGTACTATTTATAATACTATTTACTATTATACAAATCATTAATAGCATATACTTTACTAGCCTATTGGTTTAACGTTACTATATCATGACATATGGTATATCATGATAGATTAGTAGTATTCTTGTAATACATTATTGTTCAGTCTTTGTTCGGTCTCATCATCATTTTTCTAAACCACACTTACCGATTGCAACTACTTAGCGCTTGGTGATCAAGAACATGCTATTGAAATCTCAGGTATTGAAAACGCTCTCAGCTAATAGTCTAAACCATCGCAGCTTACGTGTACTTGATAAGAAGATCTGCCGCCGACTCAACGCGTCAAGACAGTTTAAACAGTCATTTTTTGTGCATCTCATCGCACCGGTGACCATTAAATTATGATTCAAATGCAGCCCGGACCCCCTTGTGACGACACGGCAGGTTTGTACTTTGGTGAGAAACATAGATACAAACGAGTCATAACTTTTGATATTTAAGCAAGTGAAACGTTTTGCATCTAAATCATGCACAATATTTAACCTGCTTCCCGCCGAACAAAAGCCTTGCGGATCCGGTCATCGTTTCCAAGAAAGGATGGATTTCTGGTGGAATTGACCCAACTTCTATCTTAGTGGCGATATTTGTGGATGATAAAGCGTTGTTTGTTATCGATGTAGGTACAGGGGTGTCATAATATTGCTACAGTGACCTGAGTTTATCACTACATCATTGTGTTAATTTGTACTGCACACATTGTTATTTGCTCAAATGGTTGATGGGGGAAGCCTTCCCCCAGTAGTTGCCACCCTCCAATTAAGACCCGTCTGACCGCCCGCATGGATGATTTTTGGTCCGAAAACTAGACGCGAGGAACTTAGCGCACGGGCACTGTTTTGGCCCGAGTTGTTTTCAAAGTTTGAGGTACTTGTTCTCCTAATTTAATAGTTGTCCACAAACAGGAAAGCAGGTTAGAATAAACTGCAGTGACTGTCTAGACGTAGCACTACTCAGCAACCTTATGAGTAGTATGTTACGTCTAGACAACAACTTATTGCGATTTCTCGAATATCATACCAGCACATTCAGTTGAAACGTACTGTCACACGTGAGAGGTTGAATTGGATTCAGTTGAGTTTGCCGGCAAAATCAATCTCTTGTGAAAATGAGAAGATTTGTCGAAACTGAAGTAATGTTTTGAAAACAAGGCCAAAATATTTTCTCCACAATTAGTCGAATGTACACAGATCATCTATAGATCGTCGAAAGCAGCCGCGTTGGTAATATGGCGGGTATGGTGCGGTAAAAAGAGTCATGAAATTCAACGGGTTATTTCAACGTTATCCAATGCGACAGATACGGTTCACGGTCCTCTGAGCATCTGTACAAAATGCAGCTGACCTGTGCCGATCGGATTTGAGTACTCAGATGAAATGTTGATCATTCCGAATGTTGACCCCCATAAGTCCACAGATCTCTTTTTGCCATCAATTGATTGCTGACGTCTGCATAGCCACTGCTTCCCTTTTTCATTCTGAATTTTCAAGTGCACAGGAAAATATTTATCGACTTCTCAAGTTTCCTCATGCCGACGGCCTGCAACGCCAGCTTCCAGCCGCTGTCAGCGTGTGCCTCGCTGCGGAATGTGAGTTCAGACCCCCTCCGCTCAGTTCGACAGCGGAGTTGACCAGCCTACAAGAACTTTGGCTCACTTAGTACCGTGAATTTACTGTAATCGAAAAAAGTGTGGTAACTCGGACACCAAAATTGGTTTAGACGTGCTGTGTACAAATCACGTGTTATAGTACCTATTGTTTGATCTGGGGACACGGTAACAATGCATAACCGATTAACGGCTCAGATCCCTACTTGCGTGTTCAACTCACCTGAACGAGCAAACCAGTGGCTAGCAGCCTGAGCTCCTTAGTGGGTGAATAGCTCATGTTAGCGTGTGTTTGTTATACTCCTTGTGGTATCATTACATTATGTCACATTATGCTTACAGTCACACTCCTCAGGTCTTAAGACTTATCACCACCTAACTGCTTTCAGCTTTCCTCTCATGGCTGCACGATCACTGGAAGCGGGAGACACATGGTTTAGCCTTGGTGTATTTCAACAGTGTCAGTGAAAACCAGAAATAAAGTCGAACGCACTATAAACTGTCAACCACATCATGATTCCCTCACAAGCATTATTCGGTGGGTTCACCTTACCCTCCAGTCATCAGCACTGCAATTTTGAAAAGAATGCAATGTAAGCCGAGCGCTATTCAGACAATTTCTGACGGTGTAAGTGTATGATCGAGTTGGTATCCGGTCTGTTAAACGCTGCAGATGAATAGTTTTCAGACATCGAGCTTTGTCTATTTTAGAGAACATGGTTCGTGCTGAGAGGGAAAATGTTACTCGGACGAAAAGGAAGTGGTTGATAATGAGTGATGCAAAACTGTCTAATCAATGAAAAGGATAGTGTTTACTTTTTTAAAATTTCTTTTGTTTAACGCCGCCTTAGAAGCTTTTCGTTTGAAAAACAAAAATGAAGTATTGACGAAGCTTCCACTCACTTAGCAGAATAATATTAGGGTCACGAGTTTGGCTTGGTGATGCTCGTTTGCATGGTCCTATTAGGAACATATATGTGTACCTCGCTTGGAGAATGTCGCCCCCCCCAAAAAAACCAAAAACTGCAGTGTTCTTTAAATGATAATTCTAGGAAGATTACAATGGTTGTTTAGGTCATCTGATATTATGACTTGCATCTCGTGCTTGAAATTCATCATGCAGTCATCAAATTTCAAGTGGTAAAATTACGCTAATCTAAGAGCCAATCAACAAGTGACCATTGAAGCCCGTGATTGTCAAATGAGTGGCTTTATATCCTGTCTAAGGGCGAGCCAACCCCACCGCTGATAAGCTGCTCTTGGCCGGAAGGTAAATTGTTTAAACACTGGTCAGGAGGTAACTCTCTGGATTTGGTGAGATGAGCACTGCCGATGGTTCTCAAAAAGAATGAAACGGTTGCACAGTGCTTCTCGGCTTTTTGGCTTTTTGGCGCATTTAATCAAACAATTTATATGTTTCCATGGCCCAAAGTGTGTCATTTTATGAAGTCCATCATAGTAGCGTTCCTTCAGGTCGATAGCGCGTCCTGACGCAACTGCACTGGTTAGTCCACACTAAATAGAAAAGGAACATTGTGGTGAAGTCTACTGCATTAAAACACACGACTGAGCATTCTCCCGGCTGACCAGCAGTGCCTACGCAAACAACAATGGATTAGACGACCTATGGTGTCACCGATACCAAGATATGTGATAGAAACAATCTCTCTGTTTAAACCATGCGGGTCACGTTGACGTAATTACAAAACCGGGACTGGGACATTTGGCGCTCAGTCATTTTGCTTTGAGCAACACCAGATGATCGGTCTTGTTTACTATGCTGCCAACCTAGCCATCTGCACAATAGGTTGCCTTCTAGGACCTTTTTTCCATATGCACAACTGACGAAAGCAAATGAAAATTTGACATTTCGTAAGGTGTTGTTAAGGGGATTGAACAAATCGCAGGTGAACACGTGACCGACTTCGTTCCTTCCTGGTATGCGAATTTATCTACAATTCAATAAGGGATTATCGGAACAAAGATGCTGATAATTTGCGGGACTTGAACATCTAGGCAGCAATGAAGTAACCGACTGGCTTATGCCAGTCGGGCAAGCTTATTGAACAAACAGAGTCAGTACAGGGTTCCGTAAATATCCGACGAGGATCGAATGCACGCCCTCTCGTTTGGCAGTTAGACACCATAGGATTCGACCATTAGCCAGTGAAGCGAGGTGTGATTGTTTCGCCCGATTTCGACTACAGTTTTAGTAAGGACATAGAAATGTCTGGATCAGTTACACAGTCGGTAATTGCGTGTTTGCAAACTGGTAAGGTCTCTACCTTATTTGGTATTCGGGTGATCCGACGTTGACAATTCTGTTCCTTATCCAAAAATCAGACGAGTGATTTGCAGGAAAGGACAACTTCGGATTTATATGAGAGAGGTTTGCGAGGAGCAGCTTAACAACGTGCTGATGGTCACAAAAGCTCGCCATTAACTGGACGTTGATTTGGTGGGTTTTCAAATGCGACGTCTTGATGCACAAAGCGTGGATAAAATGATACGTCGGAGGAGTTGACCCACAACCCTGCCTCCTGTGATTGTAATTTTTACTACGAACTTATCACTCATTTCGCCGCGCACCTTCGATGAAAGCTGGATCCTGTCTTCCTCTTGGTGTGTCTTGTTTATCTGTGCACTTTATGCGCAATCTTCTCTCGTCAAGTTCTACAAAGGTTTTTCTTCCCTTCATAACCAACCCACCGAAGTGCATTTCACTTCACGTGGGTCACGTGAACTCCCCACGCGAGATCAACTGTACGATGAATGCAAACCTGTACTGTAAATTGTCGTCTGCTGCATGGTGCGCAGCAGCCTTGCTTTACATGCTAAATATCTTCATCTTCATTCATGGAACGACGCAATAGATAGGTCTGCGTTCGTTCAATACTGACTCAATTTACACGTATGCAATTATAATTGGAAAATTGTTGCTGATGAGAGGAGATTTTGGAATTTCTCGTGGAAACTTTGTCATGCAAGTCTATAGTGACAAGCCGGAGAGCACTGTACAGCCTCTTTATTCTTATTCGGAACTGTAAGTGGTGCTCATCTCTCGAAACTTCAGGTCACGGATTCGAGCCTCCCCGGAGTTTCGAAAGATGCGCAATCCTGCCAAAAAAGATGAACACGTGTACATTGCTTCTTGGCTCTTCATCGTAGACTATATTCACTTACAGGGTGAAATCTTTGTTTGAAATTGGAAAATCACCCAAGATGTCAGAATGTGTTCAGTGCCTTCCATAGGAAGAGTGGACAGTTACGACAATGAAGCGAATTGGAAAAGACTTTAAATTGGGTCTCCCGTCATCACTGACTTAAATTGTGAATGAGTTTCTATCGTAACTGACAAAGAGGTTAGTGTTCAAGCCAAAAATGAGCGTGATAGGGAGACTACAGTTCCCAGCTGAAACACAAGAACGGCAAAATCCAAAGTTGGGTTTAAAATGTTTACATCGACCCTAGAAGTAGTATTGTCATCTTCCTGCCAAGGAGTTCCAAAATCGTGCGGAGAAGGAGACAGCATTGTGCTCATATAAGACTGGTGTTGAAAAAGTTAATTTTTTTATCTACTTTCGTGATAACGAACAGACGTAAAATCCAATTTTTTCCCACACTGTCCTAAGGGATCAACATTGTTCTTCATCCGTCAAAAAAGCTCACAATTTACTTCACTCCTTGGACAACCTAATCAAAGTGACCACTCTCTAGGGAACACAGAGTGATGTTATCATGCATGAGAAGTAGGCGAAAAACAGAGCACGACAACTCAACCACGATCGATTTTTCATTAGCTGCCCATTTTTCGTTCTTATGTAAAAATGTGTCACCCGGGGGTTGGGGGAATGACCTCATTTGACAGTCTGTGGCCCAGTAGTGGTGGCTGAGAAATAGTTCTTTGAGAAGAAGGAAGTTAAAGAACACTAAAAATGGTTACGCTGTTAAAAATGCGGGGGTATGAATTATCAAACAATTTCAGCTAAGACTATACAAAAAGACACTGTATCCGACCCAAGGTTTTTCTGAAAATTTAGAATGCACAAGGCATGGCCAGGGTTTTTTAATTCCTCGTCCTCCCATAGGGATAACGACACACTGTAGAATCTTCCGAAGGCGAAAGGAAGAAGTGTTGTGTTATCTTCCACGGTAGTCCGAATCCGTGTCGAATGAACGAAGAACTTCACCTTTCTTTGCAAGTTATTAAAAATACAGTAGTGCACTGAGAGTAAGGCAACTATTTTTTTGGTGACAACAACGTCTGATTCACCACACTGCCCAGTCTCGGGATTAGCAACTTTTTGGTTATACACATATGAAACAAATCAAATCAGCATCGTTTTGCCCACTGTTTCTCCTCGGAAACGACCTACCACTGCAGTGAATACATTTTAAACAAATGCAGTTTTCCCCCGATTTGATGCAACTTTCGTGTGTCATCCTGAACAAAAGCAGACGAACTGTGGGTTTCCGACAAACACTATCGTCCGCCGATTATGCTTATCACGTTACATCACGCCGCTTAGGCGAAAAAAGTATATGGAATTTCAGTTGGTGAGATGTTTCAGATAGCACAGGTTACATTCTTGACGGAACACATACTACTCACAAGGTTGCTGAAAATTCTGTGCTAGTTCACTCCGGATTCCATTCTTTTTGTCTACATCAGTCCCGCAAACCACCAACCAAAGAGTTGTTATCTGGCTAGAATCCGGCGGTATGGCCAGAATCACACACCAGCCCCCCCCTAAAATATAACTTGGTCGCAATCACTCACTCACTATCAGCAACGTTCCGCTTGCAAAAACCGGGAGCATAAGTTGTAGTACGTCTGCTAGAGACCTCGATTAAACCTGTCACACTGAAACAGGTTCCACCAAAACCTGTGGACTGTCTTTCATTTTATGTCACAAGATCCAACGATGAAATGTACGGTCACATGTACCTATCACGTTGAATCATATATTTTACGAGCACTCCGAGAAGGATTTACGCCTTGGTCAAAATCGGTAAACTATGTTCCGACGCGAAGTACCTGGATATCGCATCTGCGGCTGAAGCTCTCTCGGTTCTCAGAGTAATGAGCCTGCCAGTTTTTTATAGGTTTTAAACTTGTTCATCCGCCAACTTTGAAATCTCCATATTCTGAAAATTCACCCTCAGGTGCACAAAATTGTCTTTGGTCTTCGATAAATACACTTATTTGCATTCATATTCGGTTTGGATAGGAGACTCACCTGGAGCCCAGTTTTTAAGATGTTTTTAAGCAACTGAAGGTGTTGCATCAGGCCGCCCAAAGTTTCATTTGGTAGGATATTTGAGATAGCGCGATGCACGTATAGAAGAAGTACACTACTCATAAGGTTTTTGAAAACTCTTCGACAGCCCGCAACGGGGTTTCGCCCTTCTTGGGGTTCATCTGGTAGGCGCAGTTCCCGAGTTTCCGTCAACCGTCTACTTGAAACCAAATTGCACGAAATTTGCGAAATACACTCATTCGCATACCAATTTGGTTTTGACGGGGGACTCACTTGGAACCCAGCTGAATCTCTCGTTTATGATGTCGAAGGGTTTTTAGCAACCTTAAGAGTAGCGTATTATGTCTTTGGTCTTCTTGTGAAGTTTATGATTGAAGGGTTTGCAGAACATGGCAATTTAGTTGCAAACGCTTCGTCAGCAGTCACGATGAAGACTTCTGTAGGTGGTTGTGTCGCGTGTAAGTGAACGGAACACGTCGAAGCAAACTGTAACACTATCGCTGCGCAACCGCTGCACATTGATGATGTCGCTCCGATTGGTGGTGCGACGTTTGAAACAAACGTACCAAGTTTGACACAATTATTTCATTAGTGTTGCATTCGGAGACAAAACGGTCTATATATTTTTGAGTATTTCAATGCGAATCCACCAGTTTCTGCATCCTGCTAGTCGTCCTTAGATTATTGGCAACGAGGCGAATCACCATTAATTTACTATATGGCATTATTTCGGGCGAAGCGAATAAATGTCACGGGGATTTTGGGTAGCGGTTACCATGACAACACAAACTGTTCGTGGTAGGTCGTGCCAAAAATTACTATTCGTCAAATTCCCCAAATTGTGAACACGCACGAGTATCCCTGACTGTTATTTATTTTCATTGTTGCAATCCAAATAAAAGTGGATCCTACAAAATGGAAGGACAATAAAACCCATGACTTCATTGAGCAATCATCTTGATGAGTGACATTTGGCAACCGATTGTTTGTAAAATCCTCATTTTCGGCGTTGAACGGCACCCTCAGGAGGAGTTCGGTTCGTCAGGAAAGTTATCACAACTGATTTCAAGCAGTGCTATGCTCCACCGGATTTGTGTTGGCGGGTAGAATTTACCAAACTTCATGCCGATGCACACCATCTGTGGAGTCTGGGCATTATTGGACAAGTAAGCTGTGAATACATTACCA
Source organism: Opisthorchis felineus (assembly GCA_004794785.1). Classification (NCBI taxonomy): domain Eukaryota; kingdom Metazoa; phylum Platyhelminthes; class Trematoda; order Opisthorchiida; family Opisthorchiidae; genus Opisthorchis; species Opisthorchis felineus. The sequence continues at coordinate 1,090,155 of SJOL01009052.1, forward strand.
CCAGGCTCACGTACTAAGAATTGCTTCGCACCTACCGGTTCACGTGAGCCTGGCGTTTTGCGGATTACAGAGGTAGTGTTAGGGTTATGCAACGCCCCACTTGAGTGTTTTCTCCTGTTTTCTGTCCACAAAATAGCCTTCCGTGAAACAATGTCCTAACAGGATTACGCAGTATGTACCTACGCAAGTGGACATCTATCAATATTCTACTAAGAATAAATGCTGCCTTCAATTGTTATGTCAAATGTCATGTTACCCCACCCTAGAATTCATGATAAACTCACTTTCCTACAGCCGTTAGCTGCTGGTGTAACGGTGTGCACTACTGAAGAAACGTGTGAGTAGTGTCTGGTCAAGTCTCAAAGCTCGGTCCCCGACTATGATGGGAGGTCAGTATGGAGACTATGGAACTGCTTTGCAGTACTTGTTCATCATCGTTTAATATTCAAAGAACATCCATGGAAGTTCAAGAGGGCTCTTGAGAATGTTCACTTTTCAACTGCTCTGTGCAAATGAGGTTTTTACTTTAGAGTCTGATAGCTTGTAACCGCTAAGTTCGTGTTCGTTAATCAAAAACTTCGCACTGAAGGACATCTTTCATTTCGCACGTGTTAAAATAGGCGTTCGTCGTCTCCCGTGATTGTGCGCCAAGGAACTGACGAATCGTTTCTCGAGAAACGAACCCAAGGGAGCAGGAAATCTCTGAACAGATTCCCTAACCTCTTTATTTTCTCCAACCAAAGAGCGTTTGTTGCCGGAGGATTGTGCATTCAAACCCGTCGATGTAAAATTCGGGTAAGTGTCGCTTGATGATCATCAAGATCTTTGTGGTTCGAGCTCCAACTCGGTTCCACTTTTCCAAAAAGTTCCGGTAATTTGATTACACATAACTACAACTGATTGAAATTAGAGTCCGAAGAAGATATTTTACGTCAATTTTCAAGGTCATTTTCTTCGTTCAGTCAGCTGGAGACAATCCGGATGTTGGCGAATAGTCATCAAGCCACACATAGAAACTTATTAGTGGCGAAACCGGTCGTGGGCTGTCGAAGAGTTTTCAGCAACCTTATGAGTAGTTTATTACGCCTGATTAGTGGATATTTATTAGCCTGGAATTCAGTCGAGTGTGGGTATCTTCTGCCACTGTTGGGAAACATTATTCGCTTGCAGAGACAGAAAGAAAGAGCACACACACAAAATCTTGGCTAGTCCTTCCAAGCTGCTGATCGGTGATCGATCGTCACAACCAAATAAGAATCGAACCATTCAAACATAGTCAGTTCGCCTAGACAAGTAACCATGTGTGTAAACTCAGTTTTTCCTCCAGTCCGAATTACCTAGCGTCCATGTGCAAAAAAGGCAACCGATCAGCTCGCACCCAACTAAAGATGGCCATTAATGATGAATGAACAAAATTTAGGTGAGATTTCCCGTGTTGTGACTAAGCGGTTTTTTGCGACCAAATGGTTGTTATCCTTTGGCGAATTAAGACTGTCAACTTTTGATGCCTTCATTTAGCAAAGGCATTTTATACCAAGGCGAACCAAAAAGGATTCTCTTCAGGATTTTTTTGGGTGTCACTGTGCTCTGAAACTGCGCCAAGTGAGAAAGTGACAGACTGGGGTGCCATCTAGATGTGTTTGATTGATCGGGTACATTTTCTTGGCATTTTTGGAGGTGTTGTTGAGTTAAACGGACAATTTTTGACATTCTAGGACTAATTTTCGTTTGTTCAATAAGACCATGACAACCTGGAGTTCATAGTCCAATTACTCCAATGATTTCTACCTACAATGTTGTTAAAAAGTGGAAACCTCGTTGAACAAAAGTCACCAGATTCTAAATGACAAGTTACTTTCAATGTTCTTTACAATTGATTTGCTATTAACCAATCCCTTTTTCTTAATTGTTTTGAACACACCCATGTATGGAATATTAAGTTCTCTCCAAGGCACTTCTTAGTGGACGTCTGTGTGCTTTTCTTGGTCACGTGCTCCCATTCGAAATAGTGTTCACAATGTGAACTGTGTTGAACAGCTGATGTGTGGCATAGCGGACAATCCCAAGCCTAATACGCGTACAATATTCATACGTAACTCTAAGGCAATTTACAAACAGCTTTATCGAAGGCAACTAACACATGTTTGTGTTGTTTTTCAAAATAGATTGCACGATCACTACCGCCAGAGCAAATTCCCAACGCGTTGTTGTGACCAATTTATGTTTCGTCCCCTGGATTGTATGTTTACTAGCAAGAAGGAAACAATATCCCCGCGGATCCTATTGGTTCATTCCAAATCCAATTAGCCAGAGTTTATCTTTAAAGATGGTTGAATCCAGGTTGAGGGTAGAAAATTAAGCCGCAATATCACTGATGATAGATGATGTGACAACCAACACCATAAGTACGTATGACACTTGTCCATAGAGTACTTTTACGTTTATGTGATAAAGTGGAAAGCCGGATTTCTTGAATTTTCTCTGGATACTGGAAGCAGTTTTAGGATTATGGCTCCGGCAATCTAGTCGCGGATTTCGCTCGCCGTTGTCCGGCAGTCAGTGGTTGGAATGTCACTACATTATGCTGCCTGAGCTCGGTCTCTAGGTAACATATTGTATGACTCCTCCCACAAATAGGAACAGTTCAGTAGGATCTCACGAGGCCTTGCCTAAAATTGACCACCCCTCAAACTCCAAAACTAACCGCTGTAATAGTCCGTCAGCTGTAACTTTTTACTCTACAAGGATCGGGATAAAGAAGGTTCATCCAGACATCGTTACCATTTGACTTTGGAAACGTCGAATACAGCGGCAGTGTTTGGTGAAATTGGATAAACTTCCGATCAGATCACGTCTAATGTTGGGTTCAAAATATTGCGACATACAATTACCGTTGTTAGGTGGTACTCTTTCAAATGCATGCATGGTGTCAGACCGTGCTATGAACGACGGTCACGACAAGATATCTGTGCTTTTGCTGTCGTGAAAGCAAGGACCATGAAAGACCTTAATAAATTCTGTACTCCATTATACTTTCATCGACAAGTACAACAGATATGATACTATTGCCCGTATGGCCGATTCTTCCAAAAGCGGATCTCTCGCAGACATTACCTCTGGGGCTATTCACCATTCAGCTGAAGGGTGGTGCAGAACAAAATGAGCGATTAACCTAGGATTCAGGCGGAAACCCTTTTAGAAACCAATTTATTGTGCAAATGAGCGTAGTTTGCAAGCTCTCTGCAAGTTAAGCCAGAGAACTTGGAGAATGATGAGCTCCAAGGGGGCTGAAAGTGATAGTGGGCTGTCAAAAACATTTCAGCAGCCGTATGAGTAGTGTGATTCTAGTTCAGAGGGACTGTCGTGTATTTATATTTGAATACTGAGCTTCCGCAGGTGTGCTGTGCACCCGACAATATTACTTCATGTGCCAAGGACTTTTGCCACTCAAATAACGCTATGCATTCTAAAGGTCAACTATGGCATTTGCCGCGTAAAATTTGCAGTCGACTTCTACTAACTGGTAACCGAAGCTCTGACGGACAGTGTTTAAATCGGTTTAATCTCTCCAATTTAATTTATCGCTACTTATCGATTCTTTGATAAAGTATGAAAACAAATACTCTACTACACATTCTTTGTCCTATCTTTGTCTGATTTCAGAGGAATGCACCGGGCCTACCGCAAGATGGTGAGGTGTCTGAAACTTTGTTAAAATTACCAGGTTTAGGGCTCGGCCAGTGATTATCACTCAGGTTTCAGTGATTCAAAACAGTCGTTCTAAAAAGGCAATACCAACTCCGCACCAGTAACCGAAGAGATATCGTCTAGACGCAACAGGTTTCTCGTCTACCTAGCGCAACAGGCTTGAGCTATAATTTCAACAAATCGATTGAACTTAAGTACAAATGTGATAAACTAAACGCGGTACAAGTGAACTCGTGGAACAAGGACGATAGACTAACCGAATGCTGTATCAGTGTAAATCACCGACTGTGCTCTCTTGCCTGCGTGTTTTTTTTACACTTTTTCAGATGGCATGCACACTGGTGACTGTTTCATAAAGTGCACTGTGGACTGTAACGAGTTTGCGGTAAGAGTCGCCGAGTAGCAAACGAACAGGGACTGGAAATACATGCTGTCGTTGAATTTTCTGAATGGGGCCCACATAACATACTGCAAGGTAAAAGCTAAGAGTTCCTATGATCAAACGTGAAAGTATCACGGCCAAAAGATATCAAACAAACACAATGATTTACCTGGGGATGAGTATCAACAGCTTTGAATTAGGAATCAATCAGTCGAAAAATGAACAGACACGTTTGTTTGCCACAGTACACTCGGAAAGTGATATGTGATCAGGCGTGAAATAATCGGCTGAGTGAGATTCGCGTGTAAACATATAATACAACTATTAAACCTTTCTTACGTCTAACCGAGAAGAGACGAGTGATCAATAGTGTCTCTTCAAAACTGTATTACTGATCGATCCGTTGGTGTCATAATCAAGAATGCTCAGTTGACGTCGCCTGATTGGCCAGATTCAAGGACGTGATTGCTAATCCATGACTGCGGGATTCGAACAATTGTTCATCGATTTATTTTGCTTTTTTTGGCAAAACGGGGATTCTCCAAGGCCTCGGTACCAAGATTTCTCCCCCTTTCTTCCCAAAGTTGTCCCAAAACTTAGCACAGCCGCAAGTGAAAAAGTGAATACAGTGTGGAGTTGTGTCTCACTGTCTTTTTTTGTCCATGAGATGAACTATTACTTCTTCTGTCAAATACTCACCTAAGAATGTTTTTCAAAATCACAATTTTCAACCTTATTCGATCTATATACGCAATGCACTGCTCATAAGGTACTGAAAATTCTTCGATTTAATCTTCACTCACATGCCAGGTAAATAATCCGAAGAAATGGATTACTGAAGTTAACACGACGACCGAATGTTGCCTTCGTCAAAAAGGTGTACAAATAAGTGGGACAAATGTAAACAAAGGAACAAATACAGCATGGACACCGGATTATTGACCGCAGGTTAAATATCACTATCGGTGACTCCTGATAGGGAGCCAATTCCGTCTGAACCTCTCATTAGACCAAGCAAATTAATTCCTGTGACGAGGTCACGAATTAAAAACCTACAAAGGCCCCATTGCAACAGGAACAGTGGATCTGTATGGAGTGCAAAGTGACAAAATATTCCACACGACAAATTGGAAGCCATTAGCATAAAGAACGAAGCTGAAACATCAACCTCTCTGAACTTATAATCGATTGGAACCTACCAAGACAAAAGCAGTTTTCAAGAAACTGCAGCTGTAGCCAAGCAAACACCGCGATCGCAGTAAGGACAGTAGTTGCAGTTCAAACTCTCTGCAAAAGCTAACAAATGGGTGGATGTCTTGGGTCCCTAAAAGTTTACAAACAGAGCTTTTCTCCTCGTTGCAGACGACAAAGTTGTGGTATCCCTGACTAAGATATATTATCACTCTGACACCAGCCGGAACGAATGAACAGCCCCTTCACTTGATACTAAAGTCACACGTCTGTAATTCTCCGTTGGAAAAACATTGCTGACTTCTAACCGACAAGTATCCGGTGTTGTGGTGAGACTCCCTGTTTACCCATTTCCTACTAAACTTCTTGTTTACTAATTGCAACAAATTTTATGTGAATTTTACAACCAATTCTTCGACGTGTAATCTTGGGAAAGCGCAACAGGTGGACATTTGACGAAGTTGTGAAAAATGCGATCACCAAATTCCTTGATTGCAAGTTCTTCGTGAATAGCGAGAACTCTTCGAAGATAGCCACCTATCGGGAGATGACATCTTCCGACCATGATGCGGTTTTTACTCCGGTACACCCTACATGCGTCGATTCGTTCATTTGTTTACCATGAAGTTCCGTAAAAAAAATTTTTGATTTGAATAGTCCCGCTGAACTGTTTACATGCCTAAACCCAAGTCTGTGAGAAGATAGTTATGCTATTGAGTTAGTGAAACTATGTAGCCAAGCGTGATGATCCCCATGACCGGATTACCAGATAGGGGCAACCAATCAAGTGTTGTGCGTGCAGGGGTCTATGTATGCCATGTCTTACAATGAATTCTTGTGAGCAGTGAACAGTTTCTTCCTGAGAAAAGACGTTCCAAATGTGTAAACTCAGTCTAGCATCCTCTCCATACTGGACAGACTTCCATGGAGCTAGCAGTACGATAGACATACCCCTGCGGGTACGAAAACTGCTACGAAACGAAAGAATTTCAGAAGCAAAAGAGCATCAATTTTGTCATGCACTAACTACTTAGAGATAGAGTACGATCGGTGGTCTTGATCTGATTTGGCCACGCTGAAACGAGGGCTACGTGCAGCTTCTTCTGCCTGTGTCTGTCACAATCAATGTATCGATCGTAACCATGACGATTGATCTCATCAAGGCCAATATCATGTTACAGACGCCGCTCGTAGACAAACCCGGCAAACCAGAGCCTGTCCTCCGGAAATCACTTACAACCCCTTCAGGTTACGATGGTGGATAGCTGGTATCCACAGTGTATGCAAGAAGTTGTCCGGTGGCCAGGACACCACATCAGACGCACTCTGGACAGACATATATAACCCGCTATTTCAAGGCAATACTCAGCTTGGTATACACAGCGTTGGTCATATAAAGTAACTTCCAGCAGCGCTGCAGGCTTACCGCTGCAGAATATCCAGGGCGGGGCCTTGCTGACACGGATGGAAGCAGGCCAGCGTTCACCTGTAGCACGAATATGCACAACACAGAATGCATGGCCTACTGTTTGTTTGCAAACAAACAAGAAACCCTTCTTTTTTGGTGTTACCTTGAGACAAGATTTATAATCGGTGTTAGAGTAGAAGAATAAGAGGATAAAACTTTGAGAACCGTTGTTTTACTGAAGGTATACACAAGCGCAAAAAATAATCCACCATAGGGAATGAGAAACAATCGTATCTATCACGTTTTTTCTTTCGAACTACATGAACATAAATAACAATAATCGTTCAGCTGTAACACCCTTTCGGTGCCATGCCACCCTAAGGAAGCACGAGGGCCGAGATACTGCCAGGTTGCCCAAGCCGAAACAGCAGCAGTTGAGATGCAGAGGTTGCGTTATAACCACGGACCTTCCGCTCACTAAGCTCAAGCCTTAACCACTGAGCCATCTGGAGCTTAGTAGTAGCTCGAGATACCTGAACTTGCGGTACATATCAAATGAGACAAACATAAAAATCGTTTGCTCTTAGAACTCAGGAATAACACTTTATTGGGCTAACATACATGACTATTTGACGAGCAGATAGTCGATTAGCAGCCGCAACTGACTCGGTGGCTGAGATCAACTCAGCATTATTCATTATGATTTGATGTAACCTGTTCAATAAACTAAATTTCTGTGACAACCGCTTCAATACTCGCTACAGGCCGAATTTATGCGCGCAGGCGTTTGATACAGATGTTATGCATACCATGATTTATGTGGTATACGCTTGACCACATTCGTCCGAACTACTTCTCAAGTGTGTGTAACTGGCAAGACGATTTGAAACTTTCTCGCCACCTAACTTTTCGTCGTCCGGTCCTAAACCACTCGAATGAAAAAATCAGACTTGTTAACTTAAATCAGCCAATCCAATTTTCGAGTATGCCTATCCGGCCAGTAGTCATGCCAAAACGAGACGATCCTGTTTTTTTCCAACTCGTTTGTCGCACGTTCTATGCACGGTTTGTGTCGCCACCCTTAAGTCTTTAGTGAACAAGCACAGTGCCGCTTGTTATATTGCAGCGACCAGATAACAACGTTGGTGGCATGCCAGAGAAAAGCTGTAAAGCCTGCGAAAGTGATCAAGTAACACACCCCAGATGTCATGTTATCTTTAGGTTTGGGTTTTGTCGCGCTCAACCCACAATGGAACGCATGCAAGCACAAACAATAGGGACGTTTCCACAAAAACATAAAGTTTATATGACCTAGTCTGCATGTTTCTATTTATCTAAACTACCATTTTACCGGTGTAAAGAAAAAAAAAACAGCTTGCGCCTATCTGGCTTTGGGAACTTCAATAACTGGAGTGTGTCAAATGTGATAATGACAATAATAAAAATAACTTTCATTAGTAAAATTATAATAGTAAAAAATAGCAAGTGGACAGGTGCTGTGGGACTTTGGAGTTTTCCTGCCTTGGTGTGGACAACCTCCTCAGGATGCATGGAGGATGCGGCCACACCTGCCAAGGAATCGGGTGACTATCCCATCGCAGTGTCGTTACGAGAGGACAACAATTATGCCAATTTCCAATGCTTAGTTCAGCGTGAACAGTTATTTCTTTCACATTGGAGGATTTTTTAAATTTTGTCTCCAAGTCAGTGGTACATGATTTCCAGAACAAGATCCGTGAGGCCCGCTTCATGTGAGCAACAGTTGTCTCATGCCTACTTAAATGACTGCAGCTGGACTACAGGCTGGTTAACCGAGGAATATATATTTAGAACTCAGAGTTGAAATACAAAGTTTAGGCCACATAGTATCCAGGAACTTTCTTTCTAGGCCTTCTACTGGCCTTTCTAATCCATGAGGCAAAATGAAAACATTTCAAGTCAATGTAGAAATTTAAGTTTCTGCTATTTAAAACCGAATATTTCTGGTTGATTTATTTCACTTCTGTCGCCCACGATGCGAGTTTTACTTACATCAAGTAAACGCAATAAACGCAAGTAGTAGTAGGGAAAAATTTCACAAGGCGACCGAAATCTCCATTCGAAGAGCTAGTTAGCACATCACCACCTGTTGTAGGCTCCGTAACTGAAAGGCGAGCGGAGGTATATCCTGCGAGTTGTTCACAGTGCCAATCGGCCACTCATGTCCGAATGCCTGAGTTCTTAAACACCTAGGTCGAGGGTTCAAAAATTCACTGGGTTTCGTGAGATCTCACAACTGATGACCTCGAATAAGGATGAAACAGCTGTACAGTACTTCCCATCTTTTCGGCATGACTAACTCCCCATCAAAATTTCGCGAATCTCCTTGTCCTGCCAAGAATATTGTGGAACCTTTGGGACACTGGTGCTATCCTTAGGTTTTTTTCAAACTTAGATTAACAAATTTAACGCATTGAGGACGCTAAATTCTTCCCGATAAATTTTGAGTTACATTCAGCGATCGTAAGGTATTTTTGACCTTCACCGATAGAACGAAATAATTTATGGCGGAGCTGATTTAAAATCTGCCGCACAAAAAGCGATCACGTTATGCATAAAAATCCTAACAATATGGATAACTTACCACAATACGTTCCCATTCCAGAAGGCTGATAACAATGGTGTCAATGATGATCCTATCAGTCACGTGGCACAGTTTTTACAAAATGGCTCTCGAAGCATCCACTAATAGTCTGAGATGTCACACACACACATGATGCCTTTTGCTGGCATGCCATCATGAGTAGTACTCGTAGGAAACCAACTTATTTGTTATTCTATATACCACAAGACCATTTTGGTAAGCTCAGGATTGTCCAATCAAATAACAGAGTGGTAGGACTAACCTGATTGGTTTATGCAAACCACATGTAAAGAACATCACTCAGGCTGCGATGATTGTCCATAACGTCGTCAGTGTACCTAGTCTATTCAAACAGAAATGTAGTTTGCGCACCAAAAACACAATATGACATATTTATTGGAAAAAAACACTACTACGTTTATCTGTTGAAAGAAATTAGGAGTAGTTGCTATTAGAAAAACGATGATGTTTGCAAGATGGCATAAGGTGTGGGTACCACTACGAAAGCCAGCATGTTTTTCTGTGAAGATAATTTAGGGGAAAGTCGCATTATTTTTAAATCAGTGATTTTCCCACAAAATATTTGTCACCAATCTGTGTAATCTTGTTGGCGTCCAAGGATGTCGCGTGCATAGTACCATTTTGACGAAGAATTCGAATGTACATCCAACTGTAGTGGGTTAGAGAATTTCTTGGAGCACATTCAGTTGAAGAAGACCAGTAAAAACGAGTGATTCGGCTGGATTCAGTTGAGTCGCTCATCAAAACCAGATTCGTATGAAAATGGTGGTATCTAGAGAACCTGTCTCTCATACAAGGTGTTGCACAAGAAAATAACTATCTTCTGCCTCAAACTTCTGTTGGATTACGAGTTGTGAAGGCGCATACTTAGGGAAGACCTTCCTCGTTGTAAACTACGTGCTGGTACCCGATCCGTTGCAGTGTTCATCGCCTTCTGGGTCGAAAGAGTTTAAACGCGGGTGCCGCTGGCAATACAGTAATTCGACACGTTATGCTTCCTTTACTCATCTCGTAAGAACTGACGGAATGCATTCCGCGATATGTTAACATTTCCTTTGCTGTTTCAAGTCGTACAGGCAAAACATGTAATTCGTATAGATAAAGGGTAGAAACATTGTTGAACACACACTGTTAGGCTGATTTCTGCAAGTAACCCGACCATGGTAACCAAATCGCTTGCTTCAACTGTTTGTGTGTACATAGTTTTCGTTGGTTTGATTTGATCCGCGGCTCTTCGGTTATCGCCAAAACCTTGGGGTGTGTGTCGTAGAAGAAGTTGGCCGGGTCTATCCAATGGCCAGTATCTAACAAACGTCTGGATATTGGCAATGCGGGATTCCGATTTGACCTCTGACTCAACGGTGTTCCCTGACAGCATATGGAGTATATGTATATATATATGAATGATCCTCCAGGTATGTGTCTATCCTGCCTGCGTAGGTGCATCCAAGGAGAACTCGTAGACTGCTTGGGACGGGACACAGCTTAGACAGCTTGGGCTGTGGCAGTTGGTATGAGACGTAGCTCGGTACACTATAAACACGTTTTAAAGCCGGTGTCTTGTGCCGATTTGAACCTGGTCACTTGTGAACTGAGGAAACAAGCATAAATCTTTTTGCTGGTTCAATGAACCGGGTCTGTTCGTGTTCCGACTTTTGTCATGAATTTCAATAAAACGCTCGGCAGCAAGGTTTCTCCGCTTGCGCTATTCTACCAAGACTGAGTCGTCTCCGCGGTTTGCAGAATAAAGTCCGTACCAGCCCGCGCCTATGACTCATTGGGATGTCACCGGAGAGTTGTAAATATTGACTGTTCCACTTGTTCTTGCGCGAGACGGAAAGCAGCAGGGACCCATCGGTACGTCTGCAGTCTTTTGTTCAGTCATACCCGTACTGAAGTCCGTCGTCACTAGGGAACCCTAGATTCATATTATGGCGAGAGATAAAATCACAAAGTTTAACTGTCTCTTGGATCGATGAACGAAGAGAGTGGACTGAACATAATTTCTGTGAATTCACCGGCATGTCCGCTAGATTGCCCGCATGCTCAAAGGAATCCTTGAAGCAGTGAAGGGATAAGCGTTTGAGTCTCGAGTCCAATATGCCTGAATATTCCTATTGAGGGTGACCCTCTCTTTTCATACTGGGTTAACACCTTGACCACGTGGTGTTGCGTGTCACCTTCGACCGACTGAATGAGATGCGTCCCCAAAATTGGTTGGATGGTTGTCGAATGGCTGTACAATGTTGGGTCCAATGAAAGTTTTTCAATGGAGCTAAGAATTGGCCAACACCTAGTTGACAGTCATCCCGGTCTCACGACCAATTCGTCGTCGTTGACACGTACCAATGACTAAGACGAAATGGCCTGAAAGATCAACGTCAGCGACATGGGAATTCCGCCTGAAACGAACCTCAGTGATACAGTTTTATTGCGGCCTCGTTGGCTTCATGCAAGTGAACAATCGGAATGCGTATAGTGTCAGGCTGGGCTGAGTGGACGTCTTGCAAGAAAAGGTAATCGTCCGGGCCAGCAATGTGAAGTTTCTGTATTTGTTAGTTCTGTTCCCTGGAACAGAATGAACAGAGAATAAGGCAGTGATATGCCTGTGGAGTCACACTGCCGGCGGTATAGTGGGGACACGTGGTGGTCCTTGAATTCTTAGTATTTGATCAAGTTGATCGTCGAAACCGGATTGACGATTGACATAGGAATGCTAGACGTTGTCAAGTAAACCGTCGGCGTGAAAACCATCGAGAGGTCATTGAATTGTAATTAGCATTTGAAGGGGTTGTGGTCTGTTGGCTATTTTTCTCTTATAAGTTTTGAGAACTCTAATGCAACTGAGGAGCCAAAATACGCCAGGGTTGCCTATTTGAACCATCCTTATGCTTTATCTCTGTTGGGTTTACCAGTAAAATTTTTCCAAAAAAAACTTAAAAAATGTGGCAGCAACGCAGTCAAAACGTGGCGCTACGTCGCGAACTCATTTTCAATACGTCAAGGCAGGTAAACCGATTCCAATTGCGAAAAACTTCTTCCGGCGCGGATTGTACGTGTTTTATCGTGTGGTTAACCACCGTGTTTGAATTAGTAACCAAATATGCTAGTATGCTTCTAGAACATACCTGCCCGAAATAAAGACCGGCATTCTTAATCCTACCTTGAATTACAAGGTAGCTGTTAACTGAAATGTTGGCGAGAAAATTTCACACCTAGTCATAAATATATGTTTACATTCAATTCGTCTAATCAAACCTCCTCTTGTCTTGGCGTAGTCATTTTGGCTAATCAGAACTCGAGTTTCATCCTCAGTACTGGGAGTGCGTTTGCTTGACCTTCTCGGGCTTTAAACTCGGACTTTTCAGTAGAGGATTTTATCCTGTAATGGGAATCGTGCTCATCTCACGAAACTCACAGTTTCGAACCGGTGACCTCCCAGCTGGTAGTTTAAGCGATTAACCGTTCAGCCACGGACGCTTGGTCAACACTGTGAGTAACTCGCAGTTGAAGAGGATAGAGCATTACTCATCCATGAATTCGTAAGTCTGAAATGCAAGGCCTGAGTCTTCTCCTCCGCAAGACGGTTTCTTGATCAAGCGGATCGCGGATCATTAAAAAGCAGATAATCCAAAATCTGGTCATATCACCTGAGCTTCCAGTCAATAAATGGAACTGTCTTGAGCTTCATTAATAGTGGAGTGAGTCCGAACCCAGAAATGAGGCGATAAAAACCTGCCAGAACCAAGAAAAAGAGCCTTGCGAATTGCTTTTTACGGGACCGGCTATTTTAAACTTTTGGCAGGAGCTCTGTTTGATTGTTAGGGTATATGACTGACAACCCTTCTCCCTGTGTGTGTGTGTGTGTGAGCAGTATTCTTGCACGTCACTCATGCAACTGTCAGTTTGGATAGTCAAATCAAAGTTTTTTTAACACAACCTTCGCACTGCTGATCCTTTTCGATCGTGTTATTGATTTTTAACTCTTCGCGCTTCTACAGACCTTTGTCCTCGTAACAAACACCATTTGAGAGCAATTAAACTGTTTTCATTCCCAGTTTGCTGCTTCAATGAAGGTCCGACTACAGAAAACCCCACAATCTTGCAAGGCTAAGAAGAAAGAACTTTCCTACCACATGAGTGAGCAACATTCATGACCAGTAAACGAAATTTTTGTCAAGACTGTAACGAGGTCGTTACAATTCAGCTTCCTTGGACACCTTCTAATCCAAGTACTTGAATTTTGCTTCAAAGGTCAGCGCTTCGACAAAAAAGGGAATATCCGTGCATCTACCTGCCAATTCCGAGTTACTCAGCCTCTAAGCCTGCGAAACAAACACCAGAAAAAGCACCTCCATTTTCATATCTTCCCGCGACAACACTCAGTTATTTCTCAGTTTCTCAGTTTCGCCCGCTAATGGCCATCAAATCCCACGCGTCTGGAATTGTTTCATTCTTGTATCTTGTCACATAAACTCGATGTATAGATAAAACATTCAGCGAGAGTCGGTAAAATCAGTGAGCCGCTGCAAGACAAATGGGAAACACCACGTTCTTTTTTAACGTCACTTTTGGCTAGGTAGAAGCGTGATGCAATCGTGATTATGTACCGCAGAAACCAAAATGGTTTCTCGAAAATGCTTTCCAAATGGAGGGAATGCAATGTAATGCAATGAAACCCATCGCTACGCTTCAGTCTGCACAGACGAGACATCTCGATGAAACGTTTGCAACCAACTTATTCAGTTCAACGAACAAACCCCCGCAAATTACGTGACTATTTCCAACTGTTTAAAGTCTCCATCTAAGGTAATTTGAAGACCATATCGACTAGATTTCAACCTACTGCCACCTGAGGTGGTGTTAGTTAAGAAAAACGGTAGTAAGAATTTGGGAAGGTGTTGTCACAATTTTAGAAACACATGGCGGCAAACCACTTTCAAACCGCCAAGCCGACTCCAGAAGGACAACCATTTTACTGTTGTGTTCTCAAAAACAGAACCAGTAGTTGCTAACGGTATAGCTCTGTTGACTGGCTACGTAACAAGTGGGCGATACAAGTACACCCCAGTTTGAAAACAGACGACAATTGCCCTTTAAATTACATTCAAGTAACATCGCAGAGCAAGCCAGCATTGTATGAGTTGCTCTGGCAGTCACCACACCTCATATTCGTCTAACTTATTCACCAATCGAACACATACAGATAGACGTTACCAGTCACATTAACCATTCACTAAAAAGAAGTTGTTCTGCATCACTCACGTGACTGCTATGCTCAACACAATTCATCAGTTTGTGCATTTCCTACAATTTCAATAGGTGTGATGAACAACTACGCGCGGATACTTTGTAACATATCCAAGGCCATCGCATTTTCAACTGATTACCCCTCAACTCGGCTCTTGTCTCGCACTTCACTTGTACCCGATATAGGTCAGGTGAGAAGTTCCCATCTTATCTCTTCCGCACAGCATGCTGCTGAGATTTACGGCGAAACAGAAGTGTTGTTGTTTAACTAACTTTCGTGGTTACGGTTTGGCAATACCATTCCTGTGACACTTGAGAGCCAAACCAAATTTTCTATCAACGAACACAATAACAAGATTATACTGGTAACAAAGAGTGTGCTTCCTTCCGAAAGTTGGTTGTCGGCCTCTAGAAAAAAAACAACGGGAAACGCTAAAATGCTGATTAAGGAAATAGTTGAATTTAATCGAAATTTTACAGGTGAAGCGGAGGAAATTAATACTTCAAGTGTCAATGAGTGTTGCTCTGGCGTATGACACTTCAAGTCTTCTATTTTCAAGACACCAAAATAGCTGCTTTATGCTTTGCCCACAAGAACTGTCAGAAACATGTGTGGAGATATTGTTGTCAGTTTGATTTCTGTAAAACAGTTTATGGACAAATTATCTCTGCCTCTCGTTCCATAAACAGGAGACAGCATTTTAGAGTCATATGTGAATGTCAGGCCTTAAGGAACGGGATAAAATAGTGGAGAAAAATCAATCGTGATGGCGAAAATAAACGAATTTCTTAATTTTCAGCACTTTTGGAGTTCTTAGACCAATTAGGGACAATCGAACGAAGCATATTTTGTGAATTATTTCGGTGTTTTACGGGCCAAATTTAACGGTCCACTAGTGAGCACGTCCAGTTCTGTCTCAAGAATTCGTATAAGTTGCCGATAAATGTACTCAAACAGTAAGCCTCTCGACTCGTCCCGAATGCCTGCATGTTTGAAGACGAAACTTCGTTCCACCAGGCGAAAACCAGAAAACTAACACGCACACAGACAGAAAGAGAGCGACAGACGGGCAGGTAACTAATAGACAGACAGACAGGCAGGCAGACAGAGAGACAGGCAGACAGACAGACACAGACAGACAGACAGACAGACAGACAGACA
>SJOL01009052.1:1108176-1123922 GCA_004794785.1 Opisthorchis felineus
GTCAGGAAAATATACCGCGATACCTAAAATATCCTACCAAGTGTAACATGAGGTGGCTTTTGTGTAGCACATTCAGCTGAGGAATATTACAAACACCAGATTCTGCGGGGATTCACTTGAGTCCTTCGCTAATACAAGCTTGATTTGCGGCTGAGTGTGTCTGCCTGAAGTGCACTCTGTTTAGCAGGCTAAGATGTCAAGGTTGAGTCCGATCATTTCCCTTTTTAGAATCACGTGCCTTTCCCAATGAAATAAACAGTTGAATAAATAATAACTTTACTGATTTGGACAGTAGATCGTATGCAAAACTGAACAAGACTCAAATAAACTAAGCAACGACCACGATCCTGTTTTAAACTTTGAAATCAGCTCAGGATACGTGAGGTTCCGACCTAAATTTCATGACTGGGCATAGAGGCCTCTGTTTGTAAGATTGCAGGTAAACGACTCTATTATTTACTCAGAGGTGTGTTCAGTGAAACAGTGTGCCAGTGCGTCAGAACGAAATAGTGCATTTGCTATGTAAAAATTGATCTGTTCCGACCACTATTTTACTTCAAGGACCTATAGAGAGTGTACTCATACCGGAGACTGACTAAATGCGACTGTTTTATGGGTATCGCCTGGCACTCGGCAGAAGTTCACTTTTCAAGCGAGAGAGATTAAATGGAACCGAGAAGAGCATCAGCGGGATGACAAGTTCCAAGTAAACGGGACAAACACTGTCCTTCGGTTCGTACTTCATGCTTTGACATTAACCGAATCCTCACGTAACAAATTGTGGAGGAATGGTAATGAACTTTCTTGCCCAGCAGCTCGTTCTTGCCAAATTTCCAACTTGTCTGTTATGACCTGACGTTTCGGTTGCCGTGATCAACCTGCTTCAAGGGTTTCTAGAATCAGTTGGAGATGAGTCAAATACAGCGTGTCTTCTGATTGGTGTGTTCCTGAGATCAGTTGGCAGTCAGGTGGCACCACGTAGGTGGTGCCACGTGTGTGTGCGTGCGACTGTGTGTGCTTCCATAAGGATGTGCCTCCGTTTGTTGTTCTGCTGGCTGTGATGCACCATTGTTGAGATTCCTGCTTGGCCTCTGACAGCTGTGTCTATCAAGGTGTCGTGTGTGAATGACAGCACAAACGATATGCGTGTTTTCCTCCATAAAACCCAATCGAGTTCAAAAGGCCATTGCACTCCACGCAGCCACAGCACACACAGAATCACGTGTACACGCACACAGAGCTGACACACGCACACACGCTGATCGCATCTGACTACCTGCTGATCAGACGACTGGATAGCGGACCCAAAGGAAGCTGCACATGACCCGTATTCAATTGATTGTAAAAATCCTTGAGACAGGTTGGCAATCGAAACGTCGGATTATAACATCTTACTCCACTACGCTGTTTTGAATTTACACTTCCAATGTTGACATTTTATTTAGAAAAAAACACCTTCCTCTGGTTACATGACAAGTCCAAACGCAATACCAAATAAATCTCCCGCGCGAACATTTCATTGGCAAATGTCATTCAGAAAGGCTTTATATAGCGGGAGTCCTGTTGTGATCTAGTCTCTGACGGTGGTTCCGGAAGGAATCACCGGAATGTTTTTCGTGTAACTGGTTGCTTTGATTGGGAAACGTGGATCGCACTGCATGTGAAAACACGTGCACTTTGAAACAAAAACAGAAAGGCGTCCTTGGGGATCAAAACCGATAAGATGGGGACTGATATTTTCTGTTCATTTTTGGTGACGCGGATGAACAAAAACGATGCGGTTTTTGGCTGCTTCGTCGTCAGGAAAAATGATAACTCATGTTTAAATTGATACACGTGATTTTGACGTCACTATTGGAAAGCAGCGTTTGTGGCTGTTCGTACTCGTTTCACTCGGGCATGTCCTAATTGCATTATAGACTAATAAATTTTTCAGAATTTTGTTGGCACAGATCTTCCATATTTTTTTCCAAACTGGTGTACCACCTGAAACTCCTAGGTCACGTCAAAAACTAATCGGAATGACTGACTAAACTCGCCCGTACAGAAAAATAGGGCAAAAGTGTTACGGAGTCTAACCGCCACTTGCGAAATGAGGAGTGACGGAATATTCGACTGAATCTGTCGCTGGTGCTAACCTTCACCCGTGTGTGTTGCCTCATGGTACCCCTGATGTGGGAGTAGGGTTCCTGATATGACGTTAATTAGAAGTCTGAAACAGTCCAACACTTCGACGGACTGCCGAGGAGTCGGTCCCCCTCTTTCCTCACTAATGGCTTACCAAAGAATCACGTCTTGTAGATTAATAAAATTAGTGGAACTCCGCTCCAGTTTCTCCCCTACATCCAGGATCACTTTTTCACGAAAGTTTTTGGCCAGTTCGGTCAGGTTAAGTGTGTGAGTTTCGTAGGATTTCTTCTCCAATTTCTGGTAGCAGGAACGAGGTTTTATTTGAAGTCGTGCATCGGTTGTTTGGCATTAAAGTTCTATTGTAAGGCCTGTCATATAAGTGAATAAATGAATAAAACATCAGGACGTCGGGAGCAAATCAGTCGCCAGAAGAGAGCCAAAGTAATAGTAGATTCTTTCTGTTCTCACCTTGGGAGAACTGGGGAAAACTTGTAATTAGACATGAGCAACACATCACAATCGGGTCACATCAACGTATGAATCAGTCCGCCCCACCGTGCCCAAATACGGATCTGGTCCCGGAGTGTTGTGCACGATTGATACCGATTTTATAGATAGTCCATAATTTACTTGAAGAGGGGCATTTTATCGATCCGGCAGATGCGTTCCACATTGTGCACCGAAACGTAAGGTGCTACAGCTTGCTGACTATTTTGAAAAATACACGCAGTGTATCGTTCAACATCTGGTTCCTGTCTACACTTTTTAAGCTTGTAAGGGTAGAGTTGTGTTCTTGGCAACGTGATTTGGAAACCGTAGCCTGTCTCAATGTTCGTTGCTGTCCCGTGAACCAGTAGCAGGACCGTTCAAGTGGTCTCAGCAACCATTACCGTAGTCAGTCACCTGCGTGGCTACAGCGGAGGAATAATTTTTCACTAAAAAGTCCCCAGAAGGAATTACTGGGATTTTTGAAGCAAGATGTTTGGGCTTGTTGTTGATTCGCTCTGATGTAGGGTCATGAATTACGTAACACGCGAAAATTGACTCTGGGTGAGGACTGGTTCATTGACTTTGAGATTTAAGCTGAGCGACTTAGGATCCATCCAGCTGCCCCACGTTTTGAGTCAACCGGAACAAATAGAACGGCAAATAACGGACAAAGAAAGGACCACCCTCGCAGTCTGACAAATGACTACTCGGTAGATACATGCACTAAAAAACTACTGCTCCCGCATATCTTGATCCTGAATTCTGGATTGCACCACTTGCCCTACCAGATCAGCATCCCGCAGCAAACCTAACTGCACGCACCGAGAAGCAAAGTGATAATCAATAAGAAGACCAATCGATGACTGAGTTCAAAAATGAACGATAATCAATCCGACTGCACCACGAGAACGGGAGTGCTTGCGTGTGTGCACGCAATCGAATGGTTGAACAAATGTGCACGGTTATCGTGAAAAGACCGCTTTTATTAACTGCACGTGGATGATATTTTTGTTTGTATCAAACTTTCCCTAAACGGAAGTTCTCATAAACAACTTTAGCGATGTGCTTGGTTTGTCCGACACCTCGGACGACGAACATTGGTGGCAGTTTCCCCTAGAAGAACCTACACACAACAAGGTCGACCGAATATAGATATAACTCCTACGGACAGTGGTCAGACCAGCTTGGTCGGAGCGTGAGCCCTGACACACTGTTGAATAAGCAATGTATTCCGATTGTTAGGCGGTTGGTGGATGAGAGCAGTAATGATTTAGCTTTTGTAAAACACAGACCAGGTCAAGGAGGTGGATGAAGGTTTCACAGGAATTTAGTTCTTAGTTTAGTTTAGTTTAGTTTAGTTCAGTTTAGTTTAGTTTAGTTTAGTTTAGTTTAGTTTAGTTTAGTTTAGTTTAGTTTAGTTCAGTTTAGTTTAGTTTAGTTTAGTTTAGTTTAGTTTAGTTTAGTTTAGTTTAGTTTAGTTTAGTTTAGTTTAGTTTAGTTTAGTTTAGTTGGGTCCACATAATCCCCTCACACGTCTAGAAACGCAACCTGCATGTTTTCACTGGGATTGTACGTAACACCATGCTAAAATATGCTATTGTTGGATTGAACATTTTTCCTATTATTCGGGTCATTTTTTTTGAGGGGACAAACTGTTCAGTCAGATCCTTGCAGTTGTGCTCTTTGTTTAAACTGTACCTGCGTCACTTTCGTCCGAAGCAACATGGGCGTGATTACGTGTACTTCCAGTAAAAAATAAAATTCTGACATCCAGAATTACTGATAGAGTTAATCTCCAGGACAGTATGTGAATGCTCTTCAGTGTCCATACCGCCAGAAAAGTGAAAAATTATATGGCCCTCAAGAAATGCATTCACTTGCAACCTGGTTTAGTTGAATCTCGTTTGAACCTCTGGTTTATGATACTCTTCAACCGAATATGGTACACAAAAGCCATCTCATGTTTCAGGTGGCATGACACTCAACATATCGTAGTGTGTCCTCTCGAGGGAACAGTACTCATAAGTCTGCTCCTACAGCTCACGACCGGTTTTAGGTAGAACGTGAGTTTGACGGAAACTCGTGTACCTACCTTATGAGCCCTGAAAAGAGGCCAGTGAAGAGTTTTAAGCAGTCTTACAAGTAGCGTTCTTTCAGGAACATCATGTGAACTTCTTGAGGGGTCAGTAGAGAAGTACTGTATATGAAGATCATCATGAACAGAAAAGCGGTAACCGTCCGACTGGGTTGATCCAGAGCGGCGATAATGGTAGTCAGTACAGCAGAAGGGATAACAGCAACATAGAGGCATGGTAATTCATACTTGGTATTTGATCGACCGAAATATGCAACTGACTAATACCACAGTTCAGACAAACAAAATAATCAGCCAGTCAGCTAGTGGTGGGCAGGACGGTATGCGACATTCACGTGACAACGCAGCAAGCAAACCCCTGATTGATCGATTAAGACCGTAGGATAAAATACAGCATACTGTAGTGAGCAGCAGTTGTTGTCAGTGGGACACAGCGCAAACACCTCCACTGTTGAGTACTATCTAAGGTTTTACTATGTAGACTTCCAAGTGATCACACAGAAAAGACGAAAAATTCGAAGCTTGCTTGGGTTTGCCCCGGTTATTAATGGTTACAATCACTGAAACTCAGTTATGACTTGGAGCAACGTCCGCGGTTGCTGACTTAGTAAGGCACTCGACCTGGAAGGTAGAGATCGCGCGTTCGAGTCCCGTTCAGAGAACCATGGCTTTCTCTCCGCATCATACGTATTTGGTATTCAAAACAGCAAAATGTTCAAAGCAGAGTGTTCAAACTCATGAAGAATGTGGCATATTTCTAACGTCATTTTATACGTCTATCCTCACGGTTGACGTAAGGAATGTCCGCCGAAATGGACTGCAAGTGACACTCCAACTGTAGGCAGAACGGTTGTTACCAGGTTCACTTTGTCCAACTCTGATTTGCGGTTCCGGTGTCTACAGTCGCTGACTGTCAACACAGCAAGAATTTCGGAATATATTTCACCCGTGTGACATGATTAACAAATCAGCCGTTGAGGATGCTGGCCCATGCATCCAAGCATAGGCACCTTTTGAAGAGTTTACGAAAACCGGCTAAGAACGTTTTTTTACAAGTTTGAATACCGTTTGCAGAAATAGAAGTACAAGACAGCAAGTGCAACCGGTTTGGGGACAGCTGCGCTTTTCACAAAAAGAAAGCGAATAACTATGCTGTTATGACGCAGGAAGTTGACGTCGGTTCCGACTTATTGCCGTCAGCTCTGAACAACATATGGCCAACAGTTCAGCCGCAGTTAAAAATCCGTTTGCCCCGTAGTTATGCTTCGGTTTTTCTGTGGTTGTCTGTCTCCAGCATACTGTCAGAATCTACATTTTTGTGTTCTTGTCATGTAAAGTGACTCGTAGAGTTCCAGATTTTTGAAATCAAGTTAGGATGAGCAGTTACACGATTATTACACATACCTACATGAACCTGTCAAAGTTTACCCAGCACAGATCAACCATTTGTGTTTTCCTGGCTGTCTTTCTGTTTGCCTTCCCTCAACTGCTTCTCCACTGTGGTCAGCTTCAGAAAGTTAATTTTTGTTGGGTTGTTGCCATATTAAAATCAACTTTCATCGTTGTTGTTCAGTAGGTTTTCTTTCAAATCTGGAATGTATTTGAAACAGTGTGACCCCCGTTTCCGTTGGAACAAGGCAATGAGAAGGCAACGAAGTTGCGGGATGAAGCCAATTCGTACCATTTGATCTGCTGCAATACGTGTAAAATGGAGTAAAATGAAACGGAATACAGGCCCTTCTGGGTGCACAGCACCGGCTTGAAACGATTAACCAATATTTCCTAGAGGAAATTCAGTTCTACATGGATGATTACTTCTTTCAGCAATGGCCCGGGGTGTACTCCAACTTTGTGTTCCATCACGGTAATCGATAACGTGATCTTCGACTCTTTCCAAGTTCAGTCATCATCAGCTAACAGATTACGAATCCGTTTGGGGAGGTGCGCTTTTGTTCAGTTTACGTGAACATTACAGTACCCAAGAATTCCGTTCACCTGTAGAATTCCCACACCGGTGGTCGTGCTTTTAGTCAGCCTAATCGTGTCCCTGCGCCAAACCTAGACTGAAACACAGCTGACTGACAGGGCACACACAAGGCCTATGGCATTGTCGCCGACCAAAATTCCATAGTCAGTTTGGCCAACCACCCACATCACTTGCATTTACGGGTACGCTTACATTGGTACAACTGTTCGTGATTGGAAAAGCGGGCAAAAGAAACGAATTCGTGCCTTTCCGGCTGATCCCGGCTTAACTTAGAAGGATTTGAAAATCAAGTCATCGATTACCTGATACCTGGTCGAGACAGAACACAAGATTTGACTTTACCCCTCTATCCGGGTCATAGCACGAAGCAGTAGCTCACATAGACTGAAGTTCCTCGAAGCATTATTGATGTATCTATTCAAGCCTGCACTGTGCGCTCAGAAAAATCTCAGAGTCACCCTCAGACAACTTTAGTTTTATTGATCGGTCACGGCACGTTTCGTTCCATATAAACGATGCAGCTGACCCTGTATTTCGTTTAATTTTATTCCGTGCAAAAGCACGCATTGCGACAGACGAATTCATCCCACAGCAGTGTCGATCTCACTGCTCTGGATCTGGAAAGTCTTAACCTGATCAGATACTTCAAGATGGCATTCAAGTCTTCTCCATCTCAGGAATTTTTCGGCAGTTTTTGGATCAATAACATACAGTTTCATCGGAAACCAAAGGATATCATTTATGTTTCCTCAAACAGATACAGGATGTGATCTCAAGAAGAGGGGAGTTTGCACGAGAAAGCCAAACTTACCGGAACTGAGGTGGTTCTAATGTGTCTGATGACAGCAGGTGTTCGAATCCATGAAACCGATACTGATGACATTACACAACTAACATTCTATTCAGGTCAATGACCACCGGCCATTTCTCTCACATGAACTGATACATTCTTGTGGAATAGCTCCACTAAAATAAGTTCCACTTAAATTCATACTACTTACAATCTAAGTAAAAAGGAATGGTTCCATCAACGACCGGGTTGATGTTTTACCCTCAGAGTCTGCTGGTTATCCAGAAGCGAGATCCATATCCTGCTGAGTTCTTCTGCAAGGATACGAGTATTCGAACGTTTCCAACATAAGTCAAGTACAAATTACAGAAACCGAATCTAAAAAACTCTACAATCACGTCAGAAATATCTTCAAAGCCAGTTTTTTTAGATTAGGTTAAATGCCCGGACCATGCGCGACAATTAGGCTGCATGTACACCGAGTTCCGCCAATTAACTATCAACATCCAACGTCATACGCAGGCTATCCATCACACTTGAACATCTGAAATACTCTTCAGGACGATCGATTCAGTCACAGATTCAAGCTCTTTTTGTCATTAGAATGTCTGAAATGGTGCCAACTGATCAGTATTCACCTTTTTCGAGGGTCCGGAATGCTCGTCCTTCTGGATTTGCCAACTCAACTTTTCTTGATTGAAATTTATTCCCGTAAGTGAAGTTAATCTATGCTGAAAAGCTGAGAATTATTGTATGGCTATTTCATCCTTATTGGGAATCGTCAGCAGTGCTCACCTCACGAGACTTCAGTAAGGAGTTTCGAACCCGCGACCTTTCGGCCAGTGATCGAACACTTTACCACTTGGCCACAAGCGGCTGAGCAGCAGCGTGATTGTCTCTAACTTAGATAGGGCATAACGCCACTCATTCATCAATAGGGGAGACTATATCAAGTGGTCACGTGTTGACCAGAATGTAGTTTAACTCATCTTCTTCTGAGCTACTCGCTGACTGTTTCCAATGAAATCTTTGTAGTCTGGAAGAAATTTTTCTTCATTTATACTTTCTTGGTTCCCCTCCGTTTTTCGTCCAACTTTAAAAAGGACTACCCTCAGAAGAACTGTGTTTCTACTGTAGCCTTTCGGCAAGCCTGGATGTCTCTTCTTTAAAAGCATTGTGGACAAATGTCCTGATAGCCAATAAAGACCAAGGTTACAACAGGAGAACCCACTATTTTCCTCAATATTGTCCAGTGTATTTGCTGGGTGGAAGGCATTCAAAAACGATGAGCGACGCTCCAATAGCCGCAAATTTTCCGCTACACGTTAAACCTAGGGTAAGGTAGCTTACGTTTCACCAGTAGACAACATAATGATGAAAATCTGTAACTGTGACCGCCAGAGAAGTAAGTCAGAAGCAAATCAGAATCCACGTCACTTGCCGTAATGAAAACTAAGAAATGCCTCCTTGAAGTTATCAGAAATTATTGAAAAAAAGCGTTCTAAATGAAATCAAACGTACTTTTGAGCCTCTCACTGTGCCCATCAGTTTTGACCGCTGTTGCTGTCTCCACTGCTGGCGATGCGTATTTTTAGTGCTTCGTTGAGGTCACCCGTCAGACGTCCCCTTTGTAACTACAGAAGAATAACAACATCCAATAGTGGAATCTTTGTGTGTTATAACTTCGGGTAGAAATCCGACACAGGCCTCGTAGAGGTATAAGCACTTGTGGCATTCGCGACTTAATTGCACGTCTCGATCATTTGTGGCGCTCATCCAGACGCCAACTTCTCCCAAACTTTCCGAACATCGTAAAATGAAGACAGATGTGAGACGAATTTACTGCCTGTCTAATCATCGAACAAGAATTCGCTTGTACAAACGTAATAAACTACTCATAAGGTTGCTGAAAACACTCTGACGACCGGTTCCGCCCTTCCACTTCGGATTCATCAGAAAGGCGCAGTCCCCGAGTTTCCGTCAACTTTATGTTCTACTTGAACAAAAATGGCACGAAATTTGACTTATAAACTCATCCGCACACCTATTTCTCTCTGATTGGAGACTCACCTGGAACTCAGCTCGTTCGCGATAATGAGCCCCAAGAAGGACGAAACCGGTCATGGGCTGTCGAAGAGTTTTCGGCAACCTTATGAGTTGTGCTTTTAGTCCGTACAATGTATTGTATTGTATTGTATTGTATTGTATTGTATTGTATTGTATTGTATTGTATTGTATTGTATTGCATTGTATTGTATTGTATTGTATTGTATTGTACCAGCTGAAACCTTCAGTTGCAGAAGAAAATCATAAAGGGGGGTTTCAGTTGAGTTTGAGGTGTCACCTGTGAAAACCCAACTGTTATGCAGATGAGTGTATAAGTCGAGAAATTCGCTTCTCCTCAACAGTTGGCATATTGGAATAAGGCCTAGTGGCAAGTCACTGATGTGTGTAAATATTGATACCTCGGGTGAGTTTATTAGTTCTTGATCATATGACAGTTGGTCTGTTTGCCGAGCAAACGTTCCGCCGCTGATGGCATCTCTTCACATGTTGACCAAACGGTCGCCAGCCGATTGCCAGGCTCGCCGAACACCCCCAGGTCAACAGCCAATCAGTGATAAATATCTCTCCCATACGTTGCGCTGCTGGCTGCTTCAAGCGCACAAGCTCTGAGTGAAGAGGAGATTTTGACTGTACGAGCTAATCACTGGGGACCGTGAAGTCTACGGACCTAATTTCGCATCTAAACCTCACATTCTTTCCAAAAGTGTGCGAGAGTTTTTACAATCGCCACGGAGACACCATTTGTAGAGCTTAGTATTTTGATGTCTCCGTTTAATCCAGTGCATTGCAATCACCCTCATACCGTATGGAGCCCCTTTTCCGAGGGAATATAGTCAAAATCGCCCCAACAACCTCTACGGAGATGAGTTTTAGCAAGCCATGGGTGCATTAGAACACGCTGTTTTAAGAAGACGCTAGTTTTTGTATGAGTAACATGACAACTCCATTTCACAGCCTTAATGCTCACAGTCCTGACTGCGCAGGATGACTGGCCGGGTGATGATTCTTCCAGTTAGTCAATAAGGTACCTCTTCTGTACCTCAAACGGTGACTGAGCATCGGCTGACTTTATCAAGCTGCGAGTAAATAAGCGTTCTCTGTTCTCTTAAGGAATGAGACGAAACTTCGCATGCTGGTTCTTGCCCTCAGGCAGACACAGGGGCAGACATGCCACATCGGTACATCTGCTGATCGATCATGAAAACAAGTCGTAGTGGAGTAACCCACATCCCATTAAAATGTGATTGGTGACCGATCAATTTTTGCAAAATGTTTTGTCGGGCTACCACAGCAACAGTTACTCTGATTCATTCATTCCCAAATACACGAACCATAGTGAGTTGCAGAGGGGTGGTAAGTGATAGTCTCCTTTGTTGGACAATCCGACACCTCTTCGAGTGGGGTTTTCCGTCTTGCGTGATTTAGTTCAATTTGTTTCATACATTTCAGACCAAATTGTTACTGAGACCACGAAAACGTCACTAAACACGAGGAGTTCCTTACTGGGGAGTCGTTTATAAGGGGGGTTTTGATGTAACGGTGGTTTCCTGACATACGTACATATCACAAGCCTTACTTCAGCAACTACGGATAACTAATCCAACGGATGTGTGACAGGCCCATCACCGTTTCTACGTGGCAATTTTTCAAAACCGAGCTGTCGACCTTGCCCGGAGCTTAGTGTGGGTTGCCAACCCATGGCTGGTATTAGTTTTCTAATTACCCCGTCATGCAACACGAGCAACACATACGACAACTCGGTGTTCATACACCGTTTGATTAGTTGATGCTAATGTGAGTTCACACAAAAGGGGGACAGAACCACACTCGAATTCCGCTCTTATTGAGGGTCTTTGGCTATGTCGTGACTTTAACGGGAGACGTCCAACATGCGATAAGAGTTTGCTATGCAATGCCTCAGTCAAAGTTTCATGAACCAGACGGTGAGGAAGTTGTGACTGTCCGACTGGCACCAGTGGTTTGTCAGGCGCATTAACGTGCTAATCATGCAGTGCCGTGTGCCAGAGGGACGGAGCTAACCGATGGTCTCTGAGATGAAAATTTTCTCGATATGACGTCATCTGTGGCGAGAACCGATTGAGCATAGTTTTTCACATCAATGTTCGTCGCATCGCAAAACGCTTCGAAAAGCACAGTGAAAACGGAGATGAAAGAAAAGGTAATGGTCATCAGACAATTTGCGGGGGCTGAAGATTTCCGGTGGGATGTGAGGACTTCGTATTGTTGATCAAAGCCCCAGGATCTGTCACGTGATTCCAATATTTTTGGTGATTTTCGATTGCGCTACCGAAAGTAGGCTGTTCCATTCGGATAATATAAAAATTTCAATGCAAGCAGACGACGCTCTCAAACACACCTAGCATTTAGTGAAACAGACTTCCCAAAGTCCTCGCCAAATGTGACTGACGGAAATGCATAGACGGCATTCATTCGCTGTCCCAAATCTGAGGACTACATATGGCCGATTAAGAATCACAGTGAGCTGAAGGTAATTTTGTTGAGTAGGTTCTCACCCCAACTGGAACCCAGGTGGACTCGCATGTGTCAGGCAAAAGAAGAAACCCCCGTGGAACATAACACCTCAAAAACATATCAACTTTTTCAAAAGTTCATTCTCTTTGTTCTTTGTGAAGGTTAGATCTAAAGGATTTACGGGTTTTGCTTCAACAAACTTCGACAGTGCACATACAGCTTCCATGAGTTACTTGTCGTGCCTCACTGCCCTTCATCACAGACAGTGTTGGCAGCATGGTACATGTAGTGGAACAGTATCTATCTGGCCGAGTCCTCCAACTGTGCAATCGACTGGAGTTCAGAACTGAGCTCGAAAATGGTCTAATCAATGCCAAGCCACGGTCAATCACATCGTTCAGATTCTTGGTTCTCAGCCTTGATATAGAAGTGCTCGGACACAGCAAGAAACTGACGAATGCTCATTGTTGCGCCAGCTCATGCATAAAACGAATTTGGCATACTCAGTGCGCTAGCCACAGCTCTGA
The DNA here is from genome assembly GCA_004794785.1 of Opisthorchis felineus. Taxonomy (NCBI): domain Eukaryota; kingdom Metazoa; phylum Platyhelminthes; class Trematoda; order Opisthorchiida; family Opisthorchiidae; genus Opisthorchis; species Opisthorchis felineus. The sequence continues at coordinate 1,120,755 of SJOL01009052.1, forward strand.
AAAGTCGCCCTGGTTGGCCAAATGTAGTCATCATTTTCTTCGTGTTTTGGAAAATCCATTAACCCACCCTGTGGTTGCTTGGAATGTAACAAGCTGCTAAGATTTCTCAATCTTTAATAAACAGATTGTCCTTTCAGTAGAGCCAAGCTGTGCTAAAACGCCGAAAAGCACTGTACAGCTGTTTCAGCCCGTTGGTAATCAATAGCAGTGGGCATTTCCCCAAATTCAAGGTTTCAAACCCGCGAACTTCAGACAAGTGGCTCAACACTTAACTGTTAGGCCACGAGCGGCTGATCAGCATTGTGATTAGCTCTCACTCACCAGATGAGCGAAACCTCCTTCGGAGAAGTTGCCACTCGAGGAGCCAGTCGATACGTGACCAAGTGACGTGGTTTCTGTGATTGGAGAATGTGTGGCGCTATGTCCTTTTTAAGTGAGAGTTAGTCACACTGCTGACCAGGCACTCGTGGCCAAACGATAAAGTTTACGGGTGAGAAACTCTCTGAGTTTCGTGAGATGCACACATGATACAGCTGCGCAATGGTTCTCGGTTTCACAGAATAGACTGACCTCGCAGACAAGACGAAAATTGTCGAATTTCCTCACATCACCGTCATTTCTCAATCTGGTTGCTTAGGAACCAGAGTCGTGAAGTTATTTCAGTCGTTCGCGCCGTAAAGAATAAAAATCACCGTGTGGCTGGAAACCGATTATTGCCGATAATCCCACACTGATAAGACCAATAGCCCTCTTCCCCTTCTGTGTCACACTCCAAACCTTTTTTGATCACAAGTGCGTCAAAAACACATGCCGTTGTTTACTTGTCGGTAATTGTTTTTATGCTAAACTTATGTGATTATTTGATCATTCAGATAGACTGTTTCCAGTCTATTTACCGTCACAAAGTGTTGTGTTTGTGTTCCGATTATTGAGTGCACCGAATATAAACAAATGAAAACCATGTCAGCAGTGCAATTGGGGACTTATTCTTATCAGTATGTCTTCGTAAGACCACAACAAAAACTGATGTTTTGTTTTCTTTACTCTGGATAAAATTCTAAATGTTCACATGAGAGATCAGGACAGCGGATGTCACAACATGTACTGTGAGAATTGAAACAAACACGAGACATCTTTGAGATAGCCGCCACCGACTTCTAAGCCATCATAAGTACGGGAAGGATGATTGCCAAAAATATTTCAAACACCAGGTGGATCGGAACAACGATCTTTGGTTAAGAGGCTGGAAGCTTCAAAATGTGAGGTCTCCTATGAGACCTTGAAATTATCTCTGGATTAATTTTTCCAGTCTTAAGAATGAACGACTAGAGGAAAGAACAATTTTATATCTAAGTAAGGACCAGCTTTTAGATGGGGAACCCCCAATGTATTACGGCTAGACGGGGTAGCGTGGCTCGAGGTTACTCAGTCCGTGGTTCGAACCCAGCCCAAGTAACTCGATTGTTGCTGTCTATGCTTATGCAGTCTGGCAGTATCTCAGCCCTCGTGCTTCCACCCGGTTGCCTGACAGCTCTGCTCCGGGTGTTGCGGCTGAATGAAGGGTCGAAACTTTTAAACCAACCAAGTGCCTGGAGAGAGTTTCTGGCGGGACAGCATGTCTTTAAGTAGTCCACCAGCGTCGGCAACGTTCGCTCGTATTGAAGCTTGCTAGAAATTTGGTGAACACGTGACACGGGGTGTGAGCGCATGCTAAGCGTACCCGGATTACCAGGCGAAAATGTTCATACTCAAGCAATATGACTGGGTTTCTCGAGACTTTTACGAACCTAACAACTCATACAACTAAAAAAGTGTCCAAACGGAATAGAGCGCCCATAGCGACACTTGGCTGAAAAGGTCTAACAGTCGGATAACAATACCGACACAACCAAGTCCATTCGGGTCATTGGACAGACCAATCACACTGGTCGAGCAGTGGTAGCATGCTCATATTGCATGTCATTGCATGACCGGGGTTCGAATCCAAGCATGGCCAAGAATGTGCGCTGCTGCCGAGCTCTAGTAAAAGTAAGACGTGGGTCCAAGTCTTGGTGTGAGCTAACCACGACACTCTTTTAGGAAGAATAGCAGGATTTCTCCAAATAAACCAGTGCGAATCACAACTCTACAATTTCTAAAAATGTTCTGCCTTTTCCCGAAGGGACAGAGTGTTTTAACCAAACAATACTAGTGAGCAGGCGATAACCGAGCTCAAATCTTAGGAACCGCGGTATTTTGTTGCGTAACCAGCATATGGATTCATACGACAAAAATGATTGTATTATTGACGGCCCTGTAGCAGTAACTGCCCTTATTTGGGTTCAGTTGATCTGCAATCAAATGCGATGAGCTCTACAAAGTCGGAATGCTGTCTAAATTGAAGTCCCACGAGAGCTCAGTTGTTGGCGCTGCGGGCGAGTTGCTTCTAGATACCGGCGGGTGGCAGCTTGTCCACTTATACTGAGACGTTTGGTATACGGACGCTGAACAGACCTGGTTAAAACAACCACCTTGCTGTCACTAATAGTTGAGATGAACCAAAAATACTCTGCTCGCTTTGTCGTATCGTGCCAACATTTTTATTGTCCATTTCCCAGCTACGGAAAAGTGAATTCCAGTTAGGAATCAACAGTTCACAAGGCTGAATGTCACAAAATATGGTAAATTCTTGTGCTGCAAAGTCGTGAGCCGGATCTCCGCACGAGGTGTCCAAAAGTCTTCAAATAAGCATCTGCTAAGATTCGGCTTTTCTCGAATCTGGCCTTCTTTGTATCAAGACACGCGCAAACTGTTGACGTATTTGATCCATTGTGACGCAAATAGTGAAGTTTGATTGATTGGACTCACGGATGACACATGGAAGCGAAATGGTGCGAATGGTCAATTTTCAAGCACCGTAATTCCTGAACGGTTTTTACCATTCCTGAAGCATCTGGTTCTACCGGATGGAGGTAGCAAAGGGTTACCGTGCAAAGAATTTCATCCTAGATCGTTTCTGATGGAAAAGATCCTTGTCATCTATTCAAAACAAGTTGCTTTTCATGAAGCCCTTTTTCCATCAGCTATCTGAATACAAAAGAGCTCTCGACCAACTGGTCGCTGTGGATCGCTTTGGAGATGGAACCACAGTATACACTGTTCTCGGAAAGACATGTTAGAAAGTAGAGT
>SJOL01009060.1:13311-32999 GCA_004794785.1 Opisthorchis felineus
CACACACCCACGTTCACAAACTTCAGTGTTTGATGGCTGGGATTCAAGCCCAGTTACCTACTTAGGTGTGTGAGAAAACGTAACACTGATGTGGCACTTTAGATCGAAATTAGAATCCGAGGTAGGTTGGGCATAGTCCTGTGGACGGTGGTGTTTCGCGTTTAAGTCACTCAGGTTAAGATTTCAAATCTCACTAGCCCTGAAGTTCCCACATTGGTTAGTAGTCATTTTATCTCCTTCTCTAGAGAGCTGACCCGTGGCAGGATGACCAAATATGGCATTCACTGCAAGAAAATCCGTGGAACTCGTTGCAAAAATAATAATTTTTATGCTTGCTTGGTAACAACAATTTAAACCCACTACCCAGTGGAAGTCAAACTATGTGGGCATAAAATAAACACAGAATAATGCGTACTGACGCGAAACAAAACCACTAGTGACCACATTGGATGTCTGATTTAGTAGCCCAGCTAGATGGGAACTAATTCGAGCTCTGCGAACAGATCAACAGAATGTGGACGTACGCGATCTGACGGATTTTCGGAACACTGCATCTTGGTTGTCGCTGACGTCCTACTTTGTGGTTTGTAAATAGCCGTGAGGTCACCTCTGAGGCGTCATATCATAGGCTAAGCAGCTTCAAGTTTTAAATGTCTGTAGACAGAGGAAATATTGATAATTCTTTAAGACAGTGTGATGTGGGGAGCCCTTTCTTCGACCTGTCCTGTGAGCAATGACAGTGCCCTCGTAACTCATTTGGCTTCGGACCTAGATTTAATCGGACTACAGGAACCTCTAGATATTTAGCTTCGATAACTTGTGGCAACACACTGGTCAAGTCAAACATTCGTAGTTTTCGGTTAGATAGTCGCTCAATTTCAATTGCAATACAACTTGAAATAATACATCTTTCAAAAAAGCTCGTGAGTAATCCACAAATGGTTTTCGGTTGTGGCCGATTGCCCCGGCGGTGTTCACCGAAGTTTCCACATGAGTGAGACGGATCTTTCATCCACAGTTTACAAACATCTGATTACTCCAGAAAAACATGACGCAGGAGCACCGTTAGTTACGCACATACACAGGTACATGCATAACTGGATTGCGCGTACATCATCACCCGCCTTTTCACAGTGTGTACTATTTCTGCCAAGCAGAAAGTCCACAAGTTATCGTCACTGGTATCTTGAGTAGTCATATACATTTGGCGCTAACACGTGACCGTTTGATTTGTTGTTTCTGGTACCCAGACCAACAACAAGAGCACGTTTCAGGCAACAACCAACAACACAACAAATAGCGAAGCGGTGAAAATAGACATGATCATTTTCATAAAGGAAACTACTCACAAAGCTGCTGAAAACTCTTTGACAGCCCATGACCGGTTTCGCCCTTCTTGGGTCTCATCAGATAGGCACAGTTCCCAAGTTTCCGTCAACTTTATGTTCTACTTGAACCCAAATTGTACTGATGAGCAACAAATGCACTCAGTTTCATATCAATTTGGTTTTCACTAGAGACTCAAATAAACATCTCGTTTCTGATATTCTTCAACTGAATGTGCTGCACAAAGGCCACCTCATCTTTCAGTTGGTACGATATTTGATACATCGCAGTATGTTTCCACAATGGAAACTACTCACCAGGTTGCTGAGAACCTTCCGATAGCCCACGGCCGGTTTCGCTCTTCTTGGGGCTTGTTCGTCAGTTATTAAGCGTAGCCCTCGAGTTTCATGATCATTCATTTCGGGAATACGCTTGTCCCCTTAGGCCCGAAAAAAATCCACGAAATTTGCTGGACGTCTGCTCCGCTAGCCAATAGTATTGATTTATGCACTATAGCATAACCGCAGTTTCTGACAGCCATTTTAGAGACTGCTGTAGGTCTTTTCAAGATTTCTGTTGGCAAAAAAATCTCCCCGCCTCAAAACTAGTCCCCCCTTAGGAAAGTTCTCATCTGGGGGGACAATGATTGTCACAGAGAGGTCATAGCACAATTCATGGTCATTGGTAAAGGCAAAACTTCAACTTTTCGGGGACAATCACACAACGCTTCACACAAATTGCCAAGCTGAAAATTTCGTTCAGAAAACGCTCAGCAACCTGTACGAACATGAGGTTGAGGGAAACTCGGAGACTACGCCTACCTGATTAGCCTCCAAAGGGGCGAAACCGGTCGTGGGGTGTCGAAGAATTTTCAGCAACCTTATGAATAGTGTATTACGTCTATACATGTATCGCGATATCTCGAATATCGTACCAACCGGAACATGAGCCGGCCTGGTGCAGTACATTCAGTTGCCTGGAAACATCACAAACGAGAGATTCAGCTGGGTTCCAGGTGAGTCTCTCATAAAACCAAATTTGTTTGCAAATGAGTGTATTTCGCTAATTTCGTGCAATTTGGGTTCGAGTAGAACAGAAAGTTTACAGAAACTCGGGGACTGTGCCATCCTGATGAGCCCAAAGAATGGCGAAACCGGTCGTGGGCTGTCGAGGAATTTTCGGCGACCTTATGAGTAGTGTATTACGGCTATACATGTATGAGAACTCTTATTCCCCATTCTAAGGAACAGAACTTCATAGGATGTGTATTGTACATGTCATAGTTAGACTAAGTTAGAAAGCCCATCAAAGTGGGTCATTTTTGTGGCAGTGATTTAGCGCAGTGTGGTGGAGCAATTCACTTACTGAGTCAGTGCCGACCACTTGATGGTTTGATGTGCACAATTCTGTTACCGGTCTCAAGCATTCACGTGAAAATTAATCACAGCCCGAATACCAAAGTAAGTACCAAGCGCACTACTGGTGTTTTCCTTATTCTCCACGAATCGCATGTTAAATTTCATTACTTTTCGAATTTCCTGCTATTTTAGAGCTCCTGCGTGGTGGTCAGCAAATCTATAAGGGTTTTTATTGAGAGATTCTATTTCCAGGGAAAACGTCCCAACAGAACCTCTCTTCCCATCCAATTGCGGTGGGGACACATTCCAGAACTCATGTTCAAATCACTCTCGTTTGATCATTCGTCCTCGAATTCGCAGACGACAGTGGTGTGGAAGTGAGTTCTACAAATCCCCAAACCACCTACAGCACTCGAAAACATCTGGTCCTACAAGGAGTGAAACTGCCAGCAAGCTCGGTTGTTTGCCACCTATTGGACTGCAATCTGTGCGTTGAACTCAAAGAGTTTTTCACCGACCTAAACCCACAGCACAATCACCGTCTACTACGTTCACAGAATCTCCAGCCATGAGATGTTTTCAACCAAACAACTGGACTTTATTTCTGGTCTCTTACCCCAGTTAGACCGTCTTTTCATACGACTCTCTCTCTTTCTATGGATTGCCTGTGCCTCGCATGTAACCCTTATCTGTGGTTGTTTACGGTCTTGTTTCATGCTGTCGCGTTTAATCCAGTGTGGGTGTGTCCTGTGGTCGAGTATCTGTTTTCGTGTTCACATCACTCTCGTTTGAACAGCCGTCCTCCTGTCTTGGCGCAATTATTCTGTTGAGCCCTTATCAGAGCGGGAAGAACCGGACTCCAGCTTCGCTCCTGTTAGAGCCTTTTGGCAGCGCGTATTATTGAGCTGAACTTGAATCCATGTAATCGACTGATTAAGGGTACTTGAACTGACTGAGATATCGTTCTTCGCTAAAAATCGCGAAGGGAACTACTTGCATGAAATACTGGCAAGGCTCTTGATTTTCAATCAAATCTAGGATCCACGGGGCTGAGAGGGGCCCAAAATTTTGAAAACCTACGGATCAGTGGAGGTGATATCACCAAGCTCTCCATAAACGAATTCCGTAAATTGCTTACGTTGTACTTTAAAAAACCGTCATTCCGCCATCATTGTAGGTTAGGGAGTTTAGTGAATACCTGAGACTTTGGATTTAAAAGAATTCTGTCATTTCCAAGGGAAGGCTAACGTGTTAGCATGCCACCGCGGAAGTCATACTGTCCCGCTGGAAAATCAATAACCCGTAGGGGAACAACGTGCCGCAGTGTGATTGTTTGTCTGCCACCTGTCTGTTCGGACATCAGGTTTAGTTATGTATCGACGGGAAGTCGGATGTTTGTTGTCACGTAGAGCCTGACATTTGCCGCAACGGATGAATGCACCGTAGTTCAACTCTGCGTTTTGTCTCCGTGTGAATACAACGATATTTTCTCACTTCCTTTGTTTCCAACTGTCTGTTATTTTCTGTCTTGCATTCCACTATCGCTGGCGGTAACGCTGAGTATCACTCGTTCATGATTTGTCACGCAAGTGTCTGTTAAGAAAACATGGCTATTTGCATCAAAAGGTTTTGTTGTTTAAGTGGCGCCTTCCCGTGTTTTCGAAAATCCCACTGTAACTAACACAAATCAGCTGATTCTGGCAACATTACCAACACTGTTTCTGGCGCGCGAAATTCCATGAAGACCTCCACCCCCAGCTGGTATGGAGATGGAAATTCTAGGTTCACAAATAGGACTTTAACTCAGGTGCCCTATTTGACAAACTTCCAGGTAACGAACAACCTGAAGGCTATTTACATCGGTTATCCTCCAAAAATATGGTCGACCATCTGAAAGGGAAGTCTCTGTGGGACTAAACAGCATTTTAGCGAAACGCATAATTCCACAAGGGTTCTGTTAAGTTTAGTTAAGTTAAGTTAGTTAAGTTAGTTAGTTAGTTTAGTTGCATTTGACATTTTCCCCACTTGGTTTGCTCCCGTGGGAGGTGTGATTCTCGTGCAATAGACACAGAGGTACACAGAAGAATCCTATTACTTGGAGCATGTACCGGGCGATTTTACCCATGGTCTTAAAATCCATCAGCCCCTACCCGTCCTATGCAGTCATATTAGTTGAAACTTACCGGTCAGTTTCGTCAGATTTTTCCGGGCTTGAGTTACACACGATGAGACAGAAGGCTTTGGAAAACTTGCAGTCCAACGTAGACCGACAACGAAAGGATTCTCTTTGGCTTCGAGTTTGCCAAAAAATGTCCTGGCGGGCAAGCCGGATCAAGGTTTCGAATTTTTCGTACTTTTATTCACATTCCCGGGTGAATAGACAGAGCTTAGTTGATAACCGGGTTTGAAAATATAAAAAAACCTGGTTATACTGAAACACGATCAAATAAGATTAATCCGCAATAAATCTTTATAGAACAGACTGTAGTTAAGGCTTGAAGTGGTGTTTGACAGTGGTTCCCCCGAAGGCGGCAACTGAGGGGCATGTGATTTGCCAATTTATATTCCGGAAACAGCATTTGGAAAGACCTGCGACCACGTTGGTGACGTAATCCTTACCTTAATAATCGTAAACAGCTTTGCATTAGTAAACCACTGTCCTGTGACATCTTATCGATCAGGTCAAACGGTTTTCAATCCATATTGTTAGGGTGGACATAATCGGAACTTTTTGATATAGCTTTTATCCTGTAAGTGAATTCAATCGCCACCAAAGAGCCAAGAAGTACTGTACAATTGTAGGAAGTTTTGAACTTAGAGCGAAGAGTAATTCAAGCGGGGAGTGAACTTTTCAGCAAAGAATCGTCACTAGAGGAGCCAGTCAATACGTGATCATGTGACTTGGTTTCCTTCGTTGAGGGATGAGTGACGCCGTGTCCCGTCTAAGTGAGAGCTAATCACACTGCTGATCAGCCGCTGTTGGCCAATACAGACTGACTTCAGTCGCAAGGCAAAATATCGATTGAAGGTTTTCACGACTCCAAATCATCTCATCTATTGTTGCCCTCGCCCATAATAAGCTAAGCGAGCAAAATCGATGGAAACATTCGACAGAGGCTTCATCAAGCAAGGGCAGCCGAGAAGCACTGTACACCCGGTTCAGTCTTATTGGAAATCATCATTAGTGCGCATCTCAAAAAACACCAGGGAGTCTCAAACCTGCGACCTCCTGACTAGGAGTTTCAATACTTAGTCGTTTGGCCACCAGTGGCTGATCAGCAGTGTGATTAGCTCTCATTTAGACAGGACATAGCGCCACTCATTACATCATTTGTTCACGTATTGGTTGGCTTTTGGAATGAACATCACTCCGATGGAAGTTTCACTCAACTTGCGAATTTATTCTTTCTGTGAGGTATGCATAGAATGATGGAAGTGTAGGGGGAGCTAGTCGCACTGCTGAGCAGCCCCTTGTGAGCGGATGGTTAAAAGTCCAAACCATTAACTCGGAGGCCGCGGGTTCGAACCTGCCAGAAGTTTCGTTAGGTGTGCATTGCTGATGATTCCCAATATGGATGAAACCGCTGTACAGTGCTCCTCGGCTTTTCAGCACAGAAGGCGTTCACCTGCAAGACGATGTCTCAACTGGAAATTCCCAAATCTTTTCACACTGCCACGAATATACGGATGCCAAAACAGTACTGTTCATTGTCATAAATTGTAACCACAGCAATGACAGTAGGCACGTGGCATGCGAGGAACCTATGGATATTTAGCGTCTCTCTTGGTTACTGCTACAAACCACAAGATATATGGTTGTTGTCCAGTTACACTTTTGTGTATAGTTCACTGAACACGACCATCGTACTTCCATTGCATGACGGTTGCGTCATCAGCATAAACTTATCCCTCCAGATAGAGCTGAACTGAAATACTTTCAACAATCGGTAGCCAGAGAAATCGGGCTTCTCTGAGAGTGTTTAAAGTCCCACTCGGCAGCAGTAGTCTTACAGCCAGTGTCAGGGGCTGGAACCATATGAGCACTGCTCAACCGCACTGTTCTAGTGCCTGAAAAACACCAAAATATATCCGTCAAATTCTCCACTATGTGTTTCTACCTCCATGCAAGCGTGTTTGCATAAAACTGTCCCCACCTGGTGCCAGATGAGCTCCCATTGATAGGATTGTAGTGGTTGGCTACCATTCGTTCTCCGACTGGCTTTTCACATCAAACTACGTCGATGGACACCGGCGCACAGTGGGTGATGCCACAAGCGGTTTGGGTTGAGGTGCATATGTACCCGCCTGAAATGCTTGTGTAAACAGGAGAGAATAAGAAGACAATACGGTGTAATATAGCATCAGTTATATAATTCAGAGTTGAAATGACAATGGAAAACAATGTTCACCCTGACAACCAAATCAGAGCTTATCCGTGGGAGTCATTTACTGTCAGGTGGTTAGTTGGTTAGTTATTCAGTTAGTGTAGTTAGTTAGTTAGTCAGCTAGTTAATTAGTTAGTTAGTTAGTTGGTTGGTTAGTTAGTTAGTTAGTTAGTTAGCTAGCTAGCTAGCTAGTTAGTTAGCTATGCAGTTAGCTAGTTACTGATATAACTAAGCAGCTGGTAATCACAACGTATTCGAAAAGATTTCTGGTGGACCACACGCATCAAAGATGGTACGCTCCCTGGCCACTTAGTGGTTGGTCTGTACGACGATGATTACAGAAGGTCACTACTGCTGAGGCCGAATGACCCCGGAGATCAAGTGCAGTGCTTTCTTAATTTGATGCGAGCAAACCAGAGAAACTGCACCTGTACAGGAGAGTAGAGTGTGAATAAACATTCAAAAGTCCCGTAAATACTCACATCTTGCTAAAACGCGCTAAAAACAACATTACAGCTGAATCCACGGTAGTAGTCGTTTAAGATTTCTAGCGAACAGTAACGATTAACGGTTCCACAGACTGGCATATCGGTGGCATATTTCAAGACAGGGATCAGATAAGACCTTAGTTTTTACACCGTGATCTTATAGACAGCAAAGTGGTCATTAGTTAGAGTAAACATGTTAAGCTAACCCATAACAAAAGTTACGAGAGTGGTCTTGACACCAGGGGCAGCGAAGCCAACATCTAAGTTATACGGACCAAAACTGACATACATACCATCGCGTGACGTGATAGGCTTCTGTTGCACGATAAGTGAACAGGCAAACTGTCAACTGCTTCGCGTCAGACCTCCTATGTGCCAGTTCTGTTTTTGTTGGTCGTTTAACATGTTCCCGTGTTTGGTAACTTGTTGATTCGTTATAAAGCGAATGGGCTTAATCTGTTTAGACTGATGACCAGACGATAAACGAGGTATTTTTGCAACTTTTGAGCGTTTTGACCCGGTGGCGTTTTGCAATTATGCTCGGGTGTGAGAACATATTCAGTGAGGGTAAAACTTGGTTAAGTGTTGGTAATTTGAGGAGACTTCGTCTATACCGGGAAGCATTGTACAACTGTTTCATCCCTATTGAGGATCATCATCAGTGTGCATCTGAAGAAACCCTTCAGAAAGTCTCGGACCTGCGACTCCCGGCTAGTTGTTTGAACACCTAATCGTTAGGCCACGAGCGGCTGTTCAGTAGTGTGATGAATCTTCTGGTCAAAAACCACTCCTTCAGCCTAAAATGCAACACGTTTACTTCAGCACACCCAACTCAACACTATGGGCTTTGGCGTCCTTTAAAATGCATATGTATTTCGGTTTTTGTATTCAATGTACACCACGGCTGCAGCAAATCCAGTGACAAGCTGCACTCTGTGACCGAATGGTCTTGTCCGAATCACGCAGGCAGTTAATCGCGCTTCCAAACCGTCTATATTATCGAACAACTTACGAAATTTCATTCTGTCTGAGGACACCGAAATAAATGAATCACAAGTTGAGCCAGCCCATCTGCTCTTTGGCCCGGTTTTTTTCGACTATAGTTTTGGGCCTTGCTTAACAAAACCTTGGACTGTGTCTTCAACATCGAAAATGAATCACCATGTTTCACATGTATCAAACTACAGTTTTACCCAGATAACAGACGAAAATTCGAGTTATACAAGCACTTGGTTCCGTTCGCTTCCTCAGAGTGGGTATTACCAACGGTGAATAGACAGACATTCACTCACAGATTCTGACATTCAAGTAGTTTGAACAAAATTCCCGTATATTATGTGTGCCTTTTTTATTACGAATTTCGGCGGCTTATCTTAAATGAAGATTCTTCCATCAGCCGGTAGGTATCGTCTCCCTCAGCGCGTCTGGTTGGCAGTGAAAAAAAGTTTAAATTATTCGCCACCCATAAAAGATTGCGAAAATACCGCGCTGTACAACAGTTATTGAACACAGTTTGCGTGGACGATATCCTTGACACCATGGTCAGTCTAAACTGCCGAGAATTTATCGAATCGTGTCATCGGTCACACAGTATTTTGGAAACTTGTTGCTGCTTAAACGGGAATGGCCAAAAAGGTATTTTTATTGAGGTTGACTAAGGACATTGGAATGAACGCGGCCGATGAATTTGGTTGTGATGAAATCCAGCCCCAACGAGTCTCCCCACTGTTACGGTGGTCCGAGTTTTGATTTTCAATCGGCTGCCCCATATTTACGTTGTCAAAAGCAGGGCACCAGGGGGTCGAAATTTGCAATTCCCTCTCAGTAATTTGGGTTACTTCTGTGGCCATAAGAAATCTTTCTTGGATCCTCTAATCACTGTATTTTCCGGCTGTTAAACTGAAAATTATCGCTTGTTTTCGAAAATCTGCCGACCATTCAACTAACTTGAAACCCTGTGAATCGCCTGTCAAAAGCTCGGATCACGTGGCAGACATGTTCGGATGGTGCACGTTGATGACCTTGGTTTTACGACTGTGATCCCACTGTGCAAATTCCTAACGTCTCCAGAAATCGTCTGGTAGGTCAAGTTTTGGCCTTCAAAAATATACTTTTTGGCCCGAAGAAGTACAAATCGTTGTCCCTTGCGAGGATTATCTATGTTTAGTCAACCAACAGTACTTCATCTAAGTTTTCTTTGCGAAAATGGTCATCCTTTTGGATCGAAGACATTACTTATTTGGCTACTGAAAACTCTTCGCCATCCCACGACCGGTTTTTCCCTAGAGATCATCAGGTAAGTGCGGACACCAAGTTTTCGTCAGCCTTATGTTCTACTGAAACGTCAAGGCGGCATTTCAATTTTCCGAAGAAAAAGTACGTTGTTCTCGTTTCTCGGACAAATAGATGAATATTGTCCAAACTGAAAAGAGTACTATTGGTCAAACGCCAGTCCGTAATATTTAAACCTTGAAGATATTTAGATCTAGGTAGGCCAAAATCGACGACAGTCTCGCACTCTTTTCCTTCCGAAAACAGACTGCAAATGTTTCATTATTTATTACGTAATTCAACTAAATATTGATCCTCCTTGGAGCTGTTCATTTTTTTGGAAGACCCGCTGAAAGAACTGAAGAAACTTTCTGTTACAAGCAGCCTCCTATTTCTTAAACTATCACTACTCAAAAGGTCGACTTTATCTGTCCATTAACATACTGATGGTTTCCTTCTTCGTGAGACCTATCAAGTAGTCCTGGTGCCCGAGGTTCTATCAACCGTGTGTCATTCTTGCACACCGAGTATTTCGTAAGGGGAGTTGTGCGTTCATTTTCCAAGCAAGATGTTGCTACCGGGTGGTTCAGCGAATCTCTCGTTCACGAGCTTCTTCAGACAACTAGTATTCGAAAACCTTTTAATTGATATGACTTCAACAGAACTACTTCGATATCTCGAATGTCATTCAAACAGAAGGGTGGGACAGCCCTTCTGCATCACATTCAGTTGACTAATATCGTACTTGAGAGGTTTATTTCTCATCAAAACCAACTTCGTTTGCAAACAGGCTTACTGCTCTGTTTTCATTACCACCGCTTTCAAGGGGACCCCTTTTACAGCACCTGAACTTCAGTCAACTTCAAGGTATGGTTTGTCTAGGGGTCTGGTTTTTACCCGGTTATGAGAACCTTGTTTCGGGCCACTATTTTTAGAGAAAGTTTTGAGCTCTGAAAGTCTTGTAGATGGGAGGTCTGTTTGCATATAGCACAAACAAAAAACGCCTGTGGACGGACTTGGACTGTTGACCTCCCTCTGACCAGACAGACTTTCCACCTATATGTCTAAATTCCGCATGTGGTATGCTGCAGCTCTGCCCGATGGAATACCAGCTGATATCCATCGGTGCCCTTGGTGACCCCCTCAGTGAGCTGGACGTTAATGCCTTCCAGGTGCTCAGGGGCATTAACGTAACTTGTTGGAAAGGGGAATTGAAGTCCCGAAATGAAAAGTCCAAGTTGGCCTAACATGAGACAAGCCAGGGATGCCTCCAAACGCCAACTTCCCTCTAACCGAAAGCGGGGGCTCTGTCGACTGAGCTACTCTGTGGAAGTCGTGTGGGAGCTTATTGATGACACAGACAGATGGAAGGTAGGGTTGTGGAGTTCGGTTGCATAATCTTGACGGGCAGCAGGCAGCTTTAGTAGCTCAGCTGTGAACGAAAGATTGTCACTTCGAGTCCCCTACAGGGCGTTTTTTGTTCATGCTAATTGTACACATAGTTCTTATTTCAAGACCTACCAACCTCCCTTGAGTCTGGCTAGAAGACTGCTTGATTCACTCTAGTTATGAGAAAGGGTGTCTCCTAACACGAACCCATTCCTGTAGAGATGGGTGTCTCAGCTTCCAGCCGCGCGCTACGCATGAAAGTATTTGACATTTCATACCTTCAAAATATTTTACTTGCTTTCATCTGTTTTTCGAAACCTCAGGAACTCCATCCTTTCTGCGAACTAGAAACGTTTCTTGTTATAAACCACCAATAAATGCATCCCATTATCCGTAATGCACTCCTCGTAAGGTCGACAGCCCACGACCGGTTTCACCCTTCTTGGGGCTCACCAGGTAGGCGCAGTCCCCGAGTTTCCGTCAACCTTATGTTCTACTTGAAACCAAACTCCACGAAATTAGCGAAATACATTCAGTTGCAAACAAATTTGGTTTTGCAAGAGACTCACCTGGAACCCAGCTGAATCTCTCGTTTGTGATGTTTCCAGGCTGGGTTCCAGGTGAGTCTCTCGCAAAACCAAATTTGTTTGCAAAATGAGTGTATTTTGCTCATCCCATTATCCTTTCAAACCTACGGACAGAGCGTTAATCATTTTTGGACTCAGTCTAATTGACTTTATCCAGCGAAAAAAATGAGATCAAGGTCACAGATGAAAATTCCAACCAGTCTTTTGGTAGACTTTTACTTCATGACTCACTGCTATGCTGCAGACGTAAAGTGTTTTCGGCCCGACTACTCCAAGATTCTGCCACCATTGGAGATTCGTATTCACAACAGTCCTCTGTTGAATTTGTTTCCTAATTATGGGGAATGATGTGTACATAGTTGAGATTAAACTGTGAAATGAAGAAAATATTCAGTTGAGCTGCCGCTTAACTAAGCATTTATTGTAAACTTCCCACGTCCGCCGCTTCCCTTCCTAGTGGAGCCATTAATCAGTAGTAACCATTCAGCTGTAAAACTCTTGTGGTGCCTAGCTGCCATGCCAACCGAGGGAAGCACCAGGGTTGGGAACGTGCCAGGTTGTCCAAGCCTAGACGGGTCGGGTTCGAACTACAGAACTTCCTGTCAGTAAATTCGCGCTCTAACCACTGAACTATTAAAACGAATCCACGTATTCATTCAGAGGGCTCGAGCACGGCTAAACCACATCAGTTTCCAGCACAGTCGGCTTGAACTTGATTCGAGAAAATCATGAAATCACAGACAACCTTCCACAGAAAATGCGACTTCCTTCCTGCCATTCATCCCCCAGACCAACTCGGATGGTTTAAGTAAGTGTGAAATCGATTGATCAAACAGGTATCAGGGGCACATAAGACGTATCCTCCAAATTTGCTCAAAAGATCTGACGGATACTTACTGGGTCAGTCCGAACTAGAAATTCTGTTTCCTTAGATGACAAAAGCCAGCCCCAGGCTGTCTTTCAGTTTTGGGTTGAACAAATACAATCACGTAGCCCCGAACGAGCCACTACTGAAAGGACGAAAGCCCTTTGCTGCGAAGTCATTTATTAGCAAACACGAGCTAAGCAGTCACAAGTCATTAGACAGGAGAGTAACATCTCGTATGCACAGTCTTTGAAAACTGAACATTCTTAAGCGTCCTCTTGAACTATCCTGGATATTCACTGACTGTTACACAATAGCAAACAGACACTGCAAAGCAGTTCCACAATTTCCGCGATAAATTTCACCTTTCATCAGATGCGGGGGCGGATTTTGGACACCAAACGATTGACTACTCGCATGTTTTATCAGTAGTATACACCGTTACACCACGTTAGAGGTCACTCTCAGCTAAAACTGTTCAGCTCAGTGTCCGGGGTATACGGCTTGAGAATAATCTGATTGACAGTCTTCTAACGGAGGCCACTTCCGGTATCACCAAGAAGAAGCCTTCCTTCCCAAAAAGACTGGGGTATACAGTTCGTTTTCTTACACTAAGACAGCAATTAGTCAGATGGCTACGGAAGTATACAGAAGTCTTTTAAGATTTTAAAACAAGAGTTCCAGTGAGATAAACGTGCAATACTACTATACTCCCAGGACGTATACGCCCTGTAAAGGGAGATTACTGTCATGAAGGGGACACACGTAATCCAATATTGAAAGGACAGTTCAACGTCCGTTTTGTTAGCCTACTAGAACATGGAAACATGATAATATACACATCAACACAAGAGTCAAACCTAACATGTGAAACGCAACAAAGTTTGGGTATCATGTAGTTAGTGTAACTTGTCCATTCGTTGCGGAACATCTGGATCTTTCGGGTTGGCTGTCGACCAGTTGGCAGGTGGTCTGTTCGCCAAGCTTGGCAATCGACTTGTAAACGTTTCATCACCAGGCGAGGGGACATCGTCATCGTGCCTATGGTTATGTAATTCCTCCAGTCCTGCTTGCGCTCAAATGGCTTCTGGAGAGTAGCTGCCGACCGCTATGTGATTGGGTACCTTCTCCTTTTTCATGGAGCCAACCATTTGCAAGATAATCATACCACACTGCAACACAAATCTCGAAATCACCAACCAAATTAAGCGCCAGAACATCATAAATGCTGCGAATAATGAACACTCATTCAACGCAAGCAGAATGGGAGGATTCATTCACACAGCTGCGTACTGACGATGCTTCCTCGTTTGGTGGCGAAATGCCTGCAAGCCAATTGCCAAGCTGGGCGAACAGATCAACTGTGGATGAACAGCTAATTAACACACCCTACCTACCAATATTTAGACATAATGTCATAGTATTCGGCTCTTTACCCTTTTTTTGATAATATAAAACGCCAGAGTAAATGAACACAAGCTTGCCACTAGAAGATACAACCAAGTCTCGCTCACCACTGTACGTGAAATTTGGGGAGGATATGAATTCGACTGGAACCACGTCAGCATGCTGGGCAAGCAAGAATGACGAAAGAAAGCAAATTCATGGATGCGTGGTACTCCATTGATGGCGCAATAAGCCAACGCATTCGGATCTACTTTGTCTATCAATCTCTGAGGACACAAGAAATCCAGAACCACAAAACCCTAAGCTGACCAAGAAATCAAAGACGGAACAAATGGAACTAAAGTAAAAAGACATCTACGCTGAACGGACAAATCAATTGGACTGGAATTTGCAGCTCTCGTCAAGGATATCCAGATCCAGCCACCAAACGAGCCAAAATGTTGGGAGGCTCAGAGGAAAGACATGCAAATCAACCAACCAAGCTGATGAATATAAACTGCAAATTAGGAATCGACCACTCAGCAAACTACAAAAATGGAAGATGCACCATTGATCAGTCACAAAATAGAAAGGTGGACCACGACGCAATGCAGATCATGAACGTGCCGACCGAAGAGAAAATAATGAACAGCAATTTCAACATGTAGGGAGCAAGCGAAAGCAAGAAATACGGAACACAACGCAATCCACATCATGGTCGGACCAACCAGGCTCCAAGTGTGATGATTACTAATGGCCAATCAGGTTTCAGCTCAAGGCTGCTCTTTGCGAATTATATAAGCGCAAGCACAAAGATGGGAACTACCACCCAAAAGCGAACTGATGATGTCTCCTCGAATGGTGTTGAAACATCTGCAAATCCGTTGCCAAACTCGGCAAATGGATCAACAGCCACCTGATTAATTACCGATATACAACACCATCCCACCCCGTTTTGTATGTATACTACGCAAACAGTAATACCAGGATCGCTAAAAGAGCGTTGTAAAGGCATAGTGATGTAAATCGATAAAAAAGGATACCCCCAGGTTGGAAACCGCCAAACAGAGACCGCTTCGCCTCAGAACACATAACTTTCTTGCAAGAAATACAGATATATCGTAATGCCCCAGTTGTAGCCCTCTTTTTGTACATAGCCACCTGCATTCCGAAGGAAGCACGAGGGCTGAGATACGGCCAGGTTTCCCAAACCCAGAGAGAAGCAGTCGAGATGCGGAGGTTGGGTTTGAACTATAAACGCACGATCTACTGCACAATCACGCTCTCCCTTGAGACTTCCATGTGCATTGACCGGTGCGTCCGCGTTAATACAGTTCATAGAGCCATGCGAACAGTTCAGAGCAATTTACCCTCGTACAATTCCCGTCACGGATATATGCGCCCAACAGAAAAATATGACGGATTTCTCCAACACCTGATACTCACGGCTTTAAATGTACTTTTGTTTCGTGTTCATTACATTCAGCATATATAAGTGTTAGTTTTACTAAATTGTAAAGACGTCTGTGGACGATGGAGATGGTCTGTATAAGGAGGTATTCGTAGGAGTTACGAAGGAGAGTCACAGTTTTACAGCAACAGCTTTAATTTACTATCATGTTATCATCAGAGGTTGAGGCACGCACATTAGTACTTGCTAATGCGGTCGATAGCTGTTGCTGTCCCTATGATGGAGAGGTCTTCCAACGAAGACCATTGTCGTCGTCACCGTGAGTGGCCTTTGTTCGTGGGGACTACCGAAGTTGCGCGAACGTCAATTGTTTTGCCGTTTCGTAGTTTATAGGATTTTGAGTCTGTTCGAGAAATAGCAGCAAAACGAGGACCTTCACCTTTGTCTGGATGTCAGTATAGCGCTGAAACCAAAAAAAGCCTTTATGACAGTTCGAAAAAACGCATTATTGGCCAGTCTAATAATTGCTTGTTTCGATTTTCCAAGTTTTTGATAGATGATTTGTGGTTTCACTCTGCGAATCACGTGACTCTCACACTAGTTCGCAAACAAGGCAGCGTTCAAACACGAAAGTCTCCCATAAAATGCTATCACGTCAGATTTTCCGTATTGATGCGGTCAAAACAAAATTCGCAACCACAGCTGACAATTATGCTGAGTCGGACGGGGGGGGGGGCGAGGGTGAAATAATTTTGCGCTGGGTAGCCTGGATGCATGACATGCGCTGTCAAATTTGTGTGCAAAATGATCCGTCACTTATGAAATTATTTTCTAGAAAGAGTGATATATCATTTGAAAAGATAAACTAATAAAAACGCGAGTAGTGAGAAAGTGAGCTTCGTACCACTTGACGGACGGTCACATAACTGAGGATCTGGAGGAAGCAGTAAAGAATATGCGTCAAGAATGAGGCGCATGCGAGATGTGCCAAATCGGATAGTCTATGTCCTCCAGCAGACGCCTCATGGTTAAGCATAGCAATAGTTTTTTTCAATTGTCACGTCAGTAAAGCAGACATACATTAGCGAAATACACTCATTTGCGAACAAATTTGGTTTTGCAAGAGACTCACCTGGAACCCAGCTAAATCTCTCGGGGACTGCGCCTACCTGACGAGCTCCAAGAAGGGCGAAACCGGTCGTGGGGTGTCGAAAAATTTTCAGCAACCTTATGAGTAGTGTATTACGTCTATACATGTATCGCGATATCCTGAATATCCTACCAACTGAAACATGAGGCAGCCTGGTGCAGCACATTTTGTTGCTTAGAAACATCATAGAATAGGGATTTAGCTGGGTTCCAGGTGAGTCTCTCGCAAAACCAAATTTGTTTGCATATGAGTGTATTTCGTTAATTTCGTGCAATTTGGTTTCAAGTAGAACATACGGTTGCCAGAAACTCGGGACCTGCGCCTATCTGATGAGCTCTAAGAAGAGCAAAAACGGTCGTGGGCTGTCGAAGAATTTTCAGCAACCTTATGAGTAGTGTATTACGTCTATACAAACATACATTAGGTTTGTGAGGCCTGAATTTCTCTGGGAACTGCTATGGGTCCTATTGTTGAAATTCATCTCGAGAATATCCGGGACATGTCACGAGTAATTTTGCGGAGCCGTTCAAACTTGACGTTTAACTAAACGTTGGTGGTAGGGTGGCGGTTATGGGGATGGTTTTAATTGAGATTCCTCCCTTTGCGTGTAGCCAATCTGTGCTCAAAAGTCGAGAAGCACTGGAAGTCATCAGTAGTGCACATCTCACGAAACTCCAGAGAGATCCGAACGCAGTCAGCATGTGACCACATGTGGTTTCTGTGACTGAAGGTTGAGTGGCGCCATTTCCTGTCGAACTGCCAGTTACTCACGAGAATAAAAAATAATCATTCGGTTGCAACACTCTTTCGGTGCTTGGTGGTCGTGCCACCCGAAGGAAGCACATGGGATGTGATAGTGCCAGGTTGCCCGAGCCTAGATCATCACTAGTCTAGATGTGAAAGTTGGGATCAAAACCACGGACCTTCTGATCAAAAAGTTGACGCCTTAACCACTGAGCTACCTAGTGGATTGCTGATCATCCGTTTGTGGTTGAACTACTGGCCGGGAGGTCATGGGTTCGAAACCTCCGTGACTTTCCCAAGATGCGCACCGCTGATGGCTGCCAGGTGTTTGATGCTTCTTGGCTTTCCAGCGCAGGTTAACTTCACTTGTAGGATCAAATCTCAAATTAAACTAAAAGTCTGCCTTGTTCGCAGTGGTAATTCAGTGGATCGACCATCTGCTGGAAGGAAACCTTGTAAAACCTATTGGATCCTTGGTACACGTAGCACGAAGATAAGCCTGAATGTGACTGTACCTCGGCCGCTTACCGAAGGGCGCTCTACCGATTGGGATACCGGAGACGCTGGTTCTTTAACAAGCTTACGCGTCTGACCTTCGCAAATAATGAACCTAATAACTCATTCAAAAAGTCATTTAGAAAGACCACCGAGAACATGCTGGGCAAATTTCTTCTATCGCGTTGCACTATAGTGTACTATGAGCAGTACGTAAATAAAGTATCACGAGTTTCTGAACCACCAAGTAGAGGCAGCGCAGTAATTCATCTTTAATAGGCAGCTCCCACTAAAAGACGCCCTCACTCCTCCAGGACGCTGTTGGCCGAAGAAGTGGTCATCCTACAAGAAAATTACCCCTTTTAGTAGTGTACATACAGCCCGTAATTTAGGACCAAAGGGGATGGAGGCTAACGGAATCCCGCAAAGAAGTTTTCACCGCAGCAATGCAGTCCATCTGAAGGGGAAATAGAGGTATCGTAGATGCTATAGAGCACATACGACAGTGATTATACGCTGATGATTGTCATCCCTGTTACCAAAACTCCTCACACTACCATCAATCACTAAACCGCTCAGAAAAGAATATTTTTACAAGATGAATAAAACTTCCTTCTGAGAAGTCCTCAATCGAGGAGCCAATCAATACGTGACCACTTGATGTGGTTTCCGTGATTAAAAGAGCAGTGGCGCTATGTTCTGTCTAAACGAGAACCGCTGTAGTCAAAACGGTTAATTGTTCGGAAGATTGTGGGTTCGAAACTCTCAGTCCCATCCACACGTTCAGTATGAAAAGTGTTGGTCTCTAGTGCCCGAACAACAAGTGGATCTCGGTCACTTTGGGTTTTGCACACTCGGTGTGGCAACATCGTACGAGAGAGGATATGGTCTCGCCCACCTGCAATCCCGGAGGTTCATCCATTGGAACTGTTACCTCTTTATAAAGTGCAAAGCAAACTTAGGGGTATATGTTTAGCCGATTTCGGTTACCGTCACTTTTGAAGAGATTTCGGGGACGTCTATTGCACTAGCGTCTTTGAACGGGACTAGACGCGATAAGGGATCCAAACAATCGTATTTGTTGAGATATCTTTGGGTGTGGTACTTTAGCCGGCTGGAGAAAAGTGAATTATTCGTCAACATCGTCGGAAACTATAAAATCGGTATTGACATTTATGCTTTACCGCCGCACAACCGCAACGTTTATCGATTTATAATTGAAAAACTTCAAGAGGAAAGAAGAGAAAGGAGTGAGTGACAGAGGGGACCTGGTGTTGGCCTATCACCACCGCAGATAATCTTGGATGAAACTGACAGCAGCCATTTTTTGCAATCTCTCCAGCCAGGCGCAGGTGTGGTCACGGGAACCCCATCCTGAGAGGCTCACCATTCCAACAACACCTGAGCTTTAGATAATGTCCTTCACACTCGTTTGCCTAGTCACACGCTGCCCCACTCGCAGTTTGCGCCATTCTGATGGAAGTACGGAGAACAACACTAGTCCAGGTAGATGATGTTTCGGGGTGCCTAGCGCATGACCGAGCAAGAAGAATTATTACACAAGAAAAGTAAGGAAAAATATAGAACTATTCCGTTCAAGCGACTAAAACCGTGCAATCACCGGATACAAAGATAGTGCGGGTAAAAAATCCAATCTGAAATTTTTCCTCTTTACCAACTCGATGATGCGGTTAAACAAGTTTATGCATATTGATTTTAAATTTTGGAAGATTTCATCATACTGGAGCAACATTACTTCAGCGTTTGTTTACACACACATCTTAGCTTGTCTCTTCAAACAGCCCTATAACCAATTGTCTTCTGATCTGGTTT
>SJOL01009060.1:33599-63763 GCA_004794785.1 Opisthorchis felineus
GAAAGGGGAACGAAAGAACTATGTGTTTGGTTGCTTCAAAAACATCAACAATGTATAATATGTCTTCGTTATTGTGGCTTACAACTAACATTTCTTCCAAAATCTGCGCGGGTTCAAAACCCACATCTATCCATGTCCTTGTACTCTTCCGTGAGTTTAAGCTGTCATTGAAACCATGGGAGGATCAGGTATCAATCTAACCTTCTCACAGTGTTGAGAAACTACAAAGTGAACATCAGAAGGGTTTACTGCTGGTATTTGTCAGCCAGACCTTCTAAACGAGGGTAGTCAGCAAGGAAGACACGCATTTGATGAACCAAACTATCTCTGAGTACCCTTTCTTCACGGGTTTTTAGAATATACCTTCAGTTACTCACGAGCCATCTTCAAAAGGTAGGGCTTAGAGGTATGGCAATTGAAATCAGTAATTATTTTCAGTAAAAAGTCAGCTGCGTTCGCTTTTGGAGACTTTTGAACATTTGAATTCCAGACCGGGTTATATTTCCATCAGGGAAAATTGACGAATTTCTGAGACACTCATTGGCGAACTCGTCTATCTTTTCATCTAGAGTCGTTAAAAATGTTATCCCGGCTAGTTCATTTCGAAAAGCACACACCAACAGGTAACACTCCTAGCTAAACGGATTACTGTCACTATGGACCACCGCAGTGCTCCCGACAGGAGATTTTATCACCAGATTTGAATTGTGCTGGCTGTCAAATCGATACATCTATCCTCTAGACTGCCCTGACTTCCTCTAGATTCCTGCGCCAAATTTTGCAATATTCCTAGCACAAGAACGGAGGAAGTTTTTTTAGGTACTAATATTAGGATTTCCGTAAGTCTCCTCATATGCTGCAGGTAGCATCGGATTATACCGTTCTCCACCATTCCGAATCTGTGCCACTGTGTTTCCCTCATATGCGCATTTTAAATGTGACTGAATTACCCACAGCTTCTTTGCACTGTCTCGTATTGACAAACAACTTTCGGACAGAAGCACTCATTTGGGACGCACTTCAGTCTCGCAACAACCAGCAAATCTGGCCTCACACAACGACCACGCAGATCAATTTTGACTGAGCTCTAATACGACCTCAAAAAAGGGGGTTTAAACAATGGAAAATCACTTTTGTGCGACTCTACAAGCATAGCCACGTGACACAGTCTGAGTACATTTCATGCACGAATCAACCAATCACAAGGGTGACCTTCAACCAGAACTTGAACATACATGCCACTTATCGTGCGAAATATTGAGAATTTTTCAGCTGCCGAAAGCATTACACCAAATGTTTAACAGGAGAAAAACAATTGGTTAATGAAACACTGTGGCATCAAACTTGCCAAGTTAAAATCTGAAAAACGAGGGGCGTGTTTTTGAGAAAACATTCCGCAACGGATACCGGTCGTTTTGGTCGTGCAAAATGGTTTGTATTCATGTGGTTTATTGGCACACAGCTCCTGATAATAAGTGCCTAAGACTTTATCGTGAATAGCTTCTGGAAGTACACCATGGACGGTTCATCTTGACCACTGGTGCCACATTTCATTCTTCTGCTTGTGTATTTCGTTTTTTTCAAATGACTCAAGTTGGCAGCCGGATGCACCATGAACACAAATGCCCCCATGGGTATCTGCTGCCTGGGATTACCCTGCTTCGAGCAGAATCCATTCACCGCAAACTACTCTTTTCGGGCAAGTGGACTACCTAGCTTTTCTACGCTTCAGTGACGTGTAAATAAGACAAGCATTTTTGGAAGATTGTTTTGTCATTCATCAAATAAACTGTCCATCACTGGACAAACTACACCCTCGGCATACTTCTTGTTCACTTATGAGGTTGCTGAAAATTCTTCGACAGCACATGACAGGTTTCACCTTTCTAAGGGCTTATCAGGTAAGCACATTCCCCGAGTTTCCGTCAGCCTTATAGTTTACTTGAAGACAAACGTTATGAACAAGAGATTCAGCTGGATTCAGTTGAACACCCCGTATGCAAATGAGAGTAATTGGCGAATTAATCCATAAACTGTATTCGTTTAGTGTGTGAATTGAATTTCAGGCTCCCTGTTACGGCATTTCACGGATGGTAAGACAGTCAATCGCGA
Source organism: Opisthorchis felineus (assembly GCA_004794785.1). Lineage (NCBI taxonomy): Eukaryota > Metazoa > Platyhelminthes > Trematoda > Opisthorchiida > Opisthorchiidae > Opisthorchis > Opisthorchis felineus. The sequence continues at coordinate 35,712 of SJOL01009060.1, forward strand.
AAATGAAATCATGCCATTCGGTGCACAATGTTGATCTAGTTCATGTATCGTTTTTTACTGGACAAAAAGTACACTATACACTTATTTACCCTGAGGCTAATTTATTCTCCCCAGAGTCGGGATCATTCATCTACAAATAGTAAACATCTGATCCACAAAATCGTTGCCTCCCAGCAACAGTTGTTTCATGGATGTTTTTTGTGTGTCATCATCATCATCATCATCACCATCATCATCATCATCATCATCATCATCATCATCATCATCATCATCATCATCATCATCATCATCATCATCACCATCATCATCATCATCATCATCATCGTTATCAGCCACAAGAACCGCGTATTTGTCGTACACTGGTTATAGCTGCCACAGTTTCGTTCATCGATGATTTGTGAAAGTGGGGTAGGTAGCTGCGCATTGGAGGCGATGGCTGATAAATTGGTGCATAAATACAGGACTGTTAAGTGGGGGGTTGGGAAGGGAGCTATGCATTGAAGGCAATAGCTTGGATGCACGAGCGCCATTGAGCGCGCGACTGAACCATGTCTGACAATGTCTCTAAACATTGATGTGGCTCGTCCCGGGGTTCCCATCCAGGAAGACGGCAGTGACCAGCGCAGGTGAGTTTGCTGATAATGGCTTTTATACTTCGTTGCCAAATCATTGTTTGACCTCCCCTGGCTCGTTTTCACCCTTCACGTGGTTGTGTGAAAAGAACCCTTCGAGGAAGTCGGTCAACTGGTATACGCAGCACGTGGCCAAGCCAGTGCAACCTATGCAGTGTGATCAGTTCATCAATCGAGGGTGAGTTATTTCTTGCGAATACCATTCGAAGTACTTCAGTATTGCTGATCCGGTGTTCCCACCAGACTCGGGCAATGCTCCGAAGACACCTATGGTCAAACACTGAAAGTCTTTCGACGTCCTCGGCGCGCAACGGCCAGGTTTCTGATCCGCACTATAGAAAAAGAGCATAGATGAAGTGAATAGCCTGTTCGATTTCACACTAACCAGTGTGCACCAATCATCGTGGGCTTGCGGCAGACACGAATCCATCTGGCAGTTCCATTAGAACCATCGTGTTAGCAGTCAGCGCGGCTGTCGCCCTAATGAGTTGGACACGTATGACTCATCACTTGTTAGTCACGGTCTATATTGCCCAGCTCAGCGATTTGCGGGCCTCCATTTTGAACTGTTCGACGAATGAACCGCTTGTCTTTAGTTCACTCTAAATTCGACGGTGTCTCCGTAACGCAGTCGATTTGTGTCACATTTGGAAGAAATCAAAACTACAAGGTCACGGAGAACATGATATATAAAAAGGAACCAAATTACGAATACTAATAAACTGTGTTTGCAGTTGTTTTCGACTTGTCGGTTTTTCTAGGGTTGCCATTAGCTTAGTTATCATATGGCTAGGTAGATCGCTTTCCAAGTTTTGCTGTCAGCAACTTCTGGCGGATTTCGAAACCGGCCCAGTTGAGGGTGACTCATCCGATCGATAAAGTAATTTTTCTGCTTCCGCAACAAGTGTTTGTACATCGATTTGTTTTCCTGCCATGCAGATGCCTCAATGAATAAAACTTGATGGCTCAGGATGACAACCTGTAGGTCAGGCCATGAGTAGCACTTGGGGATATTTCCCATTATGAAGGACAGATAAAAATAATCCTAAACAGTGCTACTTGTGATCTCCCGATTAGTTACGAAACTAAGCGATCCTACGGATACCCATCAAAATCGACCTCGACCAGACGGAATACACTATAGCATCCAAAATGCTCCCAAGCATGTTACGTTCTTTATTGCGGATTTTCAATGTGTTCTCAGAACAGGTATGTAAATTTTGCCGAAAAGCACCGACAACTACGGGTGCGTCAGTGAAGACAGACAGACAAAAAAGGCGTGTTCTTGCTGGATACAAACATTATGGGTTCACAGTCACCAGGTTGGGAGACCTCCAACGCTACACTCACTTAGGCTCTTTCGATGGAGGTCAGAATTTCTATGCAGAAGTTCATCCAGAACCAAAAATGCTGGTCATTTAATGACCTACTGCAAACTCTTTTCGGGGATCCGTGGTTCTGCATGTTCTGCCAGGAAGAAGTCCCAACGCCTGTGTAATTTCACACTCGAGGCAACTGACAGGCTTATCCAGCAACATACTCAAAATCATTATTTTGTTGATATGCTTACGAAACCTCTGCGATCAAGACCGGTTAGAAAAAAAACTTTTCTGTTTGTAACGAACGACCACCTACTGTGGTCGTAGTAACAAGCGATGACCGTTGTGTTCAAACTCACCACTTTCTACTGAGTTTGCAAATTAACGTGTGAAGAACTGGTCCAATAGTTGTAATACAGTGCTCCGAAGTCGCACTCCTCTTGGGAGCGTGCTCTTTCGTTGGCGTGAAAGATTTTACCTCACTGGGAAAATAATTCCTCACATAGCATTTGCAGATATAAGTGGAGAAAGAGGGTACCATGGCAACTAAGACGAAGTAAAATAGTAAACCTGGCATCTTTGAAAAGCAGCTGATGTTGACTGCGTCGGATATGCGGTGGATGCGGTAAAGACCAAATGCGAAATGTGTGTGGTACGGCTTCGTTACTGACACCTACTGACCTTCAGAGTTTAGTCTAGGTTCTTCCAGGTGAGGGTGCTTTACTGGATCCATCGTCGACAAATTTTTTGCCTGCCTTGTATACGACCAAACTAAGCACTTCCTTGATAGAGAATTGGTTCGTTTGAGTTATAACAGGCTGTTAGTCATCGTCACAAGGTCGAATCAAGTGCACTCGACTGAGCGTACGGTCCTGGCAGCTATCGGAGATATCTACCAATGTGCGCCACGCTTACACCTTGATCCCCGAAAGTGATGAGATACCATTACCCTGTCACAATACCATCAAGTTCGGGTAATTTCGAGACAAAAATGGGGTTGGCATTGAACAGCAGCCATACCTACTGACAAAATAATTTCCTCGACGGAATCGATGGATTAGAACGGGACAATTCCACTGTGATGACCAATGTCTGTGTATGTAACAGTCTTTAACTCATCGCATCATTGTCCATTGTTTAGCTACCTTGAATTTGGCATATGTGTATCATAAAGTTTCTCCTAAGTTAAGCAGACTGCAGTCTTTTTAGAAGTACCTCATTCGGGAAGCACGCTACCTTTCGGAATTCAAATAATTCCGAATCAACATCCGGGGGCATTCCGGTTAATGGAAGCTGATGTTGATTCTGGCACACTCTATCTTAATGATTGGAGAATATCTGGAAAACTCTTAAAGCTACCCGGTGATCTTGAACAGGCTTTCATATATGTCAATCCTTGATTGAAACACAAGTGTTGCATGATCCCCCGTCTAGTTGGAAGGCTGATTAAACCAAAACTAAACTGTTTCGAAGGTAACATGCCACCAGAGAGACAAAGTGAAGCGGTGTTGTTTCGCATATAGCGATCCCGTTGCGACAACGTGACGTGTCTTGGAGTTTTGTATGCCAGTATCTAGTGGTATGGCCAATCACTGCAAGAGGAAGACAACATTTGGTCTCTCTTTCAAAGCGATTACCACCTGACTGAGAACCAGCACGATATAGCACTATGCTCCAAGTGTAGGTATCTGTGGCTCCGAAAATCAGGTGGTTTTTGCTCTGTAACTGTAAAACATTCAGATATTATTCTGTTCGGTAATCTCAAACGATCTGCCCCGTTAGGAGATATCTGTTCCTTGTCACAACAGATCTACTTCTCTCTGTTGAACCTAGTGTTTGAAACACCGCTTTCCCCTGACCAGTCTAAACAAAGCATTGTAAGACAGAACACGATATATAATACAATGTAGGTTACAGCATTGATATATTTCTAAAACACCATGAACACTTAGCAAAAACAAGGCAGACACATAGGGACACCTAGGTCATTTGAAGTGCAAAGGACGGCTTTATAACGTGTTTTCTTCGGGGGAAGATTACTTTACTGAGACTACATCTCTAAGACAGGTCACCAGATGCGGTGAAATTCCTAGGCTGATCCCAGCTTGTTGAAAAATGGATAAAACTTTCAAACCACGTTTGAACTTTACAGGAGGAATCCGGAAAGTAATCCAACACGTCAAATGTAGCACTGTCCGAAAATGTATCAACGTCTTTCATCGGTTTTAATAGTCAGAAACACCATGTATAGCAACGTCTTTGCTTGCTTGCCAGGTAGCAACTCCAAGTTCAACGCTTGGTCATTTCAGAGTTCGTTTCCTTATTAGAAGTGCCTCCACGAGCTTCCTCCATTTTCCCACCAGGATAGTGGGAATTTGGTTTCTCTACAGCTTCATACAAACGGGAAGTTTTCCACCTTCACAAACTGCAGTAGGCTTTCATCAGCACTAAGATATTCCGGTCCACTGTACTGCTTGGTACTCAGCAACTGCTTTTCCGCTTGTGTTTATCTGCTTGTGTTTTAGTACGTGACGGAGTTTGCTTTGTGTCTGTTACTATTTACAAAGATTGAACTTTTAGGTGGAATCCCGCACCAAAACCTCTTTGCCGGTGCTGGTACGGCCAAGAAGCTTAACCCGCATTCGACTGGCCTGAAGACTGGGCCACTTGCCGGCCCAGCATCAAGGCGAACTCTGATTGGCCGAAAGTGTGAACCCAGTGTCTGTCGAGTACTGGTTGCTAATGCCACGTCCAGATGGTGCCAGTATTTCCAGAACGTTGCCGCCTCATACACTGAATGCAACGCGCTGTACGTGTTTTTTTTACCTGGGCTTTCAATACACGTTGTACACCTTTGGTGGTTCTTTTAAAGAAAACGCTAGCTTGTAAGGTTCGGACCGAGAGCGGAGATGAGGCAAACGAGGCAGACGTCCATGCGAAAACGGATAGGAAGATTACCTCTACAAAAATACACCGCGCTTTCCTTCTGAAATCACCTCCTACTCAGCTGAACAAAGGAGTTATAAAGGAAACGATCAAGCTTGTGTCCCCATACTTCAACTGGTATCGATCAGTGGTCAGCTCCGCTGTGTAAACTTCTCCATGCCACGACGTTGGGCACAGTCAACACTTACGAGAAACGTTCGCAACTGCATCCCGTTTGTTGTCATTACTGGAACCAGATTTTCGTGGATTGGCAGACGGTTTCTTCAGAAGCTAAGCCGTGGATTAAATACCATGCCTGTGAGCCAGAGGAATGTTGGAATATAGTCTACAATGGACCTGATCGGTTTGCAGTCACATTCACATCTATCGTGATCATGGACCAAAAAAGAAACTCTCCGGTAAAGGGAACCTTACATCGACTACAATTCACTGCCCTAGATGTGAAACAAACGTCATCTACACGTATATTTATTCACATTAGGATTTCGTTGGGGTAAAACATCTAGAAAGATTCTTGATGATTCTCACATGTGAGCGAAACCGCCCTGCCGAACAATACAACGAATTTACTACGGGGTTGAGCGAAGTTCTGCGAGAAACCCATTGCTAACGGAGGACGGTACAGATGGAGAAAGACATCATGGAAAAAACGGAGGCCATTAATTATGTTAGGGAGAACCGTGGTCGAATAAATTTTGCTGTACAAGAAGCTGCTTGGTTGGCGGTTGGGCAATCAACGTTTTAGCTGTCTGGTTGGCTGCGCGGCCACTATTTACACCTACTGTCTTTCTACACCGGATGTGTCAGATTCATCTATTTTCCGTTCTGCCCGCCTCCTTTAGCTCACACATTCAGCCTTTTACGACCTAATTTAGACTGAAAAATCTGGTCCCTAGAAGGATGAAATCGATAATGGGTTGTCCAAGTGTCTGGTATCGAGAAAATTAGCTGCGTCAACTCGAATACTGTTGCAATAATAGCATGAGATCACCTTTTTCAGCACACTCTGGTCAACAATGCTGTTGTCACCAATAAAACAACCGGAAGAGTATAACTCAGAGAGAATACAAATTGTTTCGTTATTTTACGCTTAAATCTGTGTGCCGCACACACGTGTGAACAGTACTATATTCTAGCGTCGTTTGCTTGCTCTCCGTTTTTCCCACATATTCAGTGAGTCACTCACTCATCAAAGGAAACATTGCTTCGAAAACAAACGTGATTTCGGGAGTCTTACCAAATCTTTTTGAGGTAAACGAAAGACAATTACTGGATTACAACGGCGAGCAAATGGGTCAGATGCAAATAATAGACAAAAAGCCTTTCTGTAGACGTACTACACCACTCATAAGGTTGCTGAACATTCTTCGACAGCCCACGACCGGTTTCACCCTTCTTGGGGCTCATTATCGTTAATTTCATGCACTTTGGGGTCAAGTAGAACATGAGGTTGACAGAAACTCGGGGACGGCGCCTACCTGATGAGCCCCAAGAAGGGCGAAACTGGTTGTGGGCTGTCGAATAGTTTTCAGCAACCTTGTGGGTAGTTTGCTGTATGAAAATATACTGCGATATCTCAAATATCGTGCCAACTGAAACATGAGGCGGCCTGGTGCAGCACAGTCAGTTGAAGAATATCACAAACGAGGGACTCAGTTCAGTTTCCCATCAAAGCCAAATTTGCTTGCAAATGAGTGTATTCGGCTAATTTCGAGCAAATTGGGTTCAAAAAAAGGTATAGGAAGACTCGGTGACTGCGCCTACCTGATGAGCCCCAAGAAGGGTGAAACCAGTCGTAGGTTGTGAAACAGATTTCAGCAACCTTATGAGTAGTGCATTACGTCTATACAATGTATCGCGATATCTCGAATATCGTGTCAACTGAAACATGAGGCGGTCCGGTGCAGCACATTCAGTTGCTTAAAAACATCAGGGTTCCAGGTGAGTCTCCCGTCAAAGCCAACTTGGTATGCAAATGAGTGTATTTTGCTAAGAATGGCTTTCTGTTTATTTTCCTTGGAAAGATGACTGTTTGTAAGCGAAACTTCGAAGTAAATACATCAGTCCAATCGGCCCAGCCGTGCACTAGCTATTTTCTCATAAGCACGTTATTCAGTCTACTCCTGGCCTCAGTGATTTGGAAGTTAGCAGACGGGGAAGTCCCAACAAGGTGAATACTATCTAGCCCACTTATTGGATTTTTCTAGTTGTTCCCTAAGATAAAATAGACGGTTTAGAGGGACCAGGCTTCTCAGGTATTGCTTCCCTGAGGGCAAAAAAAACAGACCAAACCGTCGGCTGGTTATTGATTCTAACATTCTTTGAGTATCGTCCTGTTAGTGACTGAAAAGTACTCGAAAATTCCACTGCGAAGACAGAGACTGGACAGTGAGCTGAGGGGTAATTAAGTTTTGCCAAATTTGCCTGACATTTTGTCGATTACTGCGTTTAGCAGACAACTTTATCAGAGAACACAAGTGGGAGTATATGAAACGAAGCATAAGCATACTGAACTTTCTCGCACGGCAAAACTGCATTACATCATCAACTCATTTCCACAGATGATCGATTTCACATCATTATTATTGGACTATACTGAAATGAGTTCCCTAGGGCATTCGAACCGATGGTGCGGCGTCTATTGTAGGAAACAAAAGTTTATTTACAATAACCCTATGATGATCGCTATTATGCATTGGCGGACAACTTATTGCAGGCGTGAAAAAGACTTTCAAATCATTCTCTTTGGTAATGAGGATGAGCATGCTTCTGAGGATGAAATCATTTTGTTATCCGTTCCATCTGAATGCTTAAAGGTTTCCCTAATGACCCATTAGTAACAGCGATTGATAGGCAGCTTCGAATTCTTGGTAGGATTCTTGTATAATGGGTTCCTAAGGTACCACTCGATAATACATTTCCCTGATATTACCAGCTACATTATCAATTTGCCATAAAATGGAGGAATGATGAAACTTTGTATTCGGGTTTTCTTCGGCCTATAACGCCTTTTGAAAAATTTGATCCTGAGGAGACTTTGAGTTGTGACCGGTTTCCTAAACGGGAACCGCCGTAGGGTTTTACCGACGTTTCCTCTCGAAGGCTGTTTTTTTTTTCAGTTTTGCTCTCACGGGATTATCAAGTTTTGTGCACAAGGTCGCATTTTCTCAGACATTCACGGTGAAAATAAAGCTGTTTTCATGAGGAGGCGTGTTGGAAGTGGAAAACCACACACTAACCTGCTGTTTTGAATAAACTGCGTCAGAAGTTATTCGCAACATATCGAAATATTGATAACTCGATTGTGCTAACTGGCTGTAGATCAGGTGACTGTTGACCTCTCCGTCGAAATTGGCAGTGTGTTCTGGCAAGCCCCGTCACCAACAGTGCGCGGTTGGTTCCTCTTTACCTGCCCATATATAGTTTGTAAAAGAGTATTTTTAATACCTTTGGTGTGATTGGCTGATTGAGGAATTATCGTTATTCTATTGGTCGGATATGACAGCCACTAGAATAAAAAATTGTTTCTCGCCACAGTTGACAGCCCCATATGGGACTGGTCGATACACGTAAAGACGGCTTAATAGGATACGTGAGATCGATCCTGCTCTATGCACACACCGAGGCCTAATCTAGATGAAATACGCAGTCAGTTGTATTTCAGGTCCAATCACACCTGGCCCTTGCAGATAACATGTAGCTAGATCAGTGTACTCTCTCCCTGTCAAACAAATATTCCAAGAAATGGCAGTGTCATCCCTTCAGGTCTATCGCCTCCCCTTAGATTATTCGACTGCATCCTCTTTAAAGGCAGGGTCTTTTTCGGCTGACGGAAGTGAACACGTCGCAACAAAATTTGTCCGCTGGACCAATCTAAGGTGATGCACACGATGCAAATTGATTGACTTCACACCGACACCGAATCTTGATAAAAGTTCTTGAAATATACCGGCACTGACCTGGGCATCCTTGTGCTCTCTGTGTATGTGATGTAGACTGTGAACAAATTTTGTGAATCACTGGGTTACTTTTCATAGAAACTTTCCTGGAGCTAGCACTTATCGAAAGATAAACGGGATACAAATAGCGTAAAACAGAAAGAACGGTGGCAACAGTATTAGGTTTCGTACTTTACCGCTTAATTATCCTACTGAAAAAATCGATAGCAGATAGCATGAAATGATTCTTTGCATTCAGGGTTGTCCGCCGATCATAAAACGACTTGACTATCTGCCTTTACCTTGCAGAATAAGGTAATTAGGCGGGGGGAAAATGGCTGTTCCCCACGTTTTTTCCAGGAAGTATCTCGGCCTACTAGGGCTCAGAAAAAGAGGGTGGTGTGGCCAATACTCCTGGGAAGTCACTGACGCTTACGGTAAAGTTGACAAACAAAAATTCACCTTAACAATGACATTTTCACAGCATGATTTTTGAATGTCTAACAAGCCAATTTGCCAAACTTTCCAAATGCCATTGATGTTCAGTGTGTGGTGTCCGATAAGTCGGTCTTGAAACACGAATTCTCAAGCTTACAGGTCGCACGGCAACAACACACCCAGCGACACTCTGTTTGGAAAATGTGTAAATGCCGACTGATTGACACTTCGGCAGAAAAGCAAGGGAAAATTGTTTTCCTTTTCGAATAATATATCAAAAGTTTACGGTTCGTCTTGTACACAACTCTTTTCCTAAAATGATGCTATCTCTGAAATGCCACTTTCCTTTCGTTCCTAACAAACGGGGATTGAAGTCGCACAGGGCTTTACAGGCTTAGAAACGTGGTAATTCAAAGGCGCATCGCACGAAAGCATTTGGGGCGTGTTCGAATCGACACTCGGACGAAATTTCGCGGGCGCAAATAGATCTGGTGAGAATTACACAAAAAACCGATACAATAATGAAACGAATCCTTTGACGGACGTATTGTTTCACACATAACAAGAGCCGCATCACGTACGCCTTACACTGGCTTTAACTCGAACAGTAACCTAATACTGGACGTTGGGCTCGTTATTCTTCTAATGAGGTGAACACGTGATGTGAGGAATTCTTCAAATATATTCAAAACATCGGACGAAAACTTTCGTTCCTGAATAATTTTTTTGTCGACACCCAGGATGAACTTTTAAACAGACAGATGATTAGGCAGGAAAAAACGAAAAATGGTTGAACCTCGCCAGAAGAAAGTTAACTTCACTACAAAAGCGTTTTCAGCCGAATTTACTCCTTAGTTCTGTTAGAAGAAGCTTGTCCTGAAAGCGAACTCAATCTGTGCCCAAAAGCCGAGAAGCAGCTGTTTCATCTCTATTGAGGATCACCGGCATTGCACACCTCACGGAACTCCAAGGAGGTTCTAACCCGAAACAGGATTGTTCCCTTGAGAATGAAAATATTCGTTGTCGATTTCACTTGAATTTATACGGTTGAGTTCTATTTGGAGCTCACAAAAATCACGACCCAAAAGGCACCGGCCAAAAACATTTGTTTTACAGATTCACCATTTCGCTGGAGTAGGTAGCGACCGCCAATTTGCATGCGTGTACATTACGCGGAGCATTTGCTTCAGGCGAAGTTAAAAAGTTAAACATAACTTCAAAAGAGTTTGTTGAAAATTTTCAAATGAGGTTAAATTTTGTCCAGCGTAGAGTTCATTCCCTAAGGTTTTTGTTGGTTACACTTGTCGAGGAGTCGTTTTGGAGTCCCCCAGCTGTTCGTTCTAAACGTGGCATGATGGAGGATAATTTCACGGTGGACTAGTGATGTGCAGAATTGCTGGGCATTTTGGCAAGAAGTTTGACTACTGGTGTAACGGCGGATACTACTGGTGGTGCATGCGAGTAGCATGTGGTTATCTCGAAGCTCCGCCTCGCGTCTAATGGAAGGTTTATTATGGAACTTGTGAAACTGTTGTGCAGCGTTCGTGTACAATTGCGTGATAACCAGTGAATCTCCGCGAAAGTTCAAGAAGACGCATCAGAATGTTCAGTTTAAAAAACTATGAGCATATGTGACGTTTACTTTCCTGTCTAAAAGTTTGTAACTGTTTAGTTGGTGTTTGCTAATAAACAACTTTGTGGTGAAGGGCTTTCCTCTTAATGGTAGTTCGGATGGGTTAATTGGTCGAAGATCAGGTCGCAGTTGATCTGTTTGCTAAGCTTGCCAATTGGTTTGAAAGCTTTTTTGTCAGCGTGCGAGGAGACATAATCAGTGCGAAGATGTCCTGAATGGTGACGAAAGGTTTGCTAGCTGGTAACTAAGTTCAGTGATTAGATCAACTGCCACCCAATCAACAGCCAATGTCGGATATCTTAATGGCCCATGAGGTTTAACTAGAAATTTTGCTGACCATATGACCCATGAGGCTCTGACAACTCAGTTTACATCCCTGCGTGCATTCTGTTTGAATTCCACCCAGTAACAAGTGGTTCTAAAATATTTTTTGCCAGAGAATTTGCTGATTAGAGTTCACATTCTTGCAGAAAAGGAAGAGTTTATGAACAAACCCATGACTTCGAATCACTGGGTTGGAGTACATAACCTCAAAGTGTTTTGGCCTACGGGAACTGACCGATATTTCTCGTTAGGCGGGTCAGGGTCAACGACCATTGGTGAATTTGTGACATCGACCATGCGTCGATGGTGGAGCTGATCTGTTAGGGTCGAGTAGGCCAACCCTAGCATGCAGTATAATGGTTTCCCTGGACCAAGTCCTTCGCGAATTTCAGCCGGTCTGTTGGTTGTCTTGATTTGCACTCCCTCGGGCACGGTGATGAGGGGCGAGAATCTCATAAATTTTGGTTTATGTTTATTTATGTTTCGTTAGCATGCGGTCCGAAAAGTCTGCGGACATCGACATTCAACAATAAACTCAACAGCATCGTTCTGTATTTAGGACGGATCTCCTGGATGTCAACGCCAATCCTGGCTTGGTTTTTTCCAATAAATCAATACCAGCAGGAGGGCAGCCAATAATGTGACCTCGGCGGTGTTGCCGGATAAGCGATTCGGGTCGGACCACGTCAGACCATCGACGATGGACCTGTTCAATTCGTTGTCCTAAGACACATCCTCTGCTTATCGAAAACCTCCATCAAGCAGGTGTCCAGGAGATATATCGACCGGGTTTCACGAGTATAAATTGGAACTGGTTGGATAGAGACAAATAAATCAGGACCTTGACTTTCATACCGATTTTATTGCGGTGTCCCACTGTGCGTTGCAATTCTACAAACACTTTCAGGGCCGTATTGATGTGGTGTGAGCCAGTTTTCCTGGCCTGATTTTTGAAATAACGAGGGTTATTTGGAATTGGGCTGTTTGCGCAATCAATGGATGTTTTTGATCCACATTTACGAGTAGATCGCGAAGCACGTAAGTTACTTTGGGGAACTGAAATCCTGGATAGGGGTGCCAGATAAAGGTACAATAAAACAGATGCTTCATTAATGAATCACTCAATAAGTATAGCTGATGATGACACAAACTGAGGGGTTCTGTTTGTTTAACCGTTAGCCACACTGAGATAATTCGTCAGACATGTCTAACACATCAGAAGGTTTTTGTCATTTCCGTGAATAAATAAGCTCCAAGAATAACCCTCTTGTCAGGTCGGACGACTTTTATATTCCTAAAGGGAACATTATGTGCTAAACACAGTCAAGCGTCCTGGTGAAAAATGGTTTCGGCATGTATGATCTATACCGGTGTTCTTCATTCTGGGCAGTATTACTCCCTTGAGGATTGATACTAGGCTGCCGAGGGAGAGAGAGTGCCGGGGGAGAGACGGAGGTATGCTTAGTAGTGATGGTCAACCTTCACGTGGTTTCGAATTTTCCCCCTGAAAGCAATCCGGCTAGCCTTTATTACATCATCAGACAAACAACCTGACGTCGCTTGTGGCAGGGGGGGAGGAGGTTAACTATCAAGCTTGTTTCCCAAAACAGGTCTCAGCAAAGCTTTTGCATTTGCAGTCAGCGTGTTGTTTTTGTTCAAAGCGCTTGACTAGTAAGTAGTAGGTAGGTCAGCCAAATTTTATGATGGAAACAATGCATCGGAACCTGCATCTATGTGAATTCATTTGCAAACACAATGCTCAATATTACAAAATGTCTTAATTAACTGACAGAATTAGATACATCGACATAGAACCTACATATAATGCATAAAGTGTAATATAATATATTTATGCAACTGATCAATCATACAATTATCATATTTTATGTATTTTGTGTAATAAATTGACATAACACTATCAGTCATAACGTTACAGCTGCAATATGTTACATAAACGTAGCATGATATAATAGTTGGTGTTATAGTAATATAGTGTCTACATATTATATTATATGTATCATTTTATCGTTTAGCATAGTATAATGTATATATATAGTATTATAATATGCAATAAATATGACTATATAAAATGTGATAGATAATACATAATGGCATATATTCGCACATGAATTCTCCAGCGTAGTCTAGATGCCTTTTTCGGAATGGTACGTACCCGAATGACTGAAAGGCGATAACAGAACTATTCTATTAGTCGAAGCTTGGTGTCAGTTCATCAAACACAACCGTCGTACCAGCTAATTTTGTATACAGTAATTCCACAAGACAGATCACGTGGGGTTCCCCGGAGGGGTATCAGCTTTTAAACACACTCACACTGAACGAAGCCTGCTAAGAGATGCCCGTTCCTAACCTTTAAACCAGCGGATTCTCTTCCGGAGTTGTAGGTAATTGCCGGGTTTGTTGAATCCACATTCAGACCGACCTCAATTGAACAATTGTCCTCTTGTCCTGGAGCAATTATTATGGACAGTCCGCACCAATTGGGGTTTGCCAGTTCAGACGCGTTGGTGAGGCAGTAATAACGCGCTCGCTTCGCATGTCGATTGTCCCAAGTTCAAAACTCCTTACGGCCAAAGATATGCAATGTTGCTGAGCCCCAGGAAGAGTGCAAATCAAATGCAATACTCTTCATTTTGGTGCGGATTCACCAGAATCACTACGTCAGGACTGAAGGACTACTGTTCAAACGAGAGTGCTGTGAATGTAATTTCTTCGGACGGTTTCAACTGCCGGTACTATTTAGGAAGTATTCTGGCTTCGTACGTAAGTGGCTAAGAGAGAGAGAGAGAGAAAGGCAATGAAGTGAACAATGAACAGCTGTTTCGGTCCTGGGAGAGTTCCTGTTTACTTCGTGTACACGCACGAGTAGCGCAGCAACATATTTCCAAGCTGTCACAATATTGACCCATCATGGCACGAGAGTCACAAGTAGACTCGTGTATTTGGAACCTTCGGGCATACAGATTCCAGCAAAAGGTCGGGCGTTATGGGTACCAGGCAACCATCATCAACCACACTATTTTGAGGTATACCGGACATTTCTGTCACAAATCCTGTCTTTCCTAGTTTATCGTTTCAAATTTATGTCTCTGCATTCACATTTCGTAACTAAAACGATACGATTCACAACATTATTTGGTTTTATGCGTTTTTCACAATTACTTAAAACATTTATTACCGAAGGTTCATTCAATGTTATCTTTGTTTCCAACTCACTGATTTTTCGTGGTTTTCCGAGCAGAAAACGTCGTTTCAATTATCTCCATTAATTTGTATCGGGTGAGTCACAGGTTGGCACAAACGCGGTTGTAATTAAACGACTTCATGTTCGTTTTTTGTTAGCTTTCAACAGGAACAGAGGACACGTCACAAAGAGATCAAGGTACACACCTGATGATTCCGGTTAGATGTACACATAGCCATGTTTTTAAGTCAGAACCGGCAACAATTACTCAACACATAATGGATTCCCGGATGTTTTTTTTTCGGTGGCGTCACAAAAATTAGTCAGCCCAAGATGATAGGTACCGGGATAGTTTTTCACAAAAGCTAGTTAGATCACTAGGTGCACTATGGAGACTTCGCTCTGCGGACGTCTCCGTTTTGCAAGCCTGGTAGTAATATACAGAAAAGTTCATCCTGACCTAAGCTCAGAATACGCACTGGTGGACGAGTCTCGTACGATAACATACCCCGGAAAGGTTATGTGGGGACGAAGACTGGTTCTGATCAACAAGGTAAACAGTAAGCGGAAAGACAGACGACGCGTTTGAAAACCAGATCGGTTGCATTTCACGGACAAACTCAAAGACCTACTTATATTGTGGAAACTGTACACACAGAAAGATCTGTTGGTATTCGGGGCAGATCTTGGAATTTCATTGGGGTTTTCGTCCTGCAACTCAACTCATTACACGGCTATTTGTTGGCTGACCCCTCGAATGACGAACTCTCAGATGAACGTTTTAACCGTCTCGTGAATTATCGCCCCTACTGAACTACTTATATTCTGTTGGATGTGTGAGGAGATTTGGAAATTTCACTGCCAATTTGGTCCCATAAGTGAAGTCAATCGAAGCTGAAAAGTTGAGAAGCACTATAAAGCTCTATTGCCTTTAATGGGACTAGAGAAAATCGAAATCGAAAATTCCCGGCTGGAAGTTGAAGACGTAAGATGCTCGGTTAAGGTTGGTTGTAGTACTCAATTGATGTTCCTTGGAGATCGTGCTCGGGAGCGAGTCTCTTGGTTTTATTAGACACTTCCGTTTTGGTTCCATCTGCCTAATTCACCTGTCATTCTAAGCCGCTAAAACTACTATGGAACAATGTGGCCTAGTAATAACTATATTCTATGACGCAATGTTGCCAAGATACAGGGCTTACGCAGCGTCGACCGCAAATGTCTGAAAATGTAGTTTACCACCCACTTGTCGGCATGATCCAGTGTGTCAAAACCAGCTTTTGTGATGTGAAGACCACGTAAAGGCAAGTTACATTGATGCATGGGCCGACTATACATCATATGCAGATACCTAAGAGCCTCCTGACTACCCACCCTGGATGAGATGCCGCATTACGAGACTATCTTGATGCTGTCACACTGGAAACTAGACCGGTATTGTATCGAAACTGTTGCAAATCAACCCAATTTGTACTCACAGTTACTATTAAGTCACACAGGCTTTATCCAGTATGTTTGACGCTCGGTTGCCTTGGTTCTAGAAAAAAACAAAAGCCATTTTTTGAAGAAAAAAAATTCATACAGGCAGATTTTGGTAGTTTATTGGCTTTCACTGGCAGTCGGATGGCGTCTTGTTTTAAAAGTATGGGTAATTTCACCGTAAATAAATAGACCATCAGTGCAAATCACAATGAGAGTGTTTCTGATGTGAATGCGCAGACTGAAGACAGGAACATCCCATCCACAGACTTGAGGCTCCAAACTGTACTAGTTAAGTATTTTTAGCGGCGTGAGGAGATTCGGGAATGGTCTATTGGAGATTTCGTCTTGTAAGTGAGGCTGAGAAGCGATTTAGAGCAGTTTCGGCCCTATTAGAAGTTATCAGCAGTGCGCATCTCACGAAACTCCGGGAAGTCTCGACCCCGCGACTTTCCGGCTACTAGTTTGAACACTTAACACGGCCGCTCGTACCAAGAACGTCAGGGGTTCGAGACCCCGTAGGATTTCGTGAGTTGCGCACCGCTTATGATTCCCAACAAGGATGAAGCAGTTGCACAACGCTTCTTGGTTTCCAGCACAGATCGGCTTCACCTGCGGGACGAAGTCTCCACTAACAACTACCTGGATATGGCCGTCCATGTATTACACGGACCAGCAGAGAACAGATTTGGTGCTACGGAGCAGTCAAGGTTTCCGAAAGAAGGAAGCAAATGGTATCTGATCAAAGGCTTGCCGTAAATCTGGCTGCACGAGAGTCTCTTACGGTTTTCCCGCGGTTGTTGACAAAGGTGATCTGATTGGGAAAATTGAGCCGCACAAAGTAGAGGATCCTTTCTTGTAGGGATCCATACTGTAAGCGAACCAGGATGGGATCTAATCTTGGGGATGCAACAACCCTCTCATTGATTATTCATTCGTAGTCGTCGAGAACTAGCGATAATTGCAAGCTAACTCTCAAGTCTGGTTGCTGCATGTAAGATGCACGCCTTCGTGGGCCGAGCGTTACTTAGGAGGCGATGTCGGGTGCTGACGGTCTTCATAACAGGAAACTCGTCAGTAAAGGTGTGGCTTCATGTAGTCGCCAGGAGAAAAGTTCAGATTTCAGGTACTCTAATCTGAGGTCATGATTTTGACGGGTGAGACGCGGTTAACCAGGCGGAACAGCAGGGTTTGTCTACAATATTCGATTAGTGAAGAATGTCTTGAAAGGATGTGCCGAGCTGTCCGATGACGAATGTTACAGTTGAGCGGATTTTGAACGGATTTAACGCCTCAATACGATCTTCTGGTTACTCTGTCAGGATTTTCAGATGGTTGCAAGTTTTAGGCAATGGTTTGAGCTGTTTTGTTTCAAAGGCATTTTAGCGAGGTTAGAGTAGCGAAGCGATTCCGGTGACTTGATGCACCTGAATGAGGCCTTTTTACACAAAGGTTCAGTAACGTAACGGCTCACGTTACTGAAAACCCTATTTTACTGAGACCGGCTTGGTTGCTTGGGATGCGAATCATCTATAGCCAGTGAATTCGTTGTCTGAATGCTTGCCAGCGCGAACCTTTTTCGCATTTTACTTGAAAGACAGTTAGTGCGGTGCGTCAATTTGATGGGATAGTTTTGTTGAACGAGACGTGGTTCAGTTGTGTCATCACAAATGATTACTTCACTGTGAGGTTCTTTGGGACACATCTTACAGAATCGCAACATCAACTTAGCGTATTTTCCGACTTGCCTCTACTAAATGACAAAAATGGCACTCAATCAGGGCAAATTAAAATAGTTGACACAATACATTTACCACTGTCATGAAACTAGCAAAATGATCAAATCGAACGCTTGCATCTACAAGACGACGCTGGTGTGAGGACTTGAAAAATAGCAACTGGTTGAACCCAATTCGACATTGTCTGACCATGTACTTATACGATACTCCATGTAACACAATCGACTCTTCCTCATGTTTATGGACACGCACGAGTCTAGAGATGTTTGGTTTAAAAATATAACCTCGGGCAAAATTACGAGAATCGAAAATACATGTATCTTACGATATATGTTGCGTGTGTCCATACTAGCGATCAATTGTATTTTCAAGTAAGTCGCTCTGTGTGTCCCAGACCGGAAGTCACTACGCTGTTTCCTCTGAAATGCTTAACCAAACAGAATTCACCTCCCTTCTGACTTTTTTGACGGTTTGGACAATTTTGCAAAGAATAGTTTATGTATGATTCATCCAATGTCTTTGGGCGTAATATACTACTACTCATAAGGTTGTTGAAAACTCTTTGACAGCCCACGACTGGTTTCGCCATTCTTGGAGACCATCAAGTAGGCGCAGTCCCCGAGTTTCCGTCAACGTTATGTTCAACTTTAACCCAAATTGCACGACATTACCGAAATACACTCATTTGCATACCTATTTGGTTTTGACGGGAGGCTCACCCGGGACCCAGCTGAATCTCTCGTTTATGATGAAATGACCTCTTCTCAGTTGTCAGATAGGTATGGAGCAAAATGTTGTTGGGCATTATGAAAAAGTGACGGAACTGTTGCATTATCCCCGCGCTACAATGAAGGTCAGCTTTGACCCTTGCCTTTGGTTAGGCTGGGCTCCCAAGGAAAGTAAACAATGGCCAACGGAGAATGGAAGCACGGGGCTGTATAGATGCTCAATTTCATGTCTGTGGTTGCCCATTTCATCTATGGGCTCAAAGTGTTCTGACCGAATCCGCATGGCAATGATCGATTGTGTCATGTGACTAGCAATTTTTGTTACAGTAGTACGTACTGCAGACATGGCCACTGCACCCGGCCACTGAAACAGTAACAGGATAGGAACACTGGTCTAGTTGACTGACGTAGTTTGTAATACGTTTGCGGCTGACTAAAGACAAGATAATCGTTAATACTTGGACTCTTAATTTGCCACCTTCTGAGAAACTCTACATTTGAATGCAGGTATTCCTCGAACTGCCAGAAGCATTCATAGAAAGCGCGTTTGAGTTGTTGTATTTTAGTGAAAGGACATTGTGCACGCATAACATAAGTCCAAATGTTGCAATGATTCGGGAATATATCAAACACGTCCTCAGTGATTTTTTCGTTTGCAAGTAATTAATGTATGCAATGGGCCATGTAGAGTCGTTCCTTTTCATGCTACGTGTTGAATTCATAATGATCTATTCAAAAACCATTTTGACGTCTTGTTCACCTTCAGTATTCTAGCCACAAATCGGGCGTACTCACACTTGGGGAAGCGGTCCATACCCTTAGTCTGCGCGCTTACTCATTCGTCTTGGGAAGCGACATTTTTTACCGGTCAGATGTTGCAAATGTCTTCCTCTAATGTACATCAATACACTGAAAATGGGCCATCTGGTTACGCAAGGCACCATTTTATCGATTTGACCTGAACTATGGTGGTGCAGGCACACACCGCTTTTGTCCCTGATCAACTGGATTCGGGTGCTAACCTCTGCAGATCAAATTAACTCAAATAAGTGAGTTACATAGTTGGGGTTCTCAGATTTTTTTCAGTTTTTTCCTATTTAGTGCAATCTTGTGAATTGCAAAGCTGTAAAAAAATATCACTGATGTGTCGCACAAAGTATTTGAAATCGTCACTCTCCTCTCAGCGCGGGGCTTGTTCGTATATACACGGTGCCTTTCAGCTCAATACGATTGCTTTAATGTGGAAAGATTCATTTGGTGGTTGGAATAATTTACCAAACTCCGTAGTCTTAGACCTGTTTCCAGACCAGCGGACCAATCGGATCAAAAAAAGGAATCTACTAAAAATATTGGGCTATTCAATCAGCCAATAAAGTGGAAGAAAATCGGACCACAAAACAACAGGGAAACTGCCCAATCGCAACGCAGGAACAAAACTGTCGAGCCAACCAAATAAAAGGGAATGAAATCGCAACGCAACCCAGGTCCCAAGCTGATCATCGAGTCAGTTTAATGCTA
Source organism: Opisthorchis felineus (assembly GCA_004794785.1). Classification (NCBI taxonomy): domain Eukaryota; kingdom Metazoa; phylum Platyhelminthes; class Trematoda; order Opisthorchiida; family Opisthorchiidae; genus Opisthorchis; species Opisthorchis felineus. The sequence continues at coordinate 55,608 of SJOL01009060.1, forward strand.
TTAGATAGTCTAGAAACTATACAAGCACAGGCAGACGAGGAAATTACTGGCCCTGGCAATGTCATCTGTTTGGTGATGAAAAGTTTGCCATCCTACTGCCAAGCTAGGCGGACGGATAAAAAAACAAGAAGCACACCCGAGCTACATATATTTCGCAATATCACCAGGCCTGAGGTCAATTTGGCTCCAGTAGACGTAGTGAGGTTGACTATTCACGATGATCCTATTAGTAAAAACGGCGGGTAATTTGATAGGAACACACTGCTGATAATTCAGTTTGAGCAACTTGTGTAAAGTGATTTTACCGTTCAAAGCCCTGTCCGACTCAAACAATTCTGGTTTGTCATCGAGGACATTTTGTCCCGCTGAGTGTAGTGGATAGTCTATAGATGTGCCTCATCGCTACACCGGGTGCACTCAGATCCTTCGGCTGTCTTCTGATTTTGTTTTACGGAACCCATTATCAAATCAAATTTGTCCCGCACCGCAAATAGGAAACTTTGATGCTTTCAGACAAAGATGACTGCGTAACCTAGGACATAAAAAACCGAAGCTCTAAAACGATGGAAAAAACGATGACAGAAACAAGTAGAGCGGCATTTTGGGACGATTTATCTGGTCCGAATCTGATCAAAGGCCAGAGGTTTTGAACACACCTCATTTCATTCATCCCCACTGGTGACTTTTTGGTAAGAATGCTCTCCACCTGACACGGCGAGTGAAGTAAAATTCCAACGTGATAGCCTGACGTCATCAGGGTCAAAGATCCGTTTGTAGACACGTGCCGTTGCTAGCCATCATTCAGCTAGATTTGTACAACGATGGTCACACAGCCATTTTTAGCGCAGTTGTTGGTCTAACACTCCGGAACATCCTAGGTGTTGGTGTGGGTCTTTCACAGATTGATACACGAAATACACGTGTATAAACCACCATATGATATATCACGTCCTATCTCAAATTAACAAAACGCAGTAAAATACAACCTTTATAGAGTGGATGGGAGTTATCAACGAAAAAGTTTCAGCCTGACAACCGAATTACAGCCTACCTGAGAAGAATCACATACGGTGCCCGCAGATTAGGCTGGTCAGTCCAACTAAACAGATGGGTCGCACAGCGTATGAACATTTGTCATAGTGGTCCGCACCATACCTGAAACGTACCCTGGACACATCAGCAAGTGCCAGTTAGTATTCAGCTAGGTGCTCACAGGTCGTTTCTAGGTTGTTCAACTCTTTGGAATATCCAGGGCATTAAGGTGGAGTTTTACCGACATAGATGGGAATTGCTTATAGGTGGAACGCAGTGGTGTTTGCTCTGGGCAGACTGCGTGCTGCATTACTACGAAGCCGAAACCAGCACACATCGCACGACATTCTGATTGTCGAATGCTACTTCTTGTCTGAAAACCGAAGTATGTCAGGCCTATGATGGCACGGCACTGCCATACCCAGTTTGATAGCATACCTGCAACTATTTCCTTCCAATTCTCGACTGTACCCTCCCGCCCACTCGTTCTATTAACTGCAAATACGAATAAGCTCCCCNACATACATACATACATACATACATACATACATACATACATACATACATACATACATACATACATACATACATACATACATACATACATACATACATACATACATACATACATACATACATACATACATACATACATACATACATACATACATACATACATACATACATACATACATACATACATACATACATACATACATACATACATACATACATACATACATACATACATACATACATACATACATACATACATACATACATACATACATACATACATACATACATACATACATACATACATACATACATACATACATACATACATACATACATACATACATACATACATACATACATACATACATACATACATACATACATACATACATACATACATACATACATACATACATACATACATACATACATACATACATACATACATACATACATACATACATACATACATACATACATACATACATACATACATACATACATACATACATACATACATACATACATACATACATACATACATACATACATACATACATACATACATACATACATACATACATACATACATACATACATACATACATACATACATACATACATACATACATACATACATACATACATACATACATACATACATACATACATACATACATACATACATACATACATACATACATACATACATACATACATACATACATACATACATACATACATACATACATACATACATACATACATACATACATACATACATACATACATACATACATACATACATACATACATACATACATACATACATACATACATACATACATACATACATACATACATACATACATACATACATACATACATACATACATACATACATACATACATACATACATACATACATACATACATACATACATACATACATACATACATACATACATACATACATACATACATACATACATACATACATACATACATACATACATACATACATACATACATACATACATACATACATACATACATACATACATACATACATACATACATACATACATACATACATACATACATACATACATACATACATACATACATACATACATACATACATACATACATACATACATACATACATACATACATACATACATACATACATACATACATACATACATACATACATACATACATACATACATACATACATACATACATACATACATACATACATACATACATACATACATACATACATACATACATACATACATACATACATACATACATACATACATACATACATACATACATACATACATACATACATACATACATACATACATACATACATACATACATACATACATACATACATACATACATACATACATACATACATACATACATACATACATACATACATACATACATACATACATACATACATACATACATACATACATACATACATACATACATACATACATACATACATACATACATACATACATACATACATACATACATACATACATACATACATACATACATACATACATACATACATACATACATACATACATACATACATACATACATACATACATACATACATACATACATACATACATACATACATACATACATACATACATACATACATACATACATACATACATACATACATACATACATACATACATACATACATACATACATACATACATACATACATACATACATACATACATACATACATACATACATACATACATACATACATACATACATACATACATACATACATACATACATACATACATACATACATACATACATACATACATACATACATACATACATACATACATACATACATACATACATACATACATACATACATACATACATACATACATACATACATACATACATACATACATACATACATACATACATACATACATACATACATACATACATACATACATACATACATACATACATACATACATACATACATACATACATACATACATACATACATACATACATACATACATACATACATACATACATACATACATACATACATACATACATACATACATACATACATACATACATACATACATACATACATACATACATACATACATACATACATACATACATACATACATACATACATACATACATACATACATACATACATACATACATACATACATACATACATACATACATACATACATACATACATACATACATACATACATACATACATACATACATACATACATACATACATACATACATACATACATACATACATACATACATACATACATACATACATACATACATACATACATACATACATACATACATACATACATACATACATACATACATACATACATACATACATACATACATACATACATACATACATACATACATACATACATACATACATACATACATACATACATACATACATACATACATACATACATACATACATACATACATACATACATACATACATACATACATACATACATACATACATACATACATACATACATACATACATACATACATACATACATACATACATACATACATACATACATACATACATACATACATACATACATACATACATACATACATACATACATACATACATACATACATACATACATACATACATACATACATACATACATACATACGTATATATACATATATATATGTATGTATACCATCCACGGTTATTGTTATGACCCAGTTAATACAAAGATGACCGTTTCTTTGCACATCATATTTTCAGGAGATCAATCATAGATACCATAGTTACATACTGACCTAGTCTGCATGACTGAGTCATGAAAAATCTTCAATCGGCGCAACTTTTTGACAAGCGTCACTCCTTCCGATGGTTAAAAACACGGAGGTTGAAAGTGTTGCATGTTGTTTACACTGCTATCAGTCAGGTTAGTGCTTAGGCGAGCTTACTCAAAGAACTCCTGCGGTGTTTTGCCATGAAATAAAACTGGAAAAGTGGTTCACAGAAGTATCGACCTACCGAATTAGAATCCTTTCATAGAAATTGCCTTCTCATGAAAACAACCAAAGTGTCTCCTTAGAGGACTCGGTGAAGAGAAGCCATAATCATGAAAAGTATAATACCCTTTAGACGTGATTTGATTTGAATCCCACTGAAAGAACCCCGATGTAATTGAGGTCTGATTGCCCCTTCGCATTTGTGACCTATATTGTAATGATTATTATGCAGCATAAAACCATGGCCTACTTTATAAATGAGTCTAATAGCATCAAGATGCTGATCACCTGGAAAAAGACAGATTTCCAAGACGGATGTTTGCACGTTTATTTATATGAGCAACATTCAGTCATTTTCAGTGAGGACGCATTTTCATTGAATGATAAAGTTGACCAGATGTTGCTGAGTAGTTTTCACTGCAGTAGGACACATTGTAATCGAAAATATCCTCACAAGGCCAACAGTAGGCAAACTACCTTCGTAAGTAAGCCCATTAGCAAGCTGACGTTGACTTCTTGGCAGGACCACACGCAAAAACGCGTAGTTTGACAACAGCTTAAGCATATTAGCAACGAGTGGGATTAGGTCATCCCAGTTTTATTACACTAACAGATCCATTACGTCGGACGATGAAGCATGCGCGTGGTGTACTGCACAGCACTACAAAGACTGCTGTTTGGATTTCAAGAGCATGACATCTCGAATGGGGATTTTGACAAATGCAAACATTATACTGATTGGTCACAAGTAATCGCACCCCACTGCCCTATCCTGTCTCGCCTGGCGCAGTAGTCCCCTCCAGCATATCCGCTGCCTCACCCTGTACCACAATAACAGGGAGCTAGATGCACTGAAAAACAGTGGACCGATGATCTCAGTAAATTTTGTTGGCAGCTTTTCATCATCAGTCTAGGTAACATCATCTGTGTGTTGTTATGAAGCGAATGGGTGCTGTGCATTGGTTGTGAGTACGACAGTATCGACCGCGTGACTAGTCCTACCTAAGGCACGAATGAGAGATGTCAAATTCAAGGTCAGTTAAGCTCGACCAATCAGAACATGAGTGAGAAATCCAGTCAGCAGGATTATTTACCGGAAGAATCGCTAACTGAATGTTGTTGCATTCGCAAATATGTATATAAAACCGCGCACTCCACTATCAGTAGGCAGCGGGTCACTGATACATAAACACTATGTTTACTGATCCTTACAGCGCCCGATGCACGACATCAAGGTTCCCTCGTCTCATATTCAGCATGCAGAAGGTGAAACTGGGCCCGACAAAAACCTGCTAAATGATGTCAAAGTGTATTTTAATCCAACATTAATCAAGATTTTGCGAAAATCGCTCTAAACGCCCTTCACGGGTTTTGCCGGTCGTAGGATACGTCAGGTAGGCGAGATATTGACAATTTCACCCACTAAGTCTCCTGCCCTATATGCTGATGTAAATTACTTATCCAGGAAGGATACTGCTCCGGAATGTACGTAAAAGCAATCTCTAAACGGCACAACTTAGCTCTCCTCTGGAATATGGTTATCCCACATATCATACACTGATTGTTACTGGTCTTCCAGCAAACATATGTATTCATACTCTAAACAGTCCACACATATCTCTACCTTATATTCATACAGCTATCCTCTTCACTGTGTATGAAACAGGGATGAGCAATACACCCATCTTCAACTGCAAAAGCCCAACTAACCCCCCTCCTCAAAGACTAGAATGAGAAGGGCTCACTTCTTTAATGTATGGATAGGGCATTTGTTCACTCTGTCATGTGAGGGACTGACAACACAGTGATACCTCACACTCATTCACCAATCGATAACGTGTTTTCGACGCAGCACAAAGTCAGTCAGCCTTTGCTGACTGGTGGTTTCCGGGGCAACATCCATATGTTATCACAGCCAGACTTTGACAGATAAAATTTGCTTTCCGACCCACTAAACAAAACAGCACTAGCTACGAAAGACATGGTAGAAGAAATGCGTTGGTAAAATATTCAAGAACTACGATTCACATTTCTGTCATAATAGATGTCTTACGTGCCTTACATGATAGTACAATGAAGACCACCTGGGTGGTGTGCGCACGACAACTCCGTTCGGCAGTTTGACAAGTAGAAACTGTATTTTGGTTGACATAGATGTCCAAGATAGCAAGTACGTTTGAATCACAACCAAACCGCATTGGCTCTGGACAGCTTCGTTTGATGACCCTCCATTATGAACGATATTGTCACCTAAGAAAACACCGGTGTAGATACATAAAAGCCTAACCGCATGAGTACAGTGGGGATGCGACCACACAGTGCGCTGAGAACCTGGGGTACTGATATAGCTTTCGCTAAAACCAGAGTGCACGGGGTGTGTTCAAATGTAGGTGCGGTTGATCTCTTGGCAATAAAGTCGCCGATGCAGGACGTCACCGGTTCTTAGGACGCTTATTAGTTGGAGTAACGAGTCGGTCTGCTTTCGATGTAGGTTCTGGACGAATTTGCGTTCGGTAGGTTGCGTGAGTTCATCAGCAACGATCGGGTGATAAGCATGGGAAGGCACACATTTATCAACTTGATCAGAAGAATGTGATTCCTCAAACCTGGTCAAAGTATAATGTCTATGGACACTTTGAGAGGACCCGGGTGCCAAAAACGGTTAAAGCAACGTCACTAAGCTGCTGCGTGACCGGCAAGGGAGCTTGTTCGTGCTCCATGAAGGAAAGATTACCGGTTTCCTCTCAATAGGTTGAAAAAAAGCTACAAGGTATTGAGGTCCAAAGGGTGTGAGGAACTTAGCCTCACTGATGGATGTCTTTTCTCATTTCAGAAGCAAGACAAGTTGGCCGTCATCCGCCCATTGGACAGGCTAGCAGTTTATGACTGAAACGGCCTGCTGGCAATAATGGAAGTTTATCATTCACACAGTGCCGCCGTCAACAAAGCTGGAGCACTTTTGTTCAACAAGGCGCTTCCGACCCGTAGTTTGCCTATCAAAGGCGACAGGTATAATCATGCAAAGTTTTCAGAAGAAATAGCGACGGCATTCCTGTTTTTCAGTGCAACTGGCGAGTGAATGACAAGAGTCAAAAGCCAGACTTAAAGATGGAACGCAAGCCAGTGACGTGCATATTCAGTGAGAAGCCTTAAAAAACATGTTCCAGTTTCTTGAAGTACCTTAGGATACCAAAAACTGGGAGATCGCATTGAGTCTAAGCAACTGTTCAACCCACCCGTGACCATCGCTGGGCACGGCAGAGCCGGTCTTTCCTCTAACTGCAAGGCACAGACTACAAACATTTGTTTGATATATGGTGTTAGGCTCGCCCTTCTACTCGGCGTTGCATCTCCATCCTCAATTTCCAAACATATAGGGTAAGGGACGTGTTAGTAAACTTACCAGATGCGTGCACTAGACGCGACACGGTGGACACCAGCCAATGGACCCAAGTATGAATTGTTGTATAGGAAATTATATATATATATATATATATATA
>SJOL01009060.1:63843-76174 GCA_004794785.1 Opisthorchis felineus
GCTGTCACCCCAGCCGAGTGAAGCAAGAGGGCACAGATGCTGTCAGGTTGCCTGTCAGGCCTAGACAGGAGCAGTTGAGATGCCGATGTTGGGTTCGAACCACGAACCTGTCTTAAATACTGCTACATCTTGAGCTCATCAGGTAGGCACCTACCTGATGCCCCCAAGAAGGGCAAAACCGGTCGTGAGCTGTCAAAGAGTTTTAAGCAACCTTATGAGTAGTTTGGTACGCCTATCCATGTATCGCGATATCTCGAATACCATAGCAAGAAACTATTTAGGAAACTGTTTGGGACCGATTGGGTAGTCATTGTTTGGTAAACAATAAATCCACCGATTGTTTACCAAACCTCTCTAAAAGAAACTATTTACTTTTGAGGGATTTAACTCAGTACTACTCTAGAGGGACGAACAGTTTCCAAGATGTTTATAGTTAGTACTCAAATTAAATATAACCTGAAAATACTGTGATAGGATTGGAACAGACAGACGTATCACACAGAAGAGACTTCATGTGTAAATGTCACACTCAGTTTGTTTACATAAGGGGAAGCAAACGTCTTTCTTGCAGGGGTTAGACAAGACTAACAATGAAACCAAACGGTTTCCACAAGTTGGACTGAAGCCTTTTAATAACCGACACCTGAACCGATCTTCTCAAACGTCCGTTGATTTGTCTCCTGATGAATTCGTACACAAGTCATTGTCGAGAAGAAGGTGTGCAACCTAGCTCACTGTCAAGGTCATATTTTTAAGCTTGTGTTCCAGTTTCCGAGAGGATAATCTTTCCACAGTTCATCCTAAGTATTTGCTGCCGTAAGTGTATTGAAAAACCAGGCAACTGGGGATTAGGTTATGACTGGTCCTCCACGAATGTGCTTTAGCCTTCACCTTTCACGTAACAACAGAGTGTTTTACCCTTCGAGTACAGGCGCTGCATTCATTCTGCTTTTGTGTGAATCCAGATTGGTGTAAAGCTGTTCACATTCGTTGTGTAGAAGAGCAATGTTCCATAGCTAATTATTTTTGGACTATTCGTTAAAATTATCACAGAAAGGAACAAATCAATCAAAGGAAACAGAATTATCGATCACTAATTCACAAATTCTCTCATGCCATAGGTCGCTGAGGTGGACCAATCACCGCCGTTTGGTGAAATTGTACAGGTGATAAAAGTCACGTGACTCAACTTCGGCCATTGGTCTTGAGGCTATCAATGTGAACAATTAGCCTTGGAATTTGGGCATGTGGGCTGCTGATGAGTCCCAAGAAGAATGAAACAGCTGTACAGTACCTCTCAACTCTTCAGTCTAGATTGGTTTCAATTTCAGGACGAAAGCTGCACTGGCATCTTCCAATGCTACTGATAACGTATGAGAATGAACGTCGCTGAGCAGCCTTTTTCACAGAATACTGACAACATAGTATTCAGTTTCCCATATAATAAATACTTGGGTGCGGTATGTTCTTCAACACTAAATGCGCGTGAACGCTGTTTTCAAACAGCTGTAGAGAAAATTCTCAGATTTATGTATGACCAATTCAAGTGCATAAATTTAACTGGAAGTCTAAACTTAACATACTACTCAAAAGGTTGTTGCAGAATCCTCCACATCCCTCGACCAATTCGACCCTTCTTGGGTTTAATTAGGTGGGCAAATTCCTCGAGTCTTTTTCAACTTAGGTTCTGCATGAATCCCAATTTAACAGACGAATGCTCTCATAATAATGGAGAGATTCAGGTTGATTCATTTGGGTCTCCTGTCAAAACCGAATCAACCTTTAAATTGTTCCTTTTCGACTGAATCATGTACAACCAAGTGGATAAAGTGACCAGAAATAACCCACATCTGCTCCTAACTACCCTAATGAAACTGCTAAGGCAAATATGCGAGAGCCACAAAACCTAATCGATTCCGAGATAACAATCAGTGAAACGATTCCAGAGGCGACTTGCCAGATGCTAAATTCTATTAGTCCTTTTTCTGTCGGCGACTACCAGACTAAGATTGCCCAAAGCGGTAAATTTGCATCCATTGCAAAAGCATCACACAAAGTTGTGACGCAATTAGCAGCTTGAGCATCACTCCCTTGTCTATGACGCAATCCAGTGTGCGTTTTGAATCGGCGTATGGATAAATGAGCATCGGACTAGCCATACTGAGTTGTGTTTCAAGCCACATTCGAAAATCCTTTGAGCCTAAAAGACGGATTAGAGACTGTGGAACATTTGCCGGTAATGCACTGGGAAAAGTTTCGAATTTGATCTTTTTTGGCAACCTAGAGTACGTGCGGCTTTTTTTCGAATTCTCACAAGAGCCTTGGAAATTGCTCCCTCATATCGAGTAATCTGGTTTATTGGTGAAATTCGTGAGTGAGTTTCGTAACTATTTTTTCATTTCTTCCATATTGTTTGAGTAGGTGGACTTGACTGGACAAGACGCACTAGGTGGAAAAATTTCCATGGAGTGGTAACACTTTTCCGCTCAATTAGCTTAATCCATCATAAAATAGAAATACCGAAGTTTTTCAGACTCTGTCAGGCTGGCAATTTTTACAAGCTTCTATTTGCAGGCACAGCTGTTGGTCTCCGTGAATGTTGCAGAACTTCAAGGATTCCGATATTGCATTGGCCAGTGCCCTTCGTTAGAGAACAACAATAAGCCTCTCATTGAAAACTTTGTCTGATATTTGCTTGAAGGAGAACTAATCATAAGGATGTTGAAAAATCGTTCACAACCCCTGACCGGTTTCCCCGCTCGTGTAGCTTATTAGGTAGGCACACTGCACTCAACCGGGTCCCAGTTGAGTCCCCAGTTTATGATATTCTTCAACTGACTGTACTGCCAAAATGCGACCTCTTGTTTCAGTTGGGATGATATTCGATATATCGCAGTATGGCTTCATGAAAGAAACTGCACATAAGGTTGATGGAAACTCCTTGATAGCCAAGGGTCAGTTTCGTCATTCTTTGGGCCCGTCACGCGAGCCCAGTCCCCAAGTTCCCGTCAGCCTTATATTCTAAATGAACCCAGGAAGGGCAAAACCTGTCGTGGACTGTCGAAGAGTTTTCAGCAACCTTGTGAGTAGTTTACCTTATGAAGATATACTGCAGTATCTCGAATATTGTACAAACTGAAACATTTAGCGGTCTTTGTGCAGCACATTCAGTTGCAAAATATCATAAACAAGAATTTCAGTTGCGTCTCTCGTGAAAACCTAATTAACATGCAAATGAGTGTACTTGTCGAAATGTGTCCAATTTGAGTTCAAGTAGAACATGGGGTTGACGAAAACTCGCGGGGACTGCGCCTACCTGATGAGCCCCAAGAAAGGCGAAACCGGTCGGAGCTGTCCAAGAGTTTTCAGCAATTTTGTGCGTAGTTTCCTTTGCTGAATCCAACTTCATCTCATGATAATTCTCCCATTCATTTGCCTGCTCCGTCTATGTAATTTTGATCTCCACTAGCTTTACTCATCTGTACTCGCCACTCATCTTCCTGCAATCGCCGTGCCCTCCGATACTCGTATATTGGCATATGCGTGCGTGTGGGAATGTGCGCTACTAACCTACTTATCCATGCTTGTTCGTGTTCCATTTGCTGAGCATGCCCTGACCCGCTCCGTCTTGATTTTCTTGTAATCGCGTCGCCAATCGGAATCACGAGACTGCCGTCGGAAGGGTCGACCGCAAACCAAACTACAGAGGCAATCTTCCGCGCGCCTTTGTTTAATTTGCGAACCTTGACACTGCACTGTGCCGGTTAGTGACAGACTTGTGCACTAGCTGACGCTACGAACGTGGAAAATTGAGGTTTGCTGTATAACTTCCCCTACCTTTGTGTAAACAGTACCGTAGACTTTCGAACCCAATTCTTCCCTTTGATATTCGGGATCACCAAACCTACGCTTGACTCAAAGTTACGCACCAGGAACCTCAACATCTTTATGAAGAAAAACATACCGCGATATATCGATTATCATATCAACCGAAACCTTTGTGCAGAACATTCAGTTGAAGAATGCCCTGATAAATCAGATATTCAGCTGGGATTGAGTTGAGTTTCCCGTTAAGACCTAACTGGTGCGATTGAGGGGTCCCGTCCGCCAGAATTCTGTCGACGGTGAACAACTGCACAATCATCACCGCTGTGATCTGGCGTTAATCTGTCACGACAGGAGTTGAGTTTGGAAATATGCCGAGAATAGACATTTGTGGTTAGAATGCGCGAGAATCAATCAATCAATCAATACGCATATAAATAACGCAGAATATACCCATGTATTTATGTACACGAGACGAGAATTTCTGCACTGTTTGACAGAAACCCAACTACACACAAGGTAGACAAAGAGACTGCATTCGGACTGACAACCGGGTGAGTTCATCACAGAATGGACTGAACGCTGCTGAACTGTGGCATATACATACAATACTTCTCTCCACCTCTACTTTGCGACATACTTTTAAATCCCTTTGGAAGGGATGCGGCAAAAAAATGCAAAATTCAAGTGAGTAAGTGCGACATGTCGGTCGACAGAGTACTCATCCGGTAAGTTTGGGGTCAAAGGTCCGAATCCTGAGCACAATGGTTACCAAATGATGCGGTGACTATTCCCACAAGTTCAAACTCAAATTTGCCTGCGCTTCCACGCCAAACAACCAGGCATTTGGGATCTGGAACAATTTATCTCACCGTCGCGGCGGAAGTTTGCTTTCGACTACTGAATAGGCACAAGGGTAGAGCGCCTGTGGGGAATAAACTGAGTCTCTCTCCAGAGCCAGACTGGCTTTAAAATTAATGTCTTTCGCGAATTGTGTTCAGTTTATGTTCAAGTATATAATAAGGCTGACGGGAACTCCGGAACCGCACCTGCCTGATTTGCTGCGAATTTGATGAAACCGGTTGTGAGCTGTTCAAGAGTGTTCAGCAGTCTTATAATTAATGGTATTAGAAAAGACTAACCATTTTTGTTCTCAAACTCAAGTACGATTTCCTTATCATGGATTCACCCATATGTATGCATACAACTGAAAATCACATGAGCTTGTTGAAAAGATGCTAAATACGTCATATAGTTTTGCTGTTATTGCCTGTTCCGATATATTTATTCTTGTCATTTAGACTTTCGTCTTTCTGTCACGATAAGATTGTCCTGATTGGTTTACACCATCTCAGCCATGAACTGGACTCAAATTTCTCTCTCATTGGAGTAATTCATTACTGCGTTTCCTCGGCTCTGTAGGGACTCGGTCTCTGGAAATCCAGTGTGCAGGGTGATCTCGAGTTCAGTACCTTGTGTGCGCAGGCAGAAAACGCCAAGATTATCACGAGTGAACGAGCAAAGAGGACTTGGCTAGTTTGGCCGAGATTTCGAAGGACATTCTGGCGACTGTCCTGACTGGACCGATCAATTCAACAAACCTGAAGCTTGTTCACTGCGCTTGTTTATGACATCAAACTTTCTATCTGCCGAAGCATATTCACACGTTTTTCGGAAATGACGTGAATTCTTTTTCCACCTTGTTCACCTTTTATTCTGTTGTTCTCTGAGGAGGATATATGAAACGGTTTTCGATTTTTGAAGGCCAAAGCTGAATTTTGCTTTTTTTGGGTTAATTTCTTCGGTCTTTCGTGATGGTTTGTAAATTAAGCGAATCGAATTGTCACTCATAATTATCGTCAGTTAAAACTCCGGTTTCAAACGACAGAGCGGACACGAAAAATCTCCGATTTGCTGCAACGAACATTAGTTCGTGGAGGGTGATTGACAGAAATGAATGTCGTTTCTGAAGCAACACAAGATTCCGTGTATAGTGGACCACGTGGATTTGAAGGAAGGCATAATTTATGTAGTATATCTTAAAAGTGGACAACATGCCTAAACAGATCCATTTATTTAAAGTCCTATTTTCAAGAATACACGTATGAGATTCAACACATTTCCACATATGAAGATCCACTTCACATTCCAGTGATTGATTTCGGGATAGATTTTGGGAGTATGAGAGCTTATCCGCATGTGGTTTGCCTTCAGAAATGTCGGTCAGACAATTTTCACAGTATAACCAAATTTAAAAGTTTTAGACGGACTTTCATTCTTCAGGTGAGGACGATTTATGCTGAAATGCTCAAGGTAGCGCAGTGGTCAAGGCGTGAATCCACCGACCAGAAGGTCCGTGGTTCGAACCCAACCTCGGCATCTCGGCTGCTCCTGTCTAGGCCAAGACAACTAAGCAGTTTCTAATCCCTCGTGCTTTCCTCGGGTCACATGACAGCTGGGCACCAAAAGGGTGTTACAGCTGGACAATTGTACTATATTTGAAAGGTACTGTGAACTGTCTGGAAACTTCATCCCCTTGATATTATCAACAGAATTATAGAGAAAGGAAGAATAATTCATACGACAAGTGGATATTCCAGTCAGTCAATATGGGACCACGTGATGTGGATTCCGTTATTAGAGGATGACTTACAAGCTAACCACATCGCTGACCAGTCAGTTGTGGCCTACCGGTTAGGTGTTTGACTGCTAGCTAGGTAGTTGCGTGTTCGAATCTATATGCCAATGATTTGAAGTAGGGGTGAAACAGACGTGCTGTGTGGGTTTTCGGCATGGGTTGGCTGAATTTACAGGACGAACTCTTGATTGACGGTCATGGTTCGAAACATCAAACTGGTGAGTCTTACAGTGCACACAGGTGTCTTGAGCAAGACATCAATGAAGTAATCGTTTGGCTTCCTGTGCGAATGTCATTGGTTTCGACTCCCGATCGGTACAGTCACTTTGTAAGATGGGCCGCTCCGCATGTAGGCAAAACCATCCCGGATTGTTGTCGATGAGAGGCCACAATGTAGTCGTCTATTGAACATGTGTTCGATTAAACTGATGGCGTCACATCTTATGCGAACAAATGATCTACTGTAACGTGGAAAGTATAGTAGTCATATTGATTATTTCCAAAGTGACATCTAATCAAACTGATGATGAGTCACTCCTGGCCAAACGGCTCACTGTTCAACCACTGGCAGGAATGTCGCGGGTCTGAAACTCTAAGTTTCGGGAGATGCGCGATGTGGATGATTCCCAGTTAGGATGAGACAGCAGTCGAGTGCTTCTCAGCTTCTCGGCATCGATTAGCTTCACTGATATGACGAAATCTCCAAAGTACCTAAAATGTAATTCAGAACAGGGATTAGACCAGTAGACTTACATTAAAAGAAAGCTGTAACGTTGAATAACTAAGTGGATATTTTCGGGAACAGCACAAAAGCCAACCGGTTGGTATTCCGGTTACAAAGTTTTCAAGCGGTTAAAAAGGTTGCGCAAAGAAGCAAATATCTCTCTTCCTCTGGAATGTGTTCATCTATTTTGATTAAAGCGTTTCCCGGACGTTTTGGGCTTCAAAAACTAGCTTTCGTATGATGCCGTGCCAAAATTCAGTGACTATAGTTTCATATGGTTACCCTACTGGATAGGCACAATGTTAGAGCATAGTTGAACTTTGTTCATACACCGTTGTTAACTAAAAAACTGTCACCCCCTGGTGACAGGTCAATGACCAGTTTTCAGGAAGATAAGCACCTTGACAGTAGTACAAACAGATCACTCTTTCCAACTTCTTACCCGTCCGAAGGTTGCACAGACGCACATCTGAAGTAAGTACATATTGCCTCTAGGTTTGAGTAGCAGAAATCTCAGAGAATTTGTTCGGCAGCCCAGTTCCGTAACCTCAACGGACTCTCTGAGTCACATCACAGTTAAGAGTACAAAACTGCAACTCAAGCTTCGTTTTCAGTCATTGAACAATCACCTCGTGTACATAGATTCTAGTGAAACACAACTGAATGTCCGTTTCATTCTACGGTCAGTCTACCTGCACGCCTGGCTACCAGAACAGCCTAAAAGAAAGTTATAACGGTTGGTTCTTTCATCCATCGACGGGATGAATACCCATTTTTCTGTTCGACACAGTTTTACTTTCCAAGCAGCCCGACTGTAAGCTGATACCAATCAATGAGTGTCTGAGGTGTATAAACTTTTGTAACCGGGGTGGGGGGGTTGGCAGTCTACCGACTCATACACTATGCAGACTACATTTACGACTGTATCACACACGGATGTACCGAATATCCGCCACCAACAGTCAGCCGACTCGAAGAAATCTGATATCACACTACATCAGTGAACACACCATTTGTAGACCAGGTCTCCTGTGTGGCAGGCTAATGAGTCGGGTACGCATGTCGTTGGTCTGGCTCAGCGTGAGGCCAATCAATCCGTCGAAACAAAGGGTGTATAGACATGTTACACGCTGAGTTACAAACCAGTAAACATGTCGGTGATTCACTGCCTCTGTTGTGAAGAAAGTTGTGGTAACATTGTCATCGGATAGGTATGCTTGCGGACAATTATACAGAAACGCATAATAGAGTACCTACCCTAACGATGACAAGACACATGGCTGGAAATAAGTTACTGACCGTGTAGGGAACCACTCCTGGGCACTGCTGTATGACTACACATTTCCTCGAACGTTGTTTTCCATAGTGCCAGTTCTGAACCATTACAGGAAAAAAGGCACCAATGTGTGCCTCAGACGTTTTTGGTTAGGTGCGGAATTGCAAAAACAAAACGAAAAAAAGCCGGCAAAAATGTTCTATAAACACATTTTTTTTATTTCGGTTTCGGATTTGCTACCGGTCGACCGTTTCTTTTGAGAGGGTCAGATCAATTTGGATAAAAATTCTTCATGGCTTTTTTAGTTCTTAGGCTAATAAATTGAGGATGAAGATATACTTGTGAAGTTTCGCCAGGATACAACTTCATACGTATTTACTGATTTGGTTGGGGATGTAGGATTGGAAGTCTATCTCAAGGCCAGCTAGACGGCTTATTGCGGCACAGGCAACCGAGATCAGCTGTTGCTTGTCTTGACAATTCTTACGGCGTAAGTCATTTTTGTGAATTAGATCTCCGCCAATGTGTAAACCGAGTTGTCCTTGCACGAAATGTTACTTAGGCTCGCTGTTGAAGAGTTTGTCATACGTCGAGTTCTCATGGTAATTCTCCCTTGCTACCTTCACGCCCATGTTGGGCTTGCGTGCTGCGATGTTCAGTGAGCTGCGCCGACTTAAAATGATCAAGAAAGCCAATGGTATGCAGACAGCTAAAACGCAGCAAGCCCCCATGCTAACAGTAAGCATATTATGAGGTGGTCTTTAGATAAATTATCAGTCTCCTCTGCGGCATGGATACGAAGGTAATAGGATGGTTCTTCTTGGTAATCAGTACCTCCAAACCTGTGGAAGCAGCGACACTGCCTTCCTCAGAGAAGGGATGGGTAGAAAATGGCAACCTTCGAAATTGCTCCGTTTGACAGACCGTAGGTGCAATAACTAACTTCACCGAAATCCTTCGAAAATCCAACCATCCAATGCGAATGACAGCGTCACCTATGCATCACCTGGCCAGACTAGCACCCAAATTCAAGCGGCTCGGAGTTTTGGGCGGTTAGTTGAGAGCAGTTCCTACCCTACCAGTGACTATCTTGCGGTTACAGCAGAGTATCAAGGCCTCAAAGTAGAACACCTCCAGTCGATCGAGGTTTGCAGTTCAGGAGTGCGAATATACATAAAAAAAATTTTGTCAGAAGGAAAACCAGTCTATAATTAATACATGGAACCTGGACAGCGTAAACGGAAGACACAACTTGTCGTCAAGAAATATGGAAGCTTTGAGTAAGGTAAGGATAGAAGAACACAGCAAACGTTTTGAAGCCTGAGCTGGCCAAGTCTCCTTTTGGATAAGCATATCAAAACAGCCGACGGGAACGCGGCGTTGCAGGTTTAACCATTCACAAGCATCATTCTTGATCCAAGATAAGTCAACCTACAAGTACTGGAAATCCGAAAGGAGGCCTGTTTACCTTCAGTGTTTCAGTCCGAAGAGAAAATCAGTGACTTTCAGATTTTCTATGCTATCGGATAGATATCCGTCGTTTCCCACGAGAAAGGTTCAATGGCTGGCTTGGTCAGAAACTGGGAAGAAAAGACTGGGTTCTCTTGGAGTGAAACACTGAACAACATGAGCCACATATTTATGCCTCTGCGTACAGCTCTGGATCTCCGCAGCACTACCACATGGTACACTCCTGGAAGCACCTCAGTAGCCACATGGACTCATCAGTGGAATGGACGCAAACATCTCGTGCTGTGGTCGGAAGGTGATTTCAAAGTGATACTTAGCATAGCGATACATGGTGCTGTGTGCAACACAGCTTGGATAACTCACGCCGATGTGAGACAAAAAACATCCACGATGTTGGACGAAGGAGAACAAAAATGTCGGTCATATGTGACAACCACTCAGGAGGCGTTGGACAGGCCACCGGCACTTCTGGAGTGGAAAGAAAACACATAAGTTTAAGGCTGTACTGGAGGTAAACAAGCTAAAGCAATCAACACGGAAAGGTTGGTTTGATAAGAGTGAAAAGTTGCCGTCGTGAGTGTTGGGACAGAAGACAGCAGGATTCATCAGAGTACTCATAAGCTTGTTAGACTCACCGGTCCAATAGGACTTTCGTATCATAAGGAGCGGTCCGTTTGAACCCATATGTAGACGGCACTGTCTCTGTCCAAAGATATGTAGTTTGCGGTGGACTGTTTGCTCAGTCAACTGTCCAGTAAACTGTACAGTGCGTGCAACTCGGTGCTTATCTGGGCGACTTGCTGGTCACGCACGAAGCTGTTTTGAAAGTGAATTGACTGATCATATGAACAATGTGATGGTCTTTCTCTTGAAAGATGCCGACAACCAGACCGACCCGATAGAATCGTTCAGGATGATTTACCGAGTGGCACTAGTTCTGTTAAAACAGGCACTTGGATGTCTTTGAACAGCCTCGATCCTGTAATCACAGCGCCTAACTACAAACTGTTCCGCACATGTATATTCTCAGGTGACATTCTTTTAACTAGATAGACGCTGTGGTAGCTTAATGGAGCGAACTATTTTCTGTTTACTAAAAGTGGCAATATCGGCAAAATCGTACGAATTATATCCTCAGATTTTGACTATGTAATCATCAGTGCGCAGTGAAGTTGGCATCTTGATTGGTTACCAAACGTTTACAAACTATTTGCCAAGTTGGGCGAACAGATAAACAGCCACCTGATCAACTATCAGTGAAAACACCCAAGTTACTAATATTCCGATAGATTTCCGGCTATTTTATGTGTCTGCATTCGATGTACTTCGGGGCATTTCTGAATGCAATTATTGTCGACATTAAGCGTCGCCCGGGTGGTCGTTTAATCACATAAAAAACCCTTCCAAGGCAAATTAACGCCACAGGATACAAAGGTTCTTCTGTTCTATTTCGCTGACGATTGCTTTTGATTGGCACTTCCGGAACTGGGATCGTGGTCGGTAATGGGTTGTGTTTGAGATTATTGGCTGTAGGAGTCACTTTCAAAAGACTTGAAGAACTTTTCCAGCCTA
This sequence comes from Opisthorchis felineus, assembly GCA_004794785.1. Classification (NCBI taxonomy): domain Eukaryota; kingdom Metazoa; phylum Platyhelminthes; class Trematoda; order Opisthorchiida; family Opisthorchiidae; genus Opisthorchis; species Opisthorchis felineus. The sequence continues at coordinate 75,349 of SJOL01009060.1, forward strand.
TTCGTCATTTGAGAGTGTAAACAGAGTTCGGTGTGTCTGTACTTCTTATGCGTTACCTGCGGACAGACCGGGCCTCGAATACTCGAGTTCATCACACGAAGAAAGGATTCGGAATCGAATCATCTTGATATGAAACCAACTGAGGCGGTTAGATCGTGTCAGACGCATTGTATGGGATCGAACTACAAAACATTTGTGGTTGCCAAATGGCCAGTGGGTCTGAGCGAGACATACCTGCAGAGACAACCTATACTGTAAACTAACCACTTTGCGCTTAAATATTGAAAAAATCTGGCCCTGCGTAATGGCGTATGGGGAAAGATCTTATTACAGGTGTGAGGGATTTCGAATTCCACCGTCCACGTTATGAGTGATTCACCCTTGAGCAACAAATGACGAACCTAAAAAAATCAATAAACTTGCAGAACTTGTGTCCGCATCACTCTTGTTTGAACAGTTGTCCTCCTGTGCTGGCGCAATCATCCCACTGAGCCCACACCAGACGGGGAAGTACCGGACTCGAGTTTCGCTCTTGTTAGAGCACATATGCAGTGCATATCTTTGACCGTGCCGAGGCTTGAACTCCGAAAAGCTGACATCCGAGTTGAGTGTGTTACCATTACTCCACCGGAGCACGCTGGACGCACGTGAACCAGCAAATATTAACAGGCGACTGTGTTCACTCTCAAGTGGAACCCGAAAACACCAGTAAGTGTATGGATCTTCTAAATCAACCTACGTAACTGCGTGACCAGAATAAACTCACAGGACACCAGCGTCCTCGTACCACATAGGAAGCGAAGCACTAACCGGTAAGCTGAGGTGA
>SJOL01009060.1:99326-168132 GCA_004794785.1 Opisthorchis felineus
CAACAAACCTCAATTGTCCACGTTCGTAGCGTCGACAAGTGCACAAGTCTGCCACTGACCGGCACAGTGCAGTGTCAACGTCCGCAGACCAAACAACGGCGAGCGGAATGTTGGCTCAGTAGTGCGGTTTGCGGTCGTCCCTTCCGACGACAGTCTCGTGATTCTCATTTGCAGTGCGATCACACGAAACCCATGAGAAAACAAGTCAAGGCAAGCTCAGCAAACCGGACACGAACGCGCATGGTGAGTAGGTCAGCAGCGCACAGGCACACACAGACACACATGCTAAAACACAGGTGTCGGAAGGGACGGCTTGTGCGGCAAGGTGGGTGCCGGGTACAGATAAGCAAAACAAGAGGAGAGTCAAAAGTACGTAGACGGAGTAAGCAGATGAATGGGGGAATTATCATGAGGTCAAGTTCGTTTCAGCACCTCTCTGCCTCAAAAACAATGTGTCAGAAATGGCTGAAATCCCAGAGGCTCATTGGTAGACATCTGTGGAGCACACAGTCTTTAGTGACTCGAAACAACAGAAGGCTGTTTAGTGAACATATTTTCGGACATGTCATTCAAGGTGCATTTTTCACCCTTCCCAACATGTCTGTACAACAAGACGTCAGAAAGACTTGAACTGCAGACTTTTTACACGTATTTATTCTCGTCAGCCGCATACTAAATACAGCCACGTTTTTTTTGCAATTTAAACAGGAATGAAATGATGGTCGCGGTCAATCGATATGTGTGTCAGTCAGGCCGATTTCTCCACCCCTTCTATCCCTCTCCTCTACCCCTCTCTACCTACCTCCCATTTTAATTGCGCAGATCAAGCCCTTCTGAGCGGATAATCTTGGCCGATTAATTATCATTGCCAACAACTTCCGGTTAGAATTGCGGTGTACCAATGTGGGATCATCCCGATGGTCAGTTGTGTTCTGGATATGGGTTACACTTGGTGAGAATGGTTTTCAAGTTTGCTCGGTCGAGTGTTCAGTAATTGGACTTAAGTAATTAACCACGTGCTTCTAGAAGGGTTCTCATTAACTCCGATCCCTTCTATCAACGAAAAGTCCGGTTCAGCTATTCGGCGTGAATCGTCTGCCATTTATGAACATCCGGTATCAGCAGTAAACAAAAGGGGCAGTTTTTCAGACACACCGACACACCGAAATCGGTTTAACAAACAGGCAGTCGAATTCTGAGTTAATTCCTATTGGGAGCGTTGTAGTGTAGACATGTCTCACTGCTGGGCATGGCAGGTCTAGTCAAGGTCAACCAAATCTTCTATAAATCTTCCTGGTTAGGATGGCTCCAGATCCTCAACTAAGTATTTTATGTTCATGAAGGAAACTACTCACAAGGTTGCTGAAAACTCTTCGATAGCTCACTAACGGGTTGACCTGGGGATAGAATTCTGAACCCATCGTATGTTAAGCAAGCCTGCTCAGCAACTTTGTGAGTAGTTTCCTTTGTGAAAATATACTGCGATATCTCGAATATCGTACCAATTGAAACATAACGCGGCCTTTGTGCAGCACATTCAGTTGAAGTACACAATAAACGGGAGACCTACTCGAGTCTGCCCTGAAAACCAAACTGATATCCAACTGAGTGTATTTTCCGATTTATTATTTATTTATTTATTTATTTGTTGTGTTGAGGTCAATCTGGAGTTTGCTTATTATCAAATTACGGCGGTCTGTAGAGATAACTCAAGCAGCCTAACGCGTTTCCGGGAGTACATTTTTCGAGTTTCGAATTGCTCATTTTGTTGACCGCACGTTCAACAGACCACAGTCGTGGGTGCACAGACCAATGCGCACAAAGCAGTCGAGAGTGGTGCCAGCAATAATAGGCCATAGTTTAGCTGACGACCGGTGAAATTTGTAGTTAGACTGTTGGGTACAATCCATAATAGCCGTGCTGGTTGTCTGACTTTACGTGCAAACACAGCCAACATTGGACACACAGTGACGACGCAACCGCAACAGAGTCACCTTCACATGGTGCTTTGCACAGGCATATCAAGACGAGAGGCGTCTTCGTTCGTTTCTGCATACTCTATCCAACTAGACGCATAACCATGGTGCAAACACAGCGAAGCATGCGCAAATGAATGAATACTGGCTAAAGTTGTGCAACGACGCAGCATACACACAAAGCCAGATTGAAGTTTTATGGAGAGCATGAGTCTATACAACAGCAAGTCATAAGCTTCCAGATGTCGCCTTAGTACATATTACATCTGCATGAACCTCACAGTCACAACAATCTATGAAGCAGCGCGAAAACTACGATAACCTGTCACGTGAACAGGTAGCTCCTGGTTAGCATGCCGTTAAATTTTGGGTCCTACATAGAAAACATACAAGTTCTACCTAGTCAAGTTATCCTAAGTACAGCCGTCACACTATGGCGCTTTCTATACTTTCTACATATATATATTTATATACATATATATTATATATATATATTCAGGGTATCCGCAAAACGTGAAGGACTGGGCATAGTTCCATAACGCGACAGAAAAAAAGTACGTTTCACGTGCACGAGGAGACAGTTTAGGTCAGCCCAACTTACTTCAGTTACCTTCCGCAAATCATGGTCAACTGTATGATATAGGTGGACATAACGGCAAAAACGTCGGAACCAGACAAAACTGATCACCTGCACACATTCCTCGTCCCCTAATTCGCAACACAGGTGATGAATTCGCTTAATGAGACAGAAGATAATTGCCAAAATCATTTCGAGTGTAGACAATTAGCGTCATGTTTCTCCGGTCTGCTTGGAGTCATTCAGTTTGGTTTTCATAAGCGGTGTTATTAGACAGTGACAAATGATATAGATAAAAACCCACAAGCATCACCATGAGGCCCTTTCTAGCTTCCGTTCTAGCTTCCTTATGAGGCTTAAACATAAAGCTCAGCGTATTCACTAAACCATCGTCTGCGCTTAAGATTACAGTGGAATTGAGAGCAGCTCTTGTGGTAGATTTACAGGACCACACGATACATGAATCACTGATGGTAGCATAACGGTACATACTACTGAGGACATGTGTGAGTAGTACCTAGTCAAGTGTTCTAAGCTCTGTCCGTACATCCGATAAAACTTCAATACGGAAATTATCGAGACGATTTCCAGTGTTTGTTCATTATTATCCAGTCTTCAAACAACGTCCGGTAAGGACCAAGATGACGTTTGGGGATGCTGACTGTTCACAAACTCTCAGCAAATGTGGCTTTTACTTTCGTGTCCGATAGTTTGTAACTGCTTGGTTCGTGTTGACCAGCGATCAACTCGGCGCTCAAAGGCGCTTTTCCACTTCAGCAGAAGTGGCTTTTACCACCAAACGGAGCGATTTTACCAGGCGATTGCGTCATGTAGGGTACTACCGACCTCTGTGAGATATCTCTGCGCTGTGTTACTACTCATATCATGCGAAGCGGATTCTTGTTGAGAAAGTTCGCGGACTTGTGCTATATTGTGAAATTCTGAGGGTACTCGTTCCTTTTGACGGAACCTATTGGTTAAATTCAACTTAAGGTCAGAAGAAGATAAACGACGATCACAGTGGATTAAAATCACAAAGGTTTACTAAATACAGTACAGTGTACTTGGTGTTCACGTAGGTGGAAATGAACACTTGGCGTTGCGGTTGAAAAACGCATTCCGTATGGCAGTGTAAACATACAAAGCCCCTGTCGCCATTATTAAGAAACAGCGATTGTCCATCATAATTTTTTTGCTTGAGGAAAGACGCGAGGCGAATCTTTACCAGGAGTTTGTATTTCCTGACGAAGAAGCGGTTTCGCAGGGGCCATAAATGGTCTGACTTTTTTAGTTCTATACAAATAACCGTACGTACGTTGCATATTAATCAGCAATGTTTCCCAGGGCATGTATTTTGCATCAAAACGTAAACAATACTGAGACAAAACGCATCATGTTATTCTTGTGAATGTTCTCCCATTTGGTTGTGTATAAAATGTATTCACGTTGTGAGGAGGGTTAAGTTAGGATTTACACTGGATAAATCGACTTCGGGCTTTGCACCTGACTACCACGGATCTTTGTAGTTCCTTAGCCAGTGCTTGGACGGAAACAGCGCCGAGGACCCATCTTTGTAACTTAGATTCACGAAAAAAAATGGAAACTGGGCTGGTGTAATTTTCCAGACTGATCGATCACGTCAAACAGTGGTGATATAGTGAATGCCACGTACAGTTTGCATTGGGCCTCGTATGCAACCCTTCGTAAGCCCTTTATCGGGGAGTAAGACTGCAGGGGGGACAGCAGGAGGCACCTTTAAGAGCTTCATCAGTCACACTTAAATGGAAATATATGAATTACAAATCGCGTAGGAATAGTTAAACTATGGAAACCGTCAGTGTGTATGTGAACAGGGTGGTTTCGTTAGGAGCGCACGACACCTAAACATATGACTAGATCCTTTTCGGTAGCAATAACTATGGTTCTTCAAAAGCTAGTCACAGAAAGTCGCTTCTGGTCAGAATGTAGCCTCGACACTGGAACTCCTCGAGCTATCTGACTACTCAGCTTGGACCAACCTAAACGCTTGAAATCCGTGACTTCGCAGTTTGCAGACGGATAACCCGGACTCAGGTGAAACCAGTATAATCTCCTTTATACATTTATGACTCCATCCACATGCTGGTGGTCATACAAAGATTAATTGTAGCCTCACAGTCGACGTTACACATCGATGTGTGTATATCAGTGAACTGTGGCAACCTTGTGAAGGTGCAACAAACCAAATCAGACCGGTAAAATGTGAAACCTTTCTACTAAACTGCAGCTTTACAACCCAAAGTACCTAGAAGCTTCCAGGTTGCTCATGCTTTTACACGAACAGTGAAAATACCGGGAATGGATTCGAATCATATCAATCTCGGTCATCCCCTACCTCAATTAGCTCGTGAGCCGTGCTGTTACGACATACTTTTCGCTATGAAATTCAACCAAGATTGTGTTGCTGTGTCTAGAGCAGACTTCGGCAAATTTGGGAGGCAAATTACAGTCTGGTAATCTGAGTCTGAGAAACAGAGTCGGAGTGCAATGCAAATCTTTGGAACAGCTTGCACGCAATGATAAATATGGGGATAATATACGTAAAAATTTCTAAGTTTTAATGAATAAAAAACGCAGCAGCAAGCAGGGCAAACATCAATGGAAAAAAACTGTTTCACAAGTCGCTCTCCAAATATGGTTTTAGCTTGTTTGGTATGCAGATTTGTTTTCTTTTCTACTGCGGTTACATTCAGGAGTGATTACCCTCATTTTATTACCCACTTTATTCCACTGTCGTTAGTATTTTGGGGGCGGACAAAGGAGCTCAAGGAATGTATGTTTCAGTTCACCGTGATAAGGAATTACCCCACCATCCGCGCTTTTTTATGCAGATAGCTTGTCTAAAATATTAGCTAGCTTGGGTTAGCCGGAGCCATTGTACCTGTCTAGGTCACATATACGGCCTTCGGATCACTGCTCACTGTGATAGATACCATGGGTGTATTAGACTAGCCCCATGATATGATGTGCTTCCAACGCGTGGTGAGTGTTAGACCCAGCAAACAGTGCCCTGATTCACTGAGTTGGGAACCGAAAAAGAAAATCACGTGAATGTCTTGGAAAGTTTACCTCAAACGTGTCTTGTCATGCAAAATATCACCAACAGGCAGCACATTACGTTCTCTTCCGGGTTGATGGCTAAGATCAGCTGACCCCCAACAGACTGGTGCAGCTCGGTTGTTGACATTACAGTTAGGAGAATCAGTAAGCCGGTTGAAAATCCACCGGTTTAGTAGGTTCAGTTCTGATGGCTTAAATTAAGCAAGCTAACTTCGTAATTAAGGTACTGGCCTAACATTCATAGTCATCCATTGTCTACCTGATATGTACCCTGGATAACAAGTCCAAGTTTACTGAGCTAAAAAGGAACTTACAGTCCAGCATCACGTATGATGTGTCGCATTTACGATTGGGCCAAACCATACAGCGCAGTAAAAACTCGAACTTTTGTTCCGCTTGAGTTAAACAAGAAGTTTGTTAAATACATTCGTTTGCATACCAAATCGGTTTTGACGACAAACTCACATGAAACCCAGCTGAATCTCTCGTTTGTGATGTTTCCAGGCAACTGAATGTGCTGCACCAGGCCGCCTCATGTTTCAGTTGGTACGATATTCGAGATATCGCAGTATATTTTCACGAAGAAAACTACTCACAAGGTTGCTGAAAAATCTCCGACAGTCCACGACCGGTTTCGCACTTCTTGGAGCTCATCAGGTAGGCGCAGTTCCCGAGTTTCCGTCAACCTTATATTCTATTTGAAACCAAATTGGACTTATTTCGACAAATACGCTCATTTGCAAATCAATTTGGTTTTCACGGGAGACTCAAGAGAATTCCTCGTTTATGATGTTCTTCAACTGAATGTGTTGCACACAAGCCGCCTCATGTTTCATTTGCTAGGATATTCGAGATATCGCGGAACACTGTATAGACGTAATACACCACTCATAAGGTTGCTGAAAAAATCTTTGACAGCCCACAGCTGGTTTCTCCCTTCTTGGGGTTCACCAGGTAGGCACAGTCTCCAACTTTCCGTCAACCTTATGTTCTATTTGAACCTAAATTACACCAAATTAGCGAAACCGGCCGTTTGCTGTCGAAGAGTTTTCAACAACCTTATGAGTAGCATATTACGTCTGAACAGGAAGTTTGTTCCTGCAGTACTTATCACAACTAAGAAGAACACGAACAGTGAAGCTGTTGAAGGATAGCAATGAAGATACTCCCGAATCGTCCATGGAAATGCCTGGATGAAAAAATAGAAGAATGAGGGAATTGTCTTCCTGTTAGGGGATGAGGGAAGTAAAACCCGAGCGTCCAGTTTGTGGATATCACAGTCACATTACCGCTAAGCGCTGGTAGTTCCTCTCATTTGCCCCTTGAATGACCAAACAAGGCTGTCGTTTCCTTTTGATTCTGTTTGACTGTCTTAACTTATCAGCTTCATCAGTCGTCACCTGAAGAGTGTAGACAATAGCGTTAACCATCTACCCAAGTTTGGGCAGCAGTCCATGATTGGGAAATATCGGAAGAAACTCTATAGCTGTGTCGTTTCTCATGCCCACCTGTGGAGTTCGCCGGTGTGTGGACTCACACATATTGTTTGCTGTACCCGCGGAAAACTGTACGACCGATCGAAGAATATGCACCTGGAGGTGAGTGAGATTATGCGCTGTGTTTTGATGCCCTATTTGGATCACCTCATCTTGACCATGAGGGACCTCGAGATATTTTAAAAATCTTATCGGGACATCTTTCATTTCATATTGGAACATTTTACAAGTAGTTTCAGTGATTTGTATCTATTGCAACTGTAGTCTATACAGAGGTGATGTTGGACTGCAGACTAGTACTTTCCTGGATTCCCAACATACCAGCCACCGGACACCGACAGGAGTAGCGTTTATGAACAAGCGACAAGGGTCGACACGACGTGCATCATGTGAGCCAAGCTCCGCCACAGCCATCGGTGCATAAGACAAGGTCATCCCTTGACGTCTAGTGTGAAAAGCCGACAGATGTCGAAAAAGGCACGTGGACATATTGTTCACATGAGGAGTGCGCTTAGCTGACTGCTAGAATAATCTGAAAAAAGATTTACTTTTTCAATGAAATCGAGCTGTTAGTTTATCAAACTAAAACAGACGACTGTTATCTGGACAATGTTCAAATACTTGCTCACGCAAGAACAAAACGGGAGCGAGAGTTTGCCGAAGCGTAGTACTCCACACAAAAATCGATCAATAGACACATCGATATCGACCCAGTCTATCAGACATTACGAACAAAAGAACTACACAGTCACGGGACCCTGAGCCACGTGGGAAATCCAGAAGCCTGGCGACAACCAACGGACTAGTGGGATCAAAGAAAGAAAACTACTAAAAATAGAAGGCCACTGAATCAACCAACCAGGTAAACAAATTCACATCACAAAGCAAGAAATAAACGGCCCAATTACAACGGAGGAACAGAACTGTCGAACTGAATGCGCACAACGAATTCACCAGATACAACGGAGTGAGACCACGACGCAACTCAGACTTCCAGGTGACCAACCAAACTGCGCGAAGACCACCTCAAGGCCAACCAATCGCTTCAGATCTACCAGATGCTGTTTAGAAACCGTCTAAGCACAGGCTGAAGAGCAGAGTCCACCCATCAACCGGCGCTGACGATGTCACCTCGATTGGTGATGAAACGTTTGGAATCCGGCTGCCAAGCTCGGCGAACAGACCAAGGACATTTTTAGACTCCGACCACCCATCTAATAAATTGTGTGCCAAACTTTTCGAGTAAGGCAGCTGGGCGGTATTCCCAAAATGTCATTAGCACACCAATTTGCTTTTACCGACGGACTCAGCTGAATCCTAACTGAACTTATCGTTATGATATTCCTCAACTGAGCGTTTCAGTTGACATGGTATTCGATATTTGGCAGTATATCTCTTTAAAGAGCACCAGTGATAAGACTGCTGAATAGTTTCCAGTAACCTTATGAGTAGTGCTCCTTCGAACTGAAAGGCGGTAATGGACCATTAATTACTTGGTTGTGGGTGGTTGCCGGCATTGTAGAACTCACGTTCAAATCACTTTCGCTCTAGTACTCCTCCACCTGTCCTGACAAAAGTATTTTTATGAGTCCACTGGCTCTGGTTTCGCTCTTACTAGACCTCATCAACAGTGCATATTCTTGGCCATGCGGGCGGCTGAACTCCAGACACGTAACTTGCGAGGCCAGCCTGTCACCACTACTCCATCAGTGCGTGCTGGACACAACTGAATTATCACATTCAATGAAGGGATTTTGCTCACGTTTGAGCGACGTGATTGGTTTGCAGGACACCCCGAACGAGGACCAATTAACTCTGTTGGTTGAATTGGGTAAACCAGTCACATTTCTCAAGCGTGAACGTGCTCGCCTGTCCGGGCGTGGTGACTCAGATACGTCCAGCTGGCGCTGGTGGAGTAGTGGCAACACACTTGTCTCGCATGTCAGATGTCCGGAGTTCCAAGCCCGGCATGACCAGGGATATTCAGTACTGATGAGCGAAACTGGAGTCCAGTGGTTCCCCCCATGAGGTGGACTCGCCAGGATAATTGTCCCAGAACAGGAGAAGGACATTTCGAACGCGATTGATGCGGAGTTGAATCAATTCTTTAGTTTTTATGTAACCTTTTCGGAAACCTTGCTAAACTAAAATCTCTCTAAAACAGCTCAGACATGGTTTTGAGAACGTCACCCCTTGCAAAGGACGATCTAGTTTAATTAGTCGGTAGTAAAAATGAGGCATTTCATGTTTGTTTTTTATTTAACTGTGTACGTGCTTGTTTCAGCGAATTTCTCACACAAGATAGCGGTGAATTTTTCACCTCACTTGCTGAAGTGCAGCTTTCTAAAGGTTACTTTATCGCCTCTAGCAGTGAGTTGTTGCATCATTGCATCATTGCCAGTGAATTTTCCAGGTCTTATATGACTGTTGGTAAGTATTCCTTCTTGACTTCAGGTGTTTGTGGTTGCGGGATTTTGTAGAATACATACTTACATGACTCTCGCTTGAACAGTCGTCCTCGTGTTCTGGCGTAATTATTCTGGTGAGTCCACACCAAAGGGGGGAAGCACTGGACTCGAGTTTCGCTATTATTAGAGCTCGTCAGCAGTGCATATCCAATGACCGTGCCGGAGTTTGAACTCCGCACATCTGACATGCGAAGCGAGCGCGTTACTACTACTCCACCAGCGCGCGCTGGATTCATCCGAATTTTTATGTCTGAACAGGTGAACATGTTCGCGCTTGAGTGATGTGGGCAGAGCATCCGACGCCTCGAACGACGACCCAGTAACATACCTTGGTTGTGCCGATCGATTGGCCCGTTAGTCAGGAGTTCCCAGTCAGGTAGCGCCACAAACGCTTAAAACCTGCCGGACAACCGTGCAACTTACATAAAGAGAGGTCTTTTAGCAATATTTTGATGGTTCATCTGCATATTCCTACGTGAAAATGGATCGAATTTTTCGGGGAAAATGCCCAGCTAGGGCAAAGAGATGACAAGAAGAATAAAGGGGACCGGGAATCGAATTCGTTTTCAATTTATCCTGATGGAAAAATGTTCGTATATTCATCACTTTTGTGAGCCGTTCTCGAAGTGCACCAGTGTGTGGACTCATGATGCACGTCCTCCGTACAAGCATATCAGACTGAAACAAATAAAACTCCTAAAAAATATCAGACGGGTTACAGATGGGCGCAGAAATAAATTACAGTCATATTAAGGCTCTTAGTTGCATCTAAATATGATCCGGTCAATAAAATCATGACAAATAATCATCCTTGATTATTTTTGAACGCACAGTACCGGCCTCCTTCGGTCGACCCATAATACTTGGAGAAATTCCAGTCAGTCGGTCCATAACTCACGCGTTAATATCACTTAACCCATATGTTGTGCGATGTGCTTTTTCATTGGTAGCTCGGCTGCATTCATTGGATGTGGATCACGTGGTTATTGATCGGTTCACCGAGCTTGGTCTATTGGCTTTCTTAATGACGTGGGAAAATAAGTGATTGTAGAAGTCATTTCAAATTGAAATCGTATGCTTCGTGATCGATAAGCCAAATATTTTATTGTCTGAAACGAAATTAATGTCCACATCATAAGAGAGTAGACAAAGTTGTTTGGGCAAATGATCCTTACCGCGCGTCTTAAGTCGTCTTTCAGTTGTATCGATTTGAGTTTTATCGGAACTGCGGATAAATCGTTATATGCGATGATTAGCCGAAAGTACTGACAGGCTGTAGTATTATTACCCTTTGTGTGGTATTGTTTTGAGCTTCGTGACATAATACATCTATCGCATGGCCGCATCTTATTTATTTCTCAAAGAACTTAACATGCTGTCGCCCAGAAGTTCAATGAAAACCGACTTCTATAGAGGAGAGTGTTCATAAATTTCCCGACGTCGCCGATGTCGAATGACCAATTCAGTGGTGATCGCTCACTGAATACTAACATCAAGAAAATGGCACTAATCCACAACACTTTACGCCTGGGCTCCTGTCATTGTGTAATGTTGCCCGCAAAACGGTACGATTAACAAGCGCGACTGCGACTTGTTGAATGCATACGAGTCATCTTGTCAGTCTGAGCGAATCGTTCAACCGATACCACCCAGTCGCAGTCGCATGGGTAGGGGCAATCGCCACCATTTTACATCAATCCGCGCTGGGTCACCATAAACGCCAAGTGAAATCAATGACATTGTAGTGTTCAGATAGGCTTCCCTTCTTAACGAACTCAAACCAGCTGGTATAGATATTTGGACACATCTGGGCATAAATTTCTGCAGTTCCGTGTATCGTATTTTATTCAAGTTTGAGACTGTACGTGTCAGTTCAGCTTTTATCAAAAACCGCTTGTAAAAACCCTTTCCTTCAAGCGATATGAGCCTACTGAAGACAGTAACTAATTACGCTATTCAAGGAAAATCCCGCTACCGCCGACTTAAAAACGCCCATATTATATCCATCCGTTGATCATTGCATATAACCGTCCATCCGCAGTTCTGGTGAAACGCACATCGACTAAAGGGACTGAAATAGCTCATAGTACCGTTGATGAATTGACGGAAGCTGTTGAAGGTGACCCTGAAATAATCATGGTTTTATTGATCGGAACCTTATTGGGATTGTCGTTCAGTATTTCGTCGATTTCTCACCGTCTGACAGATTTTGTGGCGTACAAGACCGTACAAAACAAAATCAACCCCGCTAATATGTTAATCCAAGCGCACTTTTCAAATTGGTCGGAAGAACTCAGTGTTTTAACCTCTAATGGAATCAGGAGCAGTCTTTGTACGTTTTGGACAACATCTACTCTGATCAGTAAAGACGTACAAAGTCGCACACGAGCCATTCCTTGGCTGGAATTTCCATTATATTATCTCTTACTCTGTGAGAACTTTTCACGATGACTGCGCCCGGAAAGTGCTCAGCCCAGTACGGGTTCCTGATTCTTCCGAAAAACATGGAGGTATCTGACCAACGTTGTCAGCATACCAGATATGGAGAAACTGAAATGAGTTTAACCGACTTCACTCAAGAGCCGACTCTATATTTAGTCGTCCCATGATATTCTCCAACGATTATCCCACTTTACTGCATGTCGGAACGCGGAATCAGCTAGTTTGAAGGTTTCGCACCCTCTGTGACGACGAAATGCCTGTCCGATTTGCCAGTCTGATCATCTTTTTCGTTGAACAGTTTGTCCGGGCGGTAGATGGAGCTAGCTGTTTCTTACTCTCAGTTTATCAGAGACAACGCCACTTTAGTGATGGGTAATCGCTTGATTTCAATCTACGTAGGTTGATTCCATTTACCACGCAAAGCTATTTGGTACTTTCTTAGTTTTCTACCTTCAAAATTGTTAGAGCTTTGCGATAAAGCTAGACTTGTGTTTGATTTCTATACAGCGCTTTAATGAGGTTTTAGTTGATTACCTTGTTTCTCTGAATGCCCTTGCTTTACCAAACGATAAACGAAGAGTCGGTAGTGAAAACATAACCATAGTTCGATTTGAAAGCTCCCTACCGGTTGATACAGTTGCTCCATTCTGAAGAGACTTTAGAGGGGAACGCTGTTTTTTAATCAGTAGCCACATCAAGTCCGTGTTCAGATTGTAATAAACTGAATGCCATACCAGGCCGCCTCATGTTTCAGTTAGCACGATATCGCGATTCATGTGTATACTTACTGCACTTCCTTATGAGTAGTGTGTTACGTACATACATGTATCGCGATATCTCGATTATCGTACCAACTGAAACATGAGACAGCCTGATGCAGCACCTTCAGTTGCTTGGAAACATCACAAACGAAGGATTCAGCTGGGTTCCAGGTGAGTCTCTCGCAAAATCAAATTTGTTTGCAAATAAGTGTAATTCGCTAATTTCGTGCAATTTCGTCTCAAGTAAAACATAAGGCTGACGGAAACTCGGGGACTGCGCCTACCTGGTGAGCCCCAAGAAGTTCGAAGTCGGTCGTGGTCTGTCGAATAATTTTCAGCAACCTTATGAGTAGTGCATTACGTATATGAATGCTATACTTCTACGTTGGCTAAGTGTTCATGCCTATCAGCGAGCTGCGCACACGTGAGTAACGATAAAACCCGGTGTTCGTGTAATATTTTCGGTCCACGGCATGGCCTAGCTGCTTTCAAGTTATGGAAATTAGAGATTTCTTGGTATTCAGAAAGCAGAAATTTTTATTCACGGAAGTTCTGGCACCAGCCGCAATTTTTGCTGCCCCCCCCCTAAAGTGCTTGCCTTCTCTCGAGCACGTGACTTCAAAGCTTTTCTATTGAGGGGTACATAAACTACGTAGATGGTTGCTGACCTGAGCAGTTTGATTGAAAGCGTTTCATTACCAATCAGGCTGAAGTCATCGGTGCGTTTTCAGAGAGTGGATTGGAGCGTACCGGTGGGTCAGTGGTTGTTTGATCAAGGGGTCCAAGAATGCCAACTGCGGTTCTTATATTTCGTCCACAAATACAACTGCTCCACAAAGTGTGATGTACAAAATTGACAAAAGAGACGGTTTTCAAACTATTCAAATACGCGCGTCTTTGCTTCAGTTCCGTAATTCGATAAGACCGAATTAATCGGATAAACCAACCTAACTGGCCGGTCGAAATCGTCTTCATTTTGTGGCCATTTTTGTACCAGTTTCACGGAATTATTCCGGGATGAATATTTGTTTTTTTTTTGGGAGGGCTCCCGTCTTACGGTATTAGATTATCACGACTTATTCAATTGAGCGTGTCAGTTGGAATTTTGTCGCTCGCACGGGAATGTCTATCATCAGGGTACTCGAGTAGACTGTCAATCACGATGTAGCTTTGACCGGACACATGTCGGTGCAATTTGTTGCTGCGCGCTCGTTCTGTTTCCTGCATACCCCACAAGTGGTTTGAGGAATAAACGTAGTTAATAATACAAGAAAGTAAAGCGCTTTATGAAAAAATTCTGTTGCTGTGGGGTAGATCTGCCCACACGATTCGATTTGTCTGGCTGAACAGCACAGTACGCAAAAGATATTTTCTCATCTGTCACGACCACAGTTCCGTCGATTAAATCAGACGAAAAAAAGAAACCTTTGTGAAGAAAATCAGCCGGAAGCTGCAGGTTGAATGATAAAATCCACCATCCCAGGTGAGAAAGTCGATGGGTTCTTCTTACTAAGAGTGGGTTTGGGACTGACACCGCCAACAATTCTGTAATAGTCGTGCTTTCCAAGTGACAGGTTATAAAATTCGATAACACCACTAGGCAGGGGAAGTCACAACCGTCAAACCTGGTGAGGCTTAGAAGAAATTTTTCAACCATATTGATGGGGTGAAACACAACCACGAAAGCAAACGGTGAAGTAAAACAGACAGGAAACCCGCCTATGCACTTTATTTCACTGTGAGTGTGAGTAGGCAGCGCCAAATTTGCGTTTGCTGCTGGTGCAGTCGAACTCAGCTTCTCTTAGATTTCGGTGCATTGATTGCAAAACGAATGCGGATCTTCAGAAGTTACCAAGTGCTTCCGAGTCTAAGGACGACTCTGACAATATGTAATACAAAAATTACTGAGTAGCGTTCGCTAATGTGCCACCTTGCTAGCTAGATTAGATTCCGGACAATTCGTTGCTGGTTGACCCTGATATACATCTTCATGCCAGACAGTGATATCGCCTTGTTGATAAACACTGAATGTTCACCGATACTTTGGTTATTTCGGCTGGACCACGTTCATTCTGGTTACTTGCATGAGGTTTTGGAGGTCATGTCTTAGATTGAACAATACAACACTAAAGGTATGTCTTCTTCCCGAGGGTCTGCCACGTACTCTTTCAGGATAATACTTCTTCCATCAACTGCCTTAATGCACACTCAGAAGATCCGCCTTGAACCGATACAGCGTTGCGCCGCTTGGATGTTAACAGGTGAACCCATCCTGTAAGGTGCAATCGGAGGTGGGTTGGGTTATGCATAAAGCACCTGGAATTTGGTGTACTGCGCTTGAACATCACACTCGTTAATTGTTTAAACGTCCGCTAGTTCAGGATTCGAATCATCGACACACGGGAGAACCTATTGTTTACATTAAGCAGTGCAAAATAAGGGATTGTGTGGTTACCGGCCTGTTAGGCTGCAACGATTGCAACAAATTCTACGTTGGACAAACCGGGAGGAAGTTATGCACACGAATAAAGGAACACAACGCGGCCGTCAGGAAACATGCCCCCTATCCTTGATATCCGTAAACGAGAGCCAAGAAGGCCACATATTCAATCTGGAAAACGCAAAAATTTTGGCACACTGAGACACGGGAATTTCTGGAAGCATGGTATTTCATGGCGGAATCGATCAACCGATGCACTGAACTGGGTCCAATTTACGCACCACTAACTACAAAGGACCAACATCTCAACCGGAATACTCAAGGGAAACTGAACATCGGATTCACAAACAAAGAAACAAGGAACGCCTTGGAGTCAGATGAATAAAGGTCACAAGCCGGAACTCGGAAGGGTCAAGAACAGAGGTCACTCCAGCATCGACCAGAGTACGAGGGCAGGGGATGCCAAGCTCAGAGGTCACGTGGGCATCGACGAACCAGGACGCACAGGATAACAGAGCAACCAATAGAACCGCCCAACCGAACAACTAATCGTGATCGAAGGTCAGCCCCGGCAAGCAGCACGTATAATAACACACACGCAACACTACTCAACGCACAACCACCAACCCATCGCTGCGCACCACTACGCTCTCCAACAACCCACTGATGTCAACTCGATTGGTGATGAAACGTTTGCAATCAAATTACCCAGCTCAGCGAAAAAACCAGCGACCATCTACGCTACCTGAGCCACCAACATTTTCCTCTATAGGTCGTTAGCATTCTGCGGCTTGCGAGAGAAAGCAACATACCACCATCGTTTGACACCGTCAGTAAAAATGACATCAGTTAAACCTGGTGTCGGGTGTTGACCATAATACTACACAGAAGAATTCCGTCCACGATCCAGATAAGCCAGTATCGATACACCGTGAAATCCGTCGGTCCTGAGATAGTAGAAGCCTGTTTCAGATTTTCCTGCGATCAATGAAAGTGTACCTGCTGTATGGCAATTATCAAAATGTGATTGTCAGGCCAGTGTCCGACCACGTGACTTATTTCCCAGTTAGCTTGAATTCATTGATTGGACATAGCATCCAACGCCGTGGCACCTGAACTCCAAAACCCCATAGAAACCCGACGCAGCAGGAATGTTCCTCACACAGTGAATAGATGGATGGATACTATGCACAATTAATGTTGATTTCAGCAACGCCGTTGATGAATTTTCTCAAGGGTACCAGTTGGCTAAGCTCAATCCATCTGAATTCAAAGGTGACGTCTAAGGTTTAAACCGCAGTTTCCTAACTGGTAGAACTTTTACACGGTATCTCATCGAAGGCATTTTGTTGATGCGGTTCTGAACATCAGAGTGTGGTGTTTGGTCCTACCCAATTGAAAATTATTGTGAATGGTGTACTGAGGATTGCAAATATCATCTGTCCCAGTAAGTGCGGGTAATCTAAAGATGTATTAGAGGGGCTCCAGGAAGCTCTGAATTCTACGCGACCGGTCCCTTCTGGAGCTCCTGCCATTCAATCACAAATCACGTCAGGTCAATGAGAATATACTGCACCAGGAGGTAAATGTTCAGCGTATAAATAAATCTACGGCGGAACTGAAAAATCACATGTGAACATGGATAAAGTAAGGGGAAGTAAGGGTTTGCATGTAACACAATATTTGGCGCAGCACCAGTCAGCTCTACCTCTCCTACCGTATGGAAGCCTGCAGCGGTTTGACCAGTGATGACCGGTAAATCCTATTCGGGTACCAGTCATTCAGTATCAAGCCGCAACACGTGGTCTCAAACCGTCCGTTTATTGATCAGTTGTTGCACTCGGGAGGGAATGGCGATGTCACCAAAGGTGGGTTTGAACGCCGATCATGTGTTTGAAGGTGAAATGGCCTCGGATAGAACAGGATGAAGGGAGGTGTTGTACATGTGGTCGGATCCTCAGGGCAGTCATAATACAAGGTGGACAGCTGCATCTCTTGATGTTCCAATATGTCTGGAAAATTGCATCGGGAATAGCAGAATGAGTCGAATGCTGTTCACAAGTAGTCCACGAAAAATAGCAGGGGAATAGTACTAACAGTGGTAATTACTACAGAAATACACATAAAATGACGAACTTCGAGATAACTTTGTGGGTACTTACAGTATTCTGCGTGGAGTGCCAGTCTTCGGAGCGGACAACCGGAGTCTACTTGGAACGACTTATCCCAATTACTTCGTTGTGGAGGTCTTTGGAATACAAATCTGATCAACGTTGAAGGGCGCAAATCTTTCGATGACCTTCCTTGAATAAGGGAGAAGCCTGCTTCATAAAACATTTCAGGACACTGAGTGACAGTGATCACTTCTGAGATGAGACTGTGATTACAGTGGATCCACATAGGTTTTGGGTATATCGTATGCAGAGCCCAGCGCTACACTGCCAGCATAGTTGAACGAGGTGGAAAAAACTGGAGGACGTATGTACTAATAAGATGGAAAGAAAAAACGAACGGATAAAGGATAGTCCCGTATGTGTTGGAATTGAAGTGGAAATCCCGCCGGCACGCAGGCTTGTGATTTGTTTCCGATTTATGTCGAGCGAGACAGGTCTCATTGGTACCTTCACAGAGAATTAGCGTCAGCACTCTTCTGTCGATGTTACCGAATGCATTGATTTGGTTTAGGATGAGCATTCAGTGTCTTACGTGACCTTCGACAGGTAAACTGGCAGGAGTCGTCATGCAGTACAGTCGTAAGCCATTCCTTCATAGGTTTACAAGTACAAATGTGCAAGCAATGGTTCGGCAAGTAAACATAACTTCCTTAGGTACTGACGTTCTCCTTGTTACTTCTGAAGCACATTGGTTGAACAAGACTGTCACTAGTACGGTGAGAATGTCATTGAAGACTGAGCAGAATGAGTGGCAGGTTTATCGGCCCTGCATTCAGTCAGTTGCCCGTTAGCAGCATCTTTCATCATATCGGCACTATAGTCATGCCCTTCAAAGCAAGTTAGGGTGCTAGACTGTTCAGCTGTGCCGACAAACTCGCCGCTGTATGTTCAGGTTGCTGCCGAGATCAGCATCATACAGATACTTCAAGACAGCGCATGTTGTCAAGTGGTGTAGAAAAAAGTATTCATTCGAGTGGCTGACTTCACTTCTGACAAGTTTCGTTAGCTCCTTGATCTCTGCCCGTCTTCTCGTCCTCTACTTCTCTTCCGAAGATCCTTTAGCACCATTGACAAAATGCCATTAGCTTCCAAATAAAGTGTCGCTACAGGAAACGCAAATCAAAACGGAATTTAGGGTTAGTGTAGGGGAGAAGGGGATTTAGTAAATCTTGAATATGGACCAAAGCAAACACAACACGAACGAAAGGACAGAGGTCCTGAACTGTGCCCGAACTCGCGACCTACCTCACGCTGGTCGAGTGTCCCAAGTCGTACACATGCATTCAAGCTCCACTGTCCCGCCACACATCAACCGAACGGACCAATTAGTCGATCTCGTGGGTTCGAGTCCCGCTAACGCACTCTGGCTTTTCGTTCACACTACTAATGTTTTGGTTGTTTTTTAAGGAGATAACTGGTCTAGTGTTCACAACCTATAGAATGGTTTCTGTCGTCCTACAGTTGGTTCATTAACTAGTGAGCTTTTGTAGATTTTCTCAGGAACGAACTGTGACTCAGTGCACTCATGAAGAGGTGGCCAAAATGTAAGGATCCGATGAACCAAGACTTCACGTCTACATACGCAAAGATACTTGCAATATTGAAAAAATCCCAAAGACAAGCGTGATCCCAAGTCTTGCTAGGAAGTGTACGGTTTTAAAGAACCCAAATGGCGGGAAAATGATACATTTAAACTGAATAAGATCACAAGAAAATATTTATAAAAAAACCGGCTCAATCAAGTCATCAGTAAGATGGGAAAATTCTGTGAATGAAAACAGCACCGGGCCAAACATCGTGTTGTGGGAAAAAGGGACTGAAAACTGCTCAGGAGATTAGGTTTGACTTCCAACACTTGACAGTTCTTTTGGAAATACTGCACAAGAAATTGGTGTGTGCTAGTGACGAGCACTCTATAATCCATTTGTGTGTAACCTAAAGGGAGGTAATTTCTTCTTGCGGTCTCTGGTAAGAGGCAACTGGGCATCTCAATATCTTCAGGTATGCAAATGATCTTGGGAACAATGCGCACAGCAGCACCAAATTCCAGAATGTTCTGGGATTTTCAATACCGCTCATTTATGTGCCTTCAAGGTTTTCCAAATAACTTGTGACCACATTCATTCCATCTCGGACTACCAGTGCACACTGCTTGACTCTTGTTCACGAGTGAAGGAGAGAGGAACTTTACTGAATAAAGTGTTGGGGTAAGTCACAAACGCGACGAGTGAACTGCACCCGTATGAATGTCCCCGACGTCTGGTATGTATTCGCTGTCATTGTTGTGGTGAACCTATACATACAGGCAGGATTTTGGTAGTATAGATATTTGGAGGGATATTTCAGACGTAACTAGAAGTCATGGACAAAACCTAGTCAAACCAAAGAACACGAGTTTTTTTATGATGCCTCATTATCGACAAGGGGGTCAAATTATGTGGCGCTGTCCCGGACGCCGTATTACCAGCTGCTTCTGAAGAGATACTCAACTCCTTACTGGTGCTGTCACCCCGGTGGGTGATCAAACGTTTGCAATCCAACTGCCAAATTAGACGAATAGATCAACTGCCAGGAAACTCAAAAAGGCTGCGGACGAGATTTCAACAAGAAGGTTTGGTGCAGATTGCCCTCATTGCTATTGGATGGAAGTTGCTGCAGTGGGCTTCTTCGGTGCCAATAATCAATGTAGAAAGATTCTCCACTTCTGTCATCTACAACGCAATGCATTTAACGAAGTAAACTCGTTAGGACTAGATGGGGCACATCACCCTACTGACGCAGGAAGGTTCCATCAAGCATTTGTTGGAAGTACGTGTCCCTACATACTGACGTCTTCTATTAATACGCAGTGACCTCTCAACCATAGATGGTTTGTGGAAACTTTGCTGTATCCCTTTGCTCTTGGTGTGTAAGCATAGGTAAAACATGCTGACGCTGATTATTTTTGAGTTTGCTGTTTATAAAATATTGGTTTTCAAGTAGGTAGTCTAACTTTATTTGGGCCTCTGTCGTGCTTCATTCTGGTTCCATGTTGCCCGGTCAGTCATTGGCATCCAACCAATGTAGTTCTGCCTTGAAGACATCCTCAGTAATCGAAGGCAGGGTCTCATTTCTGTTTACATAAACAGTGCGAGCACTTCTGTTATCTTAACAAATATCTATCAGATCGATTGCTTAAATGAGATGGTGAATTACAAATTCGATTCGGATACTTGACTGAAATTTAATAGGCTGGTGGTGCGTGTCCCAATCATCCATGCGTTTAGTGATTTTGATGAGAGCTCATCAGAGCGTGAAAGCCCGAAACCATCCCCTTCCGCACAGCGTTCGTTCTTCATTTTTCAGGCTGGCCATTACCAAAAATGTTAATCCCTCAGGGGTTCACCGATTTTCCTGACAAAATCATTGTTACAATCCATAAGTAAAAAGAACCCTTCCTACCTAATGCGTCATAGGAAAGGAGAAACCGGTAGTGGATTGTCCAAGCGTTGTTTTCAGCAACGCTGTGAGTAGTATGTTCTGTCAAGAAAATACACAGCGATATCTCAAATATCGTGCCTACTGCTAAATGAGACAGTCTTTATGCGGCACATTTAGCTGAAGATTATCGTAAGAGACGGATCCAGCTGAGATGCAATCAACACCAATATTAGTCGCTAATAAGTGTTTTTTACCAAATAATGACCCCAAAACCCTCCGCTTCCACAGAATATCTACTGTTCAGGAGCACTTGAAATGATCTGCACTCCACAAAACCTTCCGTTTCCCCTAAAGTATTTGCTAATATTTCTTAAAAAATATCACTTATCAAATAGCTGTCTCTGGCTGATTTGCCTTCGGAAAGGTGCATTTACTAGTGAACTGCCAAAGCGTTTTCATCAACCTGGTTTGGGATAACTATAAACGTTGTTTTGTTCCGAAACTATTGTGGCAATAATGTTCTCTGCTCAAATAAACCGGTCCCCTGGTAGGTAATAGAAGACTGGCTCTACCGTTTTTACCGACAACGAGAACAAACCACTACTGATTCGGTCCATGGCATGCCGAAATATTCGCAGTCAGTCTGATTTATTGGTTTTCTGCGCAAGGCAGGCAAAAATAACATCGCCAGAGAACTACCCAAGGGGTGTAATGCTAATCTTCAACTGTGCTTTTCCATTAAATAAAGTCTGGTCTCGCCAAATATACACCGTTTCTTTTGAAGAGAGACTCAACAGCACCCAGCTGAATCTCTCGTTCATGTGCAACTGAGAGTACTTTGAGAAACCCTGTCCAATTTGGGTTCAAATAGAATACATGCTTGACAAAAACTCACGAGCTGCGTCCACCTGATGAGCTCATAGAAGGACAAAGCCGGTTGTGAGCTGTCAAAGAAATTAACAGCAACCTCATGAGTAGTGGGTTATGTCTAGATAATTTCCGGGCTGATCACTCTATTATTTACCCTTTTTTTCTGACTAAAAACTCATGGATTTTTACCGACAGAACAACGTTTTCTACTTCAGAATACTGCTCCAGACAACTCAAATTTTCGAGAATACTGTATGAAAAGCGAGATGCCACCAAGAGTGATGTACTTCCCCAAAAAAATTCATAAAATCTGTTGAGAAATTCAAGTGAAATTCACTTGGATCTGCGACAATATCAACCTAGTTTGTAAATAGGTGTCTACAATGGTTTATTTTTAAGAACTGGTATTTGACAGAAGTACGGGGACTGCCGTTATCTGATGAGCTGGACTGTTCAGAGCCTGAGTCGACCTTGTCAGTAGTATCAAATCATACAGCCTCCTTCACCAAATCATTACTTGACACGAACGCGTAGATCTTGTGGCAAGTTTAATATCCGGAATCGTGTTTGACTTGAGCACCTTCACGACCAGGCACGTCGGAAGACCGTTGTCATGTAAGTCAGATGGAGTAAGCTATTCAATCGCTTGACAAACACAAGGAATGTACATCTTGAACTGTCCATCCGGAAAGTTTTCAGTACGTCCAAAGAATGATTGTCCATTTGATGAATGGTAATTTGACGGAGTAAAACAACTCAGATGATGTTGAATTTCATGCAGTCATCTGATTGTCTTCATTCAACCGTGAACCATTTGTCTCAGAGATTTGGAGAAAAAAACATTCAAACTGGGGAAACATAATTCGCCGGGACAAAAACAGACGTAGCAACTCGTTTTCGGAAAAAAAGCAATAAATACTGGGTTTTGTTTGTCCGGGATAGGCATACAGAAGTAATATTCGACGAAGCATGATAAAATTCAAGGAGCTTGGTGTTGATTAAATTGGGGTATTGTAGTGTGTTAGTGCTGCGATATCAGAAGTATCAAGTGTACCACTTAAAACCAAAGATGATCAAACTTGGCAGCAGAGCACTCTGTCGTGAGAAACCAGGATTACCAATTATGATCAGGTAGAATTGTGCACGATTAGAGGCTAATCTAGAAAATGAGGTATGTTTGTAATGATTTGATGAGTGAGCCCGGTTGGGCAGGAGGGCTTAGGTCATCTTAAGTGACAGGAAATGCTATCCGGTTCTCTCCCAAATGATGCCTTCTTTGAAGAAGACAACGTTAGCGTGTTACTTCATTAGGGCTCTCTAACTCTTCAGTCTTCCAACGAACATCGTCTACTTTTTCGAAAGAGGCTGGAATAAATAAACTTTTTCAATCTGATTAGGTGCTATCCAGTCGAATAAAGCTTGGTTTCCTCCTTTCCAGAATGCAAACAGAAATTATGGCAACTGGATAAAAACGAATACTCATTGAATTGGTTTAACCATGGTTTTGGGTTAGAAGATCGGACTACAGTTCACACGAGGTTGGAATTAAACCGATTTGGTGTACAGGAATGCTGAGCATTACCACGATAGATTTTCCGTTTTTCCCCACTTACGTGGTACCTTTTGGATATCTCTTGGGGAAAAAATAACTTAGTGGCGGTAACAGTTGACTAGATTTATGTAGACGTTCCTTGTTTTCGTCTTCATCGCCGGCGTAGTTGGCTCGGCGGATCTGCTTTCGGTTGACCGGAATCCGATGGGCTAACTGACGACGGCGTCGGGATACAGTTTTCCAGGTGTGTGGAAATGTCTTGGAGGCGTGGAGGTCCAGAAGTGACAGGACTTGCTCCGGTGTCATAATGCCAGACTGCAACACTCGGGCAAATGCCAGAAGTGAACTGTCATCATGGGATTCCAAGAGTGCCACGGCTTCTGACGAGTAGGCCGCTATTTGACCGATGATTTGGTCAGGGCCACCAGATGATGATTCGTCCTGTTGTGCTTGCCAGTTAAGCACCCGTAACCTGGTTTTGATGATGATAGCCGATCGACCAGGAAAATACTGCTCCAATCTCGCGAACAGCACGGTTTGCGTGCCACAAGACGGATATAAATTGTTAGCCAGGCGCAAGAGCGATTGTGGCTCTTGTTGGGATCAACGGGCCCCGGAATACTTCACTCGGCCAAGCTTATCTGCATCATGCTGGGTGGGGTGTGCGTGCAGGCGGTGTTGACTCAGGCCAGTCTTCGTCAAAAACAGGCGGGAACAATCAGCGCAGGCCAATTGTGGGAGCATGTTCGTACCAACACTTTCATTGTTGTGAACTCGATGGTGGGCTACCAAGCCAGCTTTCGATTTGCAGCACTTGCCACATTCCTCGCACGTGAGCCCCACGGGACTGGTTGGAACTGGTGCGGAGGCGTCAGATGATTCATAGTGTACATTGCCGAAAGTAACCAGCACATTGAAACCAAACAAGATGGTTAGCCCTGTCTGGAGTTGTTGAACTCTTAGCTCACCCAGACTGACGTCCAGGCTACCCAGTCGGCATCACGAGGAGGTAGTTCAGCGCGCCGACTAAGTCGACCCTTGAACTAGTTAGCACTTCCAGAAACAACTATAAGACCAACCATCTACACCACAGGTTCGTGCATCAGAACAAACTCTGATCACGAAGTAATATCACCATCCTCTTCATAATACCTGTTGACGGCATAACATCAGCGTGCAACACTTATTCTCACTGTCGTACAACCATTCCGAGATGCCTAAACACTTAGCCAGACAATCCGTAATCGCTCTCCGTAATAACCATCTGCGAAGTTGACCATCTGGCTTTTTTAGAGCATTTCTAGAAGAAACTAGAGCGCAGAAACTTAGTGCCATCTGACTGCAAAACAATGCGCACCGGTATGTTGACCTGCCAGTGGTCGCGGACATGCGGCAAATGTAGCTGAACTAGAATAATCCGTTTTTCAGATGCATGACCATACGAATGATGGTAAGCGATTCCACTTAAAACAAGATTGAAATCTATGGGTACGGGGGGGGGTTGTTCGGCCAATAATGGCATATCTTTCCCTAGATACGAAATGAAATTTAAGCGAGAAAACAGTTCATCGGTGGCGAACAAAGCAGTTAGGTAGACTTTGACGTTCAGGAGGTGTACAGTGGTTAAAAATCGCGCGTCAGACGCTCAGTTCTCCCACACGTGGTCAGGCTTGAAATATACGGGCAATGGAGAATAGCCAACGGAGAATAGGAGTTTCATACGTTGGCAGCATGTCGGCATACTGTTAGCTCGAGAGAGTTCTTCAAGTGACTGCTGATCTTTTCACCGAGCTTGGTGGTTAGCTTCCAAAAGTTTGTTCACCGATCGAAGAGATGTCATCACGCAACCGCGCGCTGAAAATGTCAGCTTCACTGATGGCGAAACATATGCAGGCTAAGTGCAAAGTTCAGTGAAGAGATCAACGTCCATTCACATAGGTAGCACGATACGGCAAGCTAGGATAGATAACTAAGGGTAATTTTCGGAAAGCTCTAGTCCAACAGCAGCCTCATCATAATGACGATGGGCATACGACCACACGATTAAACCCCCTGTGACTGAGTTTGTCGACGGATTTTCTAAGTTAGATTGTTTTGAGTAGTACAGTGTGCATCGGAGTAAAGCGACAAACGCTGCCAAGCAATTGACCTGCTGGTCATTTCATAAGTTTTTGAAAGTTAACGACAGCAACATGTTTATGAACCAGGCTGTCAGTGTTTTACAGTTCTTTTTGTAGAGTGCCAATTTTTAATTTCAAGATAAAGTCAATGCAGGATTGGGAAGAGATCTTGTACTGTGATTAGGCATTCTCGGAATCCATGTTATCGGGACTCTAAGTACCAAGGGCAAAATTCTGCTTAGATTGTGTGCTAACCAGGCACTTGCTGTCAGAAGCACATGATTCAACCTAAAAGAACAGCACACTGCTCCGCGGAAACTTCAGGAAGCAGCCTGATTTTGGAACGGGCCATCAACGGGTCCGGTAGAGGTTGGATAGACAAATTTGCAAGCTAAACAATCCTGATGGCCCGCTCGTGCCACCTCGTTGAGTATCCGAAAGTAGGACTAACATATAAACATTAGATGGTGGGGCACAAATCAGGCCATCAATCATATTGATCGATGCGTGGCACAACATGGTGCGCCAAACGTTCAACACATGACACAAATAATAACTGAAGAGAATAAGAGATTTTCTCTACACAAAGAAGTACTAAACAGAATATGTTTATCACTCAGGAATGACGCTGGAGACTCCGGGTATTGCTCGAAGTATTGCCCATCAGAGGCAACAATAATGCACCGGCTGGCTGAGCATCCCCAGACATTTCAGGATTGTGATACACGAACGGAACAAGCACAAACCGTAGTAAGCTTGTGATTCAAGAACGTCAGAAAACCCCGGAACAAATCCACAAACTTCGACAACACTGCCTCGGGTGGATTACCATAACATTTCTCTGTTTATTGTATAGATTCGGCAAGCAATTCAGCAAACGAAAGCACCAGCCGCAGAATTTGTGGCTCCAGTAAAACGAGCTAAATATGACGCCTTGATTTTTGAAAATGAAGCTATCTGATTACCCCCAGATAACCTGGCAAAAAGGGAAACTTCAACAATGTTCATGAATGCGCTAGTCCACATGTCTTTTGAAGGAAAGGACAGCAGGAATTGACCGACAACTACTGAACCATAAGCCTGGTAAGCTGGGAACATAATCTGTACAAAAGAGCTATTGGCATGAGCCCTATTCAACCAGATGAATACCAAAGTTGTCGGGGTACATATCCTAGAAAAGCAATGAAATTTTCTTGGTAGCACTACCTCAAGAAATGTCACACAAACAACCCAAATCTCCACATACTGACCTTCTAGTTTAAAGTAGACTTTGACTCAGGAAACCGCCAGGTTTTCTGGCTGTATGACTGTACCTCTGGAAGCCTGAGTATACCGAAAAGAGACACATACGGATCAACCACTGAACTACAACAGTAATCATCAAATAAACCACAACAAGAACGTCCAAATCCTGTTCAAGAGAGCGGAGACACTGCAGCACCGCAGAATTACGGAAGAACGAAGCAAACTATCCATTCAGAGTGTTCCAGAACAATGGATATCCAAGGCATTTTATCAAGAGAAGCTTGAAGAAGAAAACATTTCAGGAACAGCGAGGACAAGCGCTCAGACAGGTAGTTCTACCTTACATCAAGAATATATCTGAACTCACAACCAGATTGTTGACCAAAAAAGGACTCGTCGTGGCCCACAAACCGGAATCACCGTTGAGGAAACTGATCTTCAGACCGAAGGGCAACCAAGACAAATGTGCTTCATCAAAACAACTGCAAAAGCTGCAACAAATTCTACGTTGGACAAACCAGGAGGAGGTTATGCACTCGAATAAAGGAACACAACGCGGCCATCAGGAGCCATGACCCCCTCTCCTTGGTATCCATACACGAAGATCAAGAAGACCAAAACTTCAATCTGGAAAACGTGCCGATTTTGGCATACGGAGACACGAGAAACGGAGGGGAATTTATGGAAACATGGTACTATTCAACGCTCAACCACCGACCCATCGCTACGCTCCACTACGCTCCCTAACAACGCACTGATGACGTCAACTCGATTGGTGACGAAACGTTTGCAATCAAATCGTCCAGCTCACCGAAAAACCCAAAGACCACCTTATCCGAAATCCTCAAACCGGGATGGGAACAATGGTGTAAACAGCTATTTCAGTCAGGGTCATACCCTTACCTCGGACATCATCAATCTGTACCGATGGTCAGTCATGGAAGCAGCATTCGTGAATGACAAGGTTGAACCACAGTTTCGGGCATCTTATTTACATGAGATATTCTGGTATTGTAACGTTAGCCGCCACATTAAAGTCCTCATTCTCACGTTTGCGGAATGTTATGTATTGTTTACTTCAGAGAAGCTCATGGAGGTCGCTGCACAATTCGCATCAATACAAATAGAATTTTCGTACTACCCTTCATCAGGTGAGGTCTATAACCCCGTACATCAAGAACGGATCGTTGGGGAATTCCACTGGCTAGGTAGCCCCTTCCGCTGATTTGACGGTCAGTGATGAATTTTTAAATTACTTGCTAACTCAATTTAGAAAAACCGTGGACCAAACTAGTTGTCTAAAAGGTGACGATACTATCATTTCCTTTGTATGATACTAAAAGCCTGATCACACACAGGAAACTGAAAACCTTTCAGTTTCTGTACATGGGGCTGGCACACACATTTTCCTCGGCCGGCGCGTTGAGACGGAATATGGACGGAATATGGTCGCACGAAATTGTCTGCATTGGTCACCACACTCGTGTTGGGTAAGAAAAACCAAGAAACGAAATTTCGGCGAACAAAAGCTCCGATATCTGGATGTCTCGGTCAGAAGTCTAGAAGCTACCGAAAAATGATCCTGTGAGATATGAAGCTGAAAGGCAAGACGGGTGGCGCGGAGGAAGGTTATTTCAGCCAGTGTTCCTTTAACAGCTGACAACTTCAAGCCGGTGAAGGAACAAGCTAGATTTTCAGCGACTGCGGTCATGTTTACGCTGGTCGCTTTGGACTAATAGGCCACCAGATAAAATACCAGATCTGACGTGTCTCTCTGGATCTAGCAGGTGGCCGAACCTGCAGAGGTGCTAGGACTGACATTCTATGATCACCATGTTATTGTCCAAAATACTAACGAAACATGATTAAGTGAAGTATCGGTGTGGCTTGAGTTTTACTGCTCAGCAGATTAGATCACCCGTCCCTCCGAAGTGGATGGCGCTCACCCAAATGTTGTAGGCCTATGCAAAAGATGCCTCAACGCACTGGGCACTTCGTTGCTCAGTGACCAAAACTCTGCCAGAATTGACTTCCTATGACCGCCGACTAACTAAAGTAGGTCATGCGGATCCGATAAGAACAACGCAGGCTCCAATCAGTCCGAAGCAACCAACATTGGACTCAACTTTTATGCTGCTCCGTTTGGTGTCCGCAAACGGTCCGCCCTAATGCGGAGTTCTGAGACTACAGTGGTGTTTTGGAATTGCCGTTCTATGAGCTTCGTTGTGCAGACCAAATTGACTAGACATACATATGGTCATGGAGGGCGTCGGTTTCAGCCGCTGGAGAGATTGAACACTTATCCAGTCTTAGTACGAGTTAATCACTGCTCATGACCGAAACGACTGTGTTCAAACTACCAGCCGAGAGGTCATGGGTTCGACAATCCCTAATGCAGCTTCATGAGATGCGCACTGCTGATGATTTCCGGTAAGGATGAAACAACTGTGCAGTGCTCTTCGGCTTTTCAGCAGAGATTGCTTGACATACAGGAGATCTCACTAGTAACAGCTATTTTTCTCACACCATATTTGAGTGGCGTAGTTCGATTGCTTGGATAAGAAAAGGCAGTGAATTTGTGTCTACCACGTTGGTTGTACAAAGAGGCGTTTGTCTGGCGAACCACATAAAGTGGCAGATAAGCCCAAACTCAATTGCTTTCCGCCTAGCAGCAGCCTCTTCGGCAACGGACGTAGACTGGGATTTTTCTCATCACCTATGTATTGTGTGAGAGCTGATCACAATTTGCACGGTTGTGGCAGATATTTGCTGCTGAGATTTCTGCTATACATTTGTACATTTGGGACCCTCAAAGTTGATGAAGAAATCCACGGGCCACGTGCAACTAACATGGTTTTTATTTTCCTTGGAGAAAACCCAAAAACCCATAATTATGCGTTATTGTGCTTCTTAATTGATTTTAGGGCAACATATTTTCTAGGGCGTTAGGGCTGGCTAAGTGAATAAAAGACCTAGTTAGAATGAAAGAACCGGAAATGTCCGAGCTTTGAAACTGTAAGTATGCTTGAAATATTTTTGTCTTCCAGTTTTTCGGTGATCAGACGGAAACTTCGACAAAGACAGAATGAGGTTGACTTGTAGTAACAAAATATTAGCTTTGCGGAGAGGTGTTCCAGATTTGCAGCAATAAAGAGAAAATTGATTTCAGCCACCGAGCTTCACACCTTCCTCCTACGTCGATATTTACTTGCAAGACTCTCGTTCGCCCCAAACCCGACGATGAGACGTCAGAGTTGTTTCATCAACCTTATAAGTAGTATCTGATCGGTCCTAGATGAACGAATGTAGATCTCCACTGCATCATCGGGGTTGGCTACCTTTCAAAGGGTATACTTCACGTTTAACTTTGAAATCAGTCCAAAACCTACTCATCCATAAAGACCCATGTTTGTCTCGACAAAACAACCGGGTCGTTCAGCACCCTCAGCTGTATGAATCAGCTAGCTGGTGAGACCCAGATTCGCAGTTGATTAAATGATTTTTTTTTTATATCCAACGAAAAATGAGTGATATTTAAAATGTGAAATTTGAAGCTCAAAGAAATCCCATTGAACGGGGAACAAAATCACAAGGTGTACCTGATTTTGTTAGATATCAGCGAGTACTCACTTTTCGGATAGTCTCGATGAGGTCAGTAAATTTCAAGCAAAGAATTATGCTACCAAGCCCTCCGGATACAACTTTTTCCAAAAAAATAATTTCACGGGATATTGATTTTGAAACCGAGAATAAAGAGTAGTACGTGAGGGACTGGAAAAGTGCGTGAGTGAGTGAGTGAGTGAGTGTGTGAGTGTGTGAGTGAGTGTGTGAGTGAGTGAGTGACTGACTGACTGACTGACTGACTGACTGACTGACTGACTGACTGACTGACTGACTGACTGACTGACTGACTGACTGACTGACTAACTGACTGAGTGTGTGAGTGGTTGGATGACGGAGTGCATCTGCATTCTGGTTTGATCTATTAATATAGAAAACAACGGATACAAATAATTGTCTCTGACCTCATAATTTTTCTGTCCGATTCTTAAACTGCCTGTGAGTTTTGGTTGTTTAAACTGACCAAATGTACATGGCGGTTCAACTTTGACTTGTGTTTGTGCTCCGAGTAAAATCGGTCTGAATGGCGACTGATGAGCTGTTTAAGCTACCTAGTAGATAGTTGGTCCGTTCACGTTAACCGGTCTTAAATTATCCAAGGTTCAACACAGGTCAAGACCACCTGGTGGGCCCTAATTTTAAAATTGGTTCCATACAACCAACCACGTTGATTACCGAAAATTCCGGCTTACCACAGGCTGGCTGTCGAGGGTGGGTGACTACAGTTGCCAGACGGTTTTTTCAGCATCCTTCAAAGGACCTCAGCGAACGTTTGCTTAGCAACTTCACAATACGCATCAAATACCAAAAACCAGCAAAGGAGCACATTAACCACGTGGTTAATTTTCCAAGACAAATGGAAGCACGAACTGGCACTGAAAATGCTTACCAGCAAGCTAAGAGAAGTTGGCGCACAATTGTATATATGTGTATAATTTTCTCCTCAAATTACATCCATTTGACCCCAGTTGTGTACATTTTTTGGGTGACTGAACCGAACCGCTTGACATCTTCTCTATCGATTAGACTGTGGTCGATTAATAATAATAATAATAATAATAATAATAATAGGTATGAAGGTCACGTGATCTTATTCCTAATTGGTCGGCCAGATGAGCGGTCCTACCCCCAACGTGATTATTTAACACAAAGTCGTAACTACTAAATTGTTGTACTACTGAACTTCAAGAAGGTTGTAAATGTTCACTTCAACAGTTGCCGGAAATCTTGTCCAAGTATATCGAAAACAATTCACACTCGGCTGTCCAGCTGGTCAAGTGATAAGATCATTTCACTCTTAGCATTGTTCAGCTGTAACGCCATTTCGGTGCCAAGCTGTCATGCTATCAGAAAGAACCAGGAGGGCTGAGATACTGTCAGGCTGCCTAAGTCTAGATAGGAGCAATCCAGATGCCAGGGTTAGTTTTCGAACCACGAACCTTCCGGTTTAAGCACTAAACCATCTCAATCCTTAACGTAGGATTGGTTTAACGCATCTCGAGTTCGCCTTTGACTGTGAAGTTTCACTCCCATTCGGATCATCTAGCACCCAAGCGATTTTATTTTAACGCATCCACATAGTATCAAACATGTTTAATGGATTTTAAAAAGGTACCCTTTATCGAAACTGTGCGACTGTGTGCATACGGACAGTTTTGCTCCGATGGCTGAATCGATAGCGAACAATTGTCAAACAAGAATCGACATGATGGAACCTATGCGAATGCGTGCGCTGTACACGTAGAAACAAACTAACTAACAGAAGTTTTGTGCCATCTAAGAGGTTGCCTGTCGATGAACCAGTCCAATCCAGGGGTCTGATAGTAACGCCTAGTGAAGTCAAACTTCATGTTCCACCAACTGTGTGCAGCCACGTCCGCAAAAAATAATACGATATCAGTAAAAATGTTAGTATATCACGAGCTGGTTACTGCTCACACCTATGGTGATGGTAAGCAACCGTTTGCGCATAAGTTGTTTTAAACTTGGAATACATATTAAAAACAGTGGCTCGGAAGGAAGACTGCTTCACACGACTAGAAGCTGTCACTCGAGATGTGAATCCGGTGACTGAAGGATGCGTGGCCCTGTATCCTGTCCCGGTGCGAGATAACCACTTTTCTGGTAAGTGCCTCTTGGCCGCACGGTTTACTGTTCATTAACTAGCCTGGCGATTTGTTAGGTATCTATTGTTGATGATTCCAGATAACACTGAAACAGTTGTACTGTGCTTCTCTGGCCATTCAGCACAGTAAATCGTCATTCAGCTGTAGCACCCTTTCGGTGCCTAACTTCCATGCCAGTAGAAAGAAGTGCGAGGGCTGGGATACTGCCAGGTTGCCCAAGCCTGGGCAGGGGAAGTCGAGATGCAGAGGTGGTCGGGTTCGAACCACGGGCCTTCCGGTCAGTAAATTCGTGCTCTAACCACTGAGCCATCTTGCCCATAGACTCAGCATAGACTGACTTCACATACGGGGTGGAACAAACCACTGGGTCTTCAAAGTCCATCTTCGTCAAGCTAACTTTGAAGGACAACATGAGTGGCCAGAAAATCATTTTCCACTAAATTCGGAAGGCGCAATTATACTGAGATGATGTAATAGGAAGCGAACAAATTTTTGACAAAAATTATTCGTCTTTTCCGAAAACCATCGCCTGATTAGGGATTAAAACATGTAGCAGAATGACCTGCTCTAAGCAAGCCAATCATAGTCAGGAACAAAGTACCAAATCCGGTCAGTTCATTCAAACCCAGACAGATTGAATAGTTTGTGAATGGAAACGTGTCTGTGAAAGTGTAGTGCCGAGCAGTTGGAATTTTCAAAGGAAATATGGTTTGCACTACAAGGCCAGTCGGCCTGCGAAAGTCAAGCAGGATCTCGGTTGGTGTGTATCTGTTCCTCCACACGTAGGTGACGATAATCGCTGAGTGTAATATGCCCGTTTGGACTTAGCGATTCCACTCCAAATGTGAGAACACAGTTAGGTTTTATGAAGCACGAAGATTTCAATACAACCGTGGATTTTCTGGGGCATGACTCTAAGTCTTGAGAATTCCTTACTAGCTAAAGCATGTACCGCGCAACATATTTGACAGGACGGAGATCCGGTTAACTTTGAGGCATCTGAACACAACAAGCCAACCTGGGTAACGTTTTTTTCATCAAAGGACATAACTTCGTAAGGAGCGTTCTGGAACGACGCATCGTTGAATGGCAAGTGGATATCAAACATGTGGTTGACCAGAGACAGAAAATTATTTCATATGCGTGCAATTTTGTCACCAAGATTCAACGTTACGATGTGGTTGGGTTCGAGTGAGTGAAAGCTAGTGAGGGTGAAGCCACAATAAAGTACATGGCCAGCTTCAAACGTCCTCGCTTGATTACTGATCAATCATTTACGGTCTTATGCCGTAGTGTTCGGTCGGAAGCTAGTGGGTCCAGATATCCATACAGATTTCCAAGATGCATATGACTATCGATTCCAGATGAGGTCCAGACAAATGCACAGTGCTTCTCGGCTTTAATTTTGCGGGTTGAAGTCTCGACCAAATATTGTGTGCAGATGTCTGTGTTAATGAAAGTAGAGGTGGCCTTTAGAATAACCGAATGAATGTTGGGCGAGTGAGGTTATTTTGAAATATTCTTCTGGGATTTCATCCTGTGAGTGTAAATCCGAGGAGCGCTGTACAGCTGTTGCATTGTTATCGGGAATCGTCGGCTGTGCGCATCTCACCAAACGCCAGTAGGGAGTTTAGTACATGCAATCTTCCGGGAAGTTGTTCGAACACTTAACCGTTCAGTCACGAGTTGCTGATTAACATTCTGTTATCACGAGGTCAACATCACGCGGCTACACGTTTTGGCTGACTCCTCGAGAAGTGACTTCTCAGATGGAAGTTTCACCCGCCGATTGAGTTTTGTTCTCCCTCTAGGCCAATTACAGTTTGCTCGTAGTGTGAAGAGATGTGAGAAATGTAATGAAGATTTTGCTCTGTAAGTGAAGCTAATCTATGCTGAAGAGCTATTTGGCACCGTGTCCTTTCTACGTGCAAGTTGCTCAAGTTGCTTATACCCGAACGGTTAAGGTGGGAGGTCGTGGGTTAGAGACTGCCTGGAGTTTCGTGAGATGCTCACTGATGATTGGTCCCGATAAGGTTGAAGCAACTTTGCAGTGTTTCTTGGCTTTACTTACGCGGGAAATCCCCTTAATACTACAAAAGTTGCTTAACATCTCAATAGTTATCTGTCCGTGTATATGGAGAGTGAACGTTTTGGTGTGTTACATTCCAGTAGTCTGTCAGCGAATAATCATAGATCTCATATCAGTTTGATAGGCATACGTTTAGATGATAGCCGGGAAAGTTTCGAATGGTCATTTGAATGGATGGATCACTAATTGGGATAACAATGTCCTCAAGACTGTCACTCAGTTAATCCAAGCTTAGTAGGTAGTGAAAATTTTGTGTAAAAATACCCAGTAGGTAGGATTCAAGTAGTACCGCGGTTCGCAAAGCTAATGAGCATGAATGGAGACGTTTCGGTGGCCAGAATCGTATCGGGGATTTAGGTGTGTAGAATGGGAGCCCTATCCCTTGGACTTATTACTGTGTGGTACTCGGTTTTCGAATATTTGTTGTGACCTCGCTGTTGATACAGTCTCGAAATAGGTATGGTGAGCACGCACTCAATTCGCCTTCGGATTGGGCGTGCAGCCAGGGAGATTTATACTGACTTTTGTGTTGTGCGGTACAGTACTATCTGTTGTGGGGTTTGCGGGACATGTATTGTTCATAATCACACCACTCTCGTTTGAACAGTCGTCCTCCTGTTCTGGCGTATTCTGGTGAGTCCACACCAAAGGCGGGAAGCACTGAACTCGAGTTTCGCTCTTATTAGAGCTCATCAGCAGTGTATATCCAATGGCCATGCCGGGGTTTGAACTCCGAACACCTGACATGCGGGGAAAGCGTGTTATTACTACTCCACTAGCGCACGTTGGACGCATCCGAATTTTCACGTCTGAACAGGCGAACGTGTTCACGCTTGAAAACTTGAACAATGCATATCCTGCAAACCCCACTACAAGTATCAAAAAAGTTGTCCAGCGGGTTTCAAGCGTCGGTGTGGCGCTACCTGACTGGGAAGTCCCGACAGGCGGGTCAATCGATCGTCACTACCAGGACTGTTACTGGGTCATCGTTTCGATGATGAGTCGGGCACACCAATCACATCGCTCAACACGTTCGCCCGTTCAGGCGTGAAAATTCAGATGAGTCCAACGTGTGCTGGTGGAGTAGTGGTAACATGCTTGCCTCGCATGTTAGATGCGCGGAGTTCAAAGCCCGATACGGCCATTGGATATGCACTGCTGATGAGCTCTAATAAGAGCAAAACTCGAGTCCAGTGCTTCCCCCCCCCTTTGGTATAGTAGTATATAAATCCGCAATATTCATGTATTCGCTAAATGGGCACAGTTTCCCCGCCCTAAGAAAGACTTCATAGAGATTAACCAAAATGCAGAGGCTACTTGCAGCATAGGTTGTGCTCTTGATATGAGTTTCATTGAGCCAGCTGAAAGCGATTCCACTTGACTGGCCATCTCGCGGCAGATATGTTTGTTTTACGGGTAAACTTGCTCCTTTTTCTGCAAAGGCGTAGAATACTAGAAGATGCTCTTTGGTTGAAAAAAACTCGTTCACTTTTTTAAGCCGTTGAACCATCTAGGGATAACATGATTCGTAAGAAAAGTTCTCTGTACAAATGGTCACACAGAACATGAACCTTTCAATCTGATGAATCTACTTGGAAGGCAGTCTGAAGGCCATTTGGAAGCGGTGACGGAGGTCCCAGCATATGGTGAACAACAATACTGATTTTTCAAGTGAATTACTCACATGCTGAAAATCTCAGAAGTACTCTATGAATGTTTCTTCCTGGTATGGCGTCAGCGCGAACTGTATCAAATCGTGGAAAGAGTTGAACCTAAGATGTTCGGGTTAATAGGCTGTTCGGCAACAACAGACAATCGCTCAGTTCGCACCAGAGCCTCTGGTATTGACTGGCTTCTTGAATAACGAAATCGCAGTTAAACGGTTCGTATGACGTTTTCTAACGTATTGGATCTGTCGCTGAATCATGCAGAATAGTAATTCTTGGGATGGTAATGCCGTTTGTTAAAATAACCGACACGTATATTCGCTACACTGTGAATATGAATCGACGTAGTTTCGGACGAGTTCATACCCGTTTCATCGTTAACAGTTGCACACTGTGTACAGTGCTTCCCGGTCAATCAGCATAGACTGACTATACTCACAGCACGAAACCTCATCATCCTACTAACGAACCTGTGATCGCCTTGCTGCAGGCTTTTTCCCCAATCTGAGCTTACTAGTAATTCCTGTCTTTGAGGTCCGAACTCCGGGGAGCGTGTTAGCACTATCAAACCGACTGGTTACGGGGGCACAGAAGTACATTCGAAAATGATATGAATAATAGTGTAAACCTACCAATTTTTTTTCCCTTCCATCAACCAAAATACTAATGTAATAGAAGAAATTTGCAGGTTGTGTGGAGTGAAGCAGTGAAGCATCGATGTTGAACACTGATGTCATGCTGTCGATGATGACGATGATGATGGTTGTGTGGAAGATCAGTTGTTCAGGTGACCTCCAAAGCAACTTTAAGTTGTTCGCAGCGCTATGAACAAAGATATAGTAGTCTGGTAGTATTTGTCCGGACGGCAGAACTGTCAGCCACCAGCAGGATAACAGAAGCTAAACTTGACAGCCTTTACACCTCTTTTTTAAGGCAGCATTTATGCACATCTCTAGTTTTCGGAGGTGTAAAACCACGATCCACAGCTTTGACAGTCAGTCTGAAGGCTAAACCTCCAGGTGCAGAGGCCGGATCGTTAGTTTGTTCAACCTTTACTTTTTCGCGACGTAAAAGACGCACCATAGAGGGGAACGTCATACAGATACAAACAATACCTGTCGCACAGCAGACCCCCCTGCTGGCATGACACATTGTTGATACTGTGCACTATAAACAATTGTTTTTGGCACTGTGGCAAATAAGCGTGGATGAGAAACGCTACTGCCCTGCGTTGTTTCTTTGGTGCATCTTTTTTAAGACAAAGTTCAAAAATAGACTGTGCTGTTATAAAGGTCGTTTTCTTTGGACTGTGGAATCAATGACTAAAACGTAATGTATGCCTGTTACCTTCCTTAGATGTTATATGATTAGGCAATGTAGTTAAGGTCACGCAGGTGTCAGTGTGGCATCCTGAAGAACGAAACTTCACGGTGAACAACGTCCACAGCAAGCAAGCTTCTAGACCAGTGGAAGCGCAAAGTATCGCGCAGACAATCAACACCCTTTTCTCATTCTTCATAAGATATTATTTGGATTTGTGAAGCACTTTTTCACAATCCTTCTCAACATGGAACTTCCCAGTCTATACTGATGAAGACGCTTTCTTTTCAGTGCGGAGTAATAGGCTGATAGTCAGAGAGATTTCATCAGGAATGCTTTCTCAACACCACACACATTTCACACGAAATGCGTAGGTGGATAACCTTTGAGAATGGACATGGCAGTTTAAATGATGTGCGGTTTGGCGGGCGGGATGTGCGTGCGAGATGGTTCAAGTGCTTAGAACGCGAATTTACTGACCGGGAGGTCCATGGTTTGAACCCGATCTCTGCCTCTCGACTTCCCCTGTCTAGGCTTGGGCAACCTGGCATTATCCCAGTCCTCATGTTTCCCTCGGGTGGCATGGCGGTTAGGCACCGGAAGGCTGATACAGCTGAACGACTATTAATCAAATCGGCACGTACTGTCTGAACCGACGTACACGTAATTAGATCAGAAGGATAAAAAAACAAACTGCGTTGCTTATTGCTGGTCTCTCTTTTCATCCAGCCACAAACTGGAAGAAAGGCAGAGATGTGTGAACGCAGTGCCTTCAGTTTATTCTAATCATAGAAATAAGTTTGTCGTTTTGGATGGATACAGCGTGCACGCGTATTACTACGACCGAGCTGCATGCCAGACCCCCGCAGTTCAGTCTTCTGCTTGGCTTAGAACGCGCACTAATTGGGGGCTTTAATGGAATGGAGAATCGACCAAAGCGGATTTTTACAGGTGAAGTCAGTCTACGCCGATTGTTCAGAATGTATCTCTCGATTGTTTAGTGCCAACTGGGAATCAGCATCAACGCATGTTTAACGAATATCTTGGGAGATTCGAGTCCGTGATTATACTATACCATTTGGCCGCACCTAACAGGGCAGCAATATTGTAAACTGGAGCCAAGGCTGCCTACAACGCCACCGCATATCCCACGGGTCACGTGGACATTCCGCCATTAGAATCATGTAACAACAACCGAGTATTTGAAGGTTGATGGCACTATTGCCTATCCAAGTCAGAGGTATTCATCATGCTGATCAAACGCTCGTATCCGAGTGTAATAACCAAAAATCGGCGCCGTTTTACTATTTCCCAGCAAGGAAAGCGCAAGTGTAAAGGTTTGTAAGCATCTCCGCTGACGAATGGATTCACAAACGACGGATCCACCTAAAGTACCTGACCCCAAATATGCGCTTTTATCGATAAGATTGTGGACTTCGGTTGTGTTCAGCAGTAGACAAGCAAAGTTCCAGAATCCGCCCAAGATAAGACCTTGTGAGGAAATATGTCTTGAGTTTCACAGAGAGCCGTATGGGCCCAGACACCGGACCCGGAACAGTCTGCCGCCACCCCATTCCTCAGTTCGATCGCGTGAATAAATCATTCATTCATTCATTCATTCATTCATTCATTCATTCATTCATTCAGTCAGTCAGTCAGTCAGTCAGTCAGTCAATCAATATTCAGCTATAAACCATGCACCATGATTACCTTGGTTCCTGCTGATACAGTGTAGGTCCCCAGAAAATGGGGGAGCCTGTAAGATATAGCCAAACATTTGGAGCATTCGCATGATCAGTGAGTATTTTGTGCTGAGGGGACAGAAAACTAGACAACTATGCACCGGAAGCAACAGCTTTGATGCTGTTGCTGCATGCATGAACGACAGTGCAACTAAGCATTGATGAGTTGAGTTCCCGGGGTCCTAGTCTAAGGAGGCAGCAGTTGTGGACCCGAATACTTATAATTAATACCCTAAAGGATTTTACGGGAACGGGAGCTCAACTGCCTAGCTACAAAATGAACCAATTTTAACGATGTGGTATCAGCTAAGGCGAAATGGAAACCAAATTATGATGTATCTTAAAAGACGGATTCTTGAGAGTTCTTTGGAAAGTTATACATTGATTTGCTAAACACAGTACTCATGCGATTGCTGAAAACTCATTGACAGCCCATGATTGGTTTCGTCCTTCTTCGAGCTTATCAAATAGGCGCGTTTCCCTAGTTGTTGTTAACCTTGTATTCTACTTGAACAGCAAACCATAAGCAGTTCGCAAACCAAAATCATTTGCAAGTCAGTTTAATTCTAACGAGGAACTCCACTAAATCCCAGTTGACTCTGTCGTTTATGATATGCGGCTGGGATTCCGTGGAATCTCCCCCGTTAAAATCAAATTAACTTGCTAATAAGCGTAGTTCGTAAAGTGTAATCCTTTTTGAAACCCTTCTTACTTCACCAACCTTTAACAGTAAAAAAATAATAAGCTGAGTTATTTCAAATGCGTGATCGATAAAAGCTTAATTATCTTAAGAAAAAGGATTAAAAATGTCTCCCGTATTTTCCCATCAAAAAACCAAAGACAGCGGAATTTCTTGCTGCACATGGGTGGTTAGTCTGACATTGTGGTTTTCCCCCCATTTTTATCTTCATCACGAAGAGGATTTTCGTGTTTACTGGCCCGGCAACAAATTTAGCCAGACAGCACTGGTCTGAGATGCTCCGGATTGAAATATTGTTCAACACGGTCCTGGCTTAGTGGCATCAAGGGATTTGGGGTCAAAAATCTGTCTAGACGTCTTGTTTGATATCCGGACATTTCAGCATCGCCAATTTAATTACGTATTGTACAAAAGAGCATGTTCGTTCTTCAGGATGTTCAACCGGTAAACGTTGCTAACGTTGCATCAGTGCATTTTCATGAATCAGGAAAGAAAATAGGTGTACATCTCCTCACGTGCCGGATACAAGTACAGCTGAGTTCGAATCGATTGACTAAAAAGCGTGAGCGCTTCACACAAAATCGTCCCGCCTAGGCAATCAGCCGATGCCAATCGTTTCCGGTCTGTGCCCGCAGAATGCTAAACATGTTACTTGGTGACAGACGAAACAGCCTAAAAACGGCTGCAAGATGCATCACTGTGATGTCAAAAAATATGTACAAATACTCAGATTGCCTTACTCATTGGCCCAACACTCATTGAGACCGCAGTAAATGGAATGAAATTTTGCGGCTTCACGTAATCTATCAACCAAACTTTACCTATCAGCAGGTTTAACGGTTAGTCTTGACAAAATACGATATTCCGAAAGCGACCTTGCTTCTTTCTGTGTTCATTTTTTCAAGAGAGTTTCACAAAATTATGTACAGCACATCATGGCAACAAAGTTACCATAACCGGTTATCATCAACTCTAATGCTTAGCGAAATAGGTTAAGTCGACATGTGCAGTACTCGTTGCTCCTATGAGTCTGTTTATTTTGACTAGTTGTCTGTCATAGTGGATCTCAGAGTTTTTTCACTCTTTACTCTGTGGAATATCCGTCTGTTTTCATCTGTGGGTTGATTGTAATTACTGGTTTCCAA
This sequence comes from Opisthorchis felineus, assembly GCA_004794785.1. Lineage (NCBI taxonomy): Eukaryota > Metazoa > Platyhelminthes > Trematoda > Opisthorchiida > Opisthorchiidae > Opisthorchis > Opisthorchis felineus. The sequence goes on from SJOL01009060.1 coordinate 140,377, forward strand.
CCAAGCATAAGAAACTAATTAGACAAAGCTGTTATGCCACATAATGTCGTCTGGTGCTCAGGTTACTTTAATATAGTGCTTTTCAATCTATAAGACTGATTTTGGATCAACTGTAAATCGATGAGTACTGTCAGTTCTCACCCGTCTACTTCCGCTGGCTTTTTCGCCCATTCAAATTCGTGCGATCTGATTGGCTCAGAATGCTGGCCAATCAGGTTCGGGAAAATGACAGTTGCATGCCAGTGTGGCATTGACATTTTATTAAAATGGCTGGCCCGGGTTGTGATCTGATCACAGTGCAAACAATGAGATACGGTTTAACTTACCGGTTGCGTTGCGTTTGAACAATGAGTGTCTGATGGTAAAAGCGATGTGAATATATCGTGCCCAAAATGTTTCAACAGAGATTCTTAAACGTGTGGATATCAGCACACATGGAATTGAGGACGGCTAAACAACTCTAATCTAGGTGAGTGTACCTTGCATTCTAAGAGAATCATAGGCTTTCATATTGCCTTTTATGTTCGTTTTATTCCTGGGGTCAGTTTTTTTTAAAATCGCCCAATTCCCATTTGTCTGTGATCTGTAATACAACAACCCTTGAATAGTGGAAGGATGTGGAAAGCCACTCTGCTAAATGATACAAATTCTTTCAATTAAGGGCTTCGGTGAAACAAGCTCTGAAATACATCTTGAAAAGCCAGCAGCAAAAACGGATGCCAAACGTTTAGCCTAAACGTGATAAATTTAAGACTTCGTCTCACTGTCCAGTCATATTGTTTGTTTTGAGAATGGTTTACCTTGGAATAAGTGAGCTATGCGTCCAGGCAGCGTAATAGAGGCCTATCATTCTGGTGCCTACAAGTGCGCAGTGGGGTAACTAGCGAACTCATGCATACACCGGTCGTTTGGTCCATTAGAAGTCAGCCTACTTGAAGACCGCAGCCTTGCGCTGAAGCTAACTAAGAGTACGTAAAAAAGGGATCACAATGAATCGCAAACAAGGTGAGCTAGTGTAAGCACTTTTGTGTTGCTGACAAGCATCGATTTACGATAAAAATTGAGCAATGCTTCAGCGCAGTCAGCTAAAGTGTACATTTACAAGAGAAGAATTTATTTCACAAGGCACACAAAACATTTTTCGGAAAACAAATCATCAAATTTCCAATACCGGGTTTTCCCGACCATCGGTATCATTTGATAATCAACTTCCTTCTCATGCTGTTCAAAAACGGAGATTCCTAGATATCAAGGATTATTTTCCAGGCAAACTGGAAAAATTGGGTGGTATCAGAGTTATTTGATTGGTCGGGTCAATAAACCACAACGGATTAAGTATACCAGGAGGGGAGATTTGCATGCACTCAGTTGGGATTTACAAGCCAACTAGACGCAGTTTTGTCCCCGGATACTGAGCAGAACTTGGCGGATAGAGAGTTCTGAGTAATGTATTCCGATCTGTCTACCTTTCTCAGTTATCGCTGGCTTGAATACTATTCTTTCATCATTCAAGACTGTCGTGTCCTAGACAACATATATTATGTTGTGCCACACTGGACGGAAACCACAAAACCTGAAGATATTGGACGAAATATCCTTCCTTCGTGTATAAATCAGTATGGAACGAATACTCCAGTCGAGTTGTTTATAAAACCCTGTGCAGAAAAATCATGCCTCGTAATGAGAACATATTGACAGCCCACTTTTGCAGGTTCTCTAAGAAAAATTGCTAATCTCTCCACGTCGACTACTGACGTGCGTAGGAATTTTAGGGCAAATTACCATGCCGAAATTTCTTCAAGTAATGCCTTCACCGACCAGATATTTTTTAGACAGTCGAGGTCAAATATTTTTGAAGTTGGTCATCTTGAACGACAAGTAATCCTGGACACTGACGGATACTCACATGGGAAATACTACATTTTCTGGTAAATTACTCGCAGTGACTAGAATGAACTAATGAAAGATAACCGTTCGGCTGTAAAATCCCTTCGGTGCATCTCTGAAATGTCATCCAAAGGTAGTATGAGGGCTGAGATACTGTCAGGTTGCCCAAGCCCAGACAGGAGCAATCGATATTTCTGGGTTGGGTTCGAACCACGGACCTTGCGGTCAGTAAGTTCGTGCCTTAGCCATTGAGATATATAGAGCTCATCAGAATAAATAAAACCAGTGCGAGTACATATGATCTCCCTTTGAGTATGTTTTTGTTCTGCATTACTCAGTTATCTTGCGGGTCTGCCGACAAATGACAGTAACGAGTGCTTATCAATGAAGTGGGCTTTCGTGCAATGAAACTAATATCTTGCGTAACACGGTCATTGCAATTCAGTGACTAAAACAGATGGTACGCTTATCATTTCACAATCTAACCGATTCCTGCGTGCCTCCTAATAACCTATACTAATGTGTTTTGGATTGCCGGACGACATCAACTCCTGGCATATCATGGAAGTCACATGACCGATTCGTTAATGGTGTTGACAGGCAGCCGCCACTAATACATCAGCACAGGTGTGACGACTCACGTTTATTATTCAAGTGAACATGTTTGACGGACACAAAGCTTCCGCCGTAGCTCACACAACGGAGCAGTCGATGGGTTTTTTATATACTCCAGGGTGTTTTACTGAACGATCAACAAACAGCAGCGTGGCGTGGGTGGTTTGGTGTAGAGAAAAATCACGTGATCACCCAAGTGCAGTTAAAACGTTTTTTCAGTTTTAAACTAAAACATAACTCTTGTGGAAACTTTGGTTCTGGCAGTTTTGTCATGACTACTGTAGAATATGTTAGTATATACTATGTATTAAAAGATATAACATGTTGTAGAACATGGTGTATAATAACGTAGAATATATTACGGAACGACAACCAGTGATAGCAATCCCTGTCATCAGTCTCAGTGTTCATACTTTTCAATTAGATGATGGGATTTTGTACTAGGATGCAACGCAAAATTTGGTCTCCAGCCTGCTACTAATCACTTTTCTGAGTAGTGTTTAATATTCACCAATAGAGGAAACTAAAAGTACACGTGCTGGATGTTACCACAATTTTTTTTAAAAAGCGATAAACTCAAGTCAGTGCATTTTTTTCGGCAAGCAAAAGATGAGTGATGTTTCCTTGTCATGAGTAGTGTGGTTTAAACAAATACAACTTATTTATGGGGTGGAGTTCAGTAACCGGCCACCTCATGATGCGTACGTACGCTCATGCTTAGCAGCGGATTTCTGTTCACTGAGCTTGGCAGTTTGGTTGCAAAATTCACTGAATCCTTCGAGGTGACAACATCAATGCGTTTTTATTCAGCGGTGCGTTGTGAAGGCGTTAGGCAACACTGTGCTCTTGCTTGTATGTCTTATAGGTGAGGGCGTGTGAATTTTAACTGTGTTTCGCCTTTCAGATAGCCGACTTGGCTTGCTGGATATGTAGTTGTTCTATGATTGGTGGGCTCTGAGGTGACCGTGACCTGTGTGACTCACCCGGTGACGTTTGTCGGTTCCCTGACTGCCATGTTTAACGGCTAATTAGTGGGTTCTCTTTGAGTTACCTGACTTATATGAAGATCATTTTCTCGTAGTGAAGGGTACACCAGGTAGATTTATGTATGGATTTACTGTGTTTATGACCGGGTGTCATACCTACAGGAACTTCCATAAGCAACGACCTCAACGTTTTCTAAATTGGATCTGCGCCTCACATGATCTTCGTGTATGTAAACCAGAGACAGTGACTCGGATTTCTGATGGCTGCATTATCTTGCCATATGTGTGTAGACAATTTCTATCCGGTCTGCCCAATTTAGTGTTTATTGCAGCCGACGCAGTTGATTCGGAACACCATATTAATTCATGCATTTCAATCGGTCCACTCCTTCTGTAATAAAATGGTTCTCCTGAAAGCGAAGATTGATTTCATTGGCTACTATAGTTCTTTTTTGGTGCAATAGCCTTTCTGTGGTTCTGGTATCCTCATGGCCAGAAGCTTACCAGCTTGTTGGTAGGGTGATGAGATTTAGCCCGGCAATTGAAGCCGGTCTATGCTAAATAGCCAATGGGGCAATGTACATCTGTTTCGTCCTTATCGGGAAGAATCAGTAGTGTGCTTCTCAGTGATCTCCTGGCTAGTAGGTTGAACATTTTACCTTTCGGTCATCAGTGGCTACTCATTAGTGCGATTAACACGCACTCGGGCACAATATAGTACTACTCATCCTCCAGTCACGGCAACCAGTTCACGTGGTTACGTGCTGACTGGCCCCTTGAATGAGCATGCCGGAAAGCCCAGTGAACGTCCATCACAGCAAATCACCATGTGGTAAGATAGACGTTTCGTGTTTTGTTAAAAACACGAAACACACGTTTTTGTAGTCAACCGGGTTGTTTATCTGCTCTACAGAGTATCGATTTCGGTGACGAAGTATATGTACAACTAATGACCTTGAATGGAACAGACGCTGGCGTCTTGTTCCTTCCCAGTTGGACTAAAGCAGAGAAAATGGTACCCCTCCATTTTCCGCAATATCACACCGAACCGTCCTCAACATGTTCTAAAAAGTGCCGATCTATAAAGCACTACTAAATGCCTCTCCCACTGGGGTCTTTTTATCAAGTGCATGTATTCCTAACACCCCCGTCCAACTTAAAACATCTGGAAGGCTTAACACGCGACATGCCGTCCGAAATTCCCTCCAGATGTAATACAACCGGTAATTTGTCTCACTAGATGACCAAGCTTACAACAGTGTAGACATGGGGAACAGCTGTTTGTTTGAAAGTTGAGCTAAATAACTTTTTAATTTGGTTCTTATTCCTCAATTTGAAGTTGTGTCGTATGATTAATGTCTGTATTTCAGCGAGAGGGAAAAAATAATTAATTTTTTTTGACCTCCAACATAACTATTGGTTCGCTGTCAGCAGTGACAGCCAGACTGCAGCCACCACTTTGTTTCCTCAAAGAGCGTTGTGTGGGGTAAATATTTTGAGCTTGCTGTGGTTTTCGACAAATCCCGCGTTTGTATAGTTATACGGATTTCATGATAGTACGCAAACAAAACTTATTTTCTTAGAAGAATCAAAATTTACACATCAAACGAGAGTATAAGACCACTTTCAGTTTGCGTGATATTTCTGTTCCGGCCTGATACTATGAATCATTTATCGATCAGCTAGCGCTGAACAGTACTCAAAAGCTAACCCGGAACATAACCGAAAAGTTATGCAGCCAGGAGGGCAAGTGAAATAAGGCTGTAAACGTATTTTGAGGGATGTTTGGTCAGCACGGGGAATCCAATCCTCGTTTTGTCTGACTGTGAAGGCTTATGTGGTGGACCTAACAACGCCCGAAAACGCTTTCCGCGTAGCAACACGTTTTGGAGGTGTTCAGATTCTTGGTGATTCAAACATGGTCTAAGGAAAGAGCCGGCTTCTTCCCGGAAAAGGGCTAGTTGGATCCAGGAATATTCATGATTTCTGCTGAAAATGAAGCCGCAAATGCAGTAAATTCCAGGAGAAAGGTTGACTAGTTTCTTTTCAACTGTTTGTTCCCGTGAACTACCTGCAGACCAAGTAGTCCATCTTCATCCTTAACTAAAGACAGCCAGGTTTCAAGTCTCCCTCCAATGTGACAGTACCATTCCTAGCAGGACACCGGCGAGAGGGGGAATTTGAACGGTACGCAGTCTCGTTTGTGGAAGACGTGGATTTCCTCGTTGGATCAGTTTGGACGTATTACAGCAGCAGTCCCCGCTACCAGCCTTGGATAGCCTGTCATTCCAAAGTGCTTTTAGTATTCACCTTAAACACCAGTCGATAGTGTTACGTGAGCGTTTTACAGGTGAGGGTCGCTAAATATGGTCACACGGAGAACAAGTTAACCTAGCTACCGCTAACAGAGTAGTGGAAATTCGATTAGGGTGGCTACGAAGGACGGTTGCGAGAAACTGGGGAGGGTAAATTTGTCGAGGAGGTACACCATATAGCTGAGTTTGTTTTATCAAAGAGACTGCTCCAAGTTTTCGCGAAGCCTGAGCTACTTCGGGTGTATTACCATGTATGCAGTTGTTTCCGCTTTAGTGAATGGAAAGAAAACCACTATGAACGAGCCATACGTATATTATCATGGCTTCTACAACTCACTACTAAAAAGGAACAGAGTAATGAGTACAGCTCACTTTGCAAACGGACCAACACTAATTGGCGGCAATCAAACATTTTGATTCCGAACGGAATGCATTGCAAAATTACAACTTTTTGTCTGCTTTTAGACATAGCAAATCACTTGGGGTCAGCAAACCAAAATAGACGAAGGGTGAGCGAAATATCACCTAGACGCTTACCGTAAGTTTGTACAAGGGGTTTGCGGATTCTTTAAAACTGAGTGGTTGAGATTTTTGCTCTAACCTCTCAGGGTTAAGCCTGAACCAGTCCCAAGTTGGTCATGTTGATTCCACAACTATTCTCTTGTTTGAACAACATTCCCACGGAAATGTATTCATGCAAAATATGGGTTTGTCGTTTGGCATTATCCGTCAGTTGGTGCTGATGTGTAATAGTGCAATCAATTTACCGGATGCATTGTTTTCTGGTTACTCTCTCCGGAGTTAATTAACACCATCGTGGGGTTTGTGTGGGTCAACAGGAACAACCGCGGGAATTACCGCCTCAAACGGTTTTCTTCCACTTTCCCCTATTTCCTAATCATGTGAAACCGACTATTCTAGTTCCGTTTACTGATCAAACCAAATGATAGAAAATACGTATTTAGCGAAATACACTCATTTACAAACCAATTTGGTCTTGCGAGAGACTCACCTGGAACCCATGTGAATCTCTCGTTTATGATGTTTTTATTGACAAATGACTTGCCTTCAACACCCACTACCCCCACTTAATCGCTACATGATGCTCAACATCACGTGTGTTTGGCGTAAAAGTACAAATACTACTGACAACAGCGACTAGTTTCGTTGACTGGGAATGAATTAGTGTTTGTGCTGTTTCTCCCCAAGCTGTATTCAATAACAACCCAAAAGTACATGTGACTGTACAACACACAGCCAATGCACAACTTACGCGCGTGACATAAGTATTCTTTCGACTAACGATATGAAGATTAGCCAAACGTTTCTTCTGAGGAAAGCAGCGTTGTAGTGAGTGGAGTTCGGTGAGTGGTATTCTAAGAAATTTGATTCCACGTTTACCCTGACTGTAAGTCGTCGTGACCATATTTCGATTCGTTAACGGAGACGTTTGAGACAACTGCTCATTGCTGCGGTCAACCGATAATTCTGCTTGTTACCCCATCCCCCCCCCCCAATTTTTCCTGTGTGCCTCATTACTGCAAACTTATCAAGTAGTAATTAAGGATGGACGACTAGCGGAGAAGCACCATACATAACAGTAATAATCAGAGTTGTTCAGCTGCAATCCCCTGTTGGTGAATAGATGCCTTCCACCCAACGGAAGCACAAAGGTTGAGGTACTATCAGGTTGCACAAGCCTAGACAGGAGCAGTCGACATCCTGGGGCTGGGTTCGAACCACGGACCTTTGTTCCGTATGTATGCGCCTCAATCACTGATCAATCTCGACTTTCAAACCATACAGTTTCAAAGGTAGGTGATACTTAACCCCATGCAACAAGATGATTCATCGTGAATAACGCAGTTAGATTTGTTATTTGTCTAACCATTTTTAATTAGAAATTTTTTATCACAAGCAATCCTGAAACCCATTGCTGTAAAAGTAAACATCACGTGATGCCACTACGCACCACCGAGAAGTGGAAAAATTAAACGCTGGAAGGATAAATAAAAGACAACATACAGTGAGGGGGACACATTACTGAAAAGGTCGTTGAAAACTCTTCGAAACCCTCTATCCGTTTGCCCTTCTTCATGCTCACCAGATAGACAAAGTCCCTGAATTTCCTTCAACCTTAAAAACATCGTAAACAAGAGATTCAGCTGCGTTCCAGGTGAGTCTCCCGTCAAAACCAAATTGGTATGCAATTGAGTGTATTTCCCTCAACTTTATTTCCTACTTGTTGAAACACTCATTTGCACATTAAAAAGATATTATAATATAGCTAAATCTGGCGCTGTGTTGTTCGTCTTTTCCTTTGCATATAATGGCGTCTAGTAATCAGTTTTGAACCTGAACTACCGCTCATCAGTGACCTACAACATCTGATAACTAGAGCGTACTAACGGCAATGCATCAGCTGAGTCCTCGACTAGCGTTTTCAGCAAAGGGTGAACAAAATGCATAAGTGCAGAAGAAAGCAAGTCAAAAACCCATGTACAGTGCATCATCATATTTCAAGCAGCGACAATATGTTCACGTGGCGACAACTTCCCGGCTATGTCTATGTCAACAGGCATTCAGCGGATACTGAGACACGATTGGCTGCTGGGTTCACATTGCCGACCAATCAGAGAACACCCCCATACTGGACCTGCATGGGGCCCGAGATGCTGACCAATCACGTGCTTGTCCATTGCAGCACCCAATTCCGAGCGGTAAGACGGCTTTGGCGCAGGATTCCGAATTACGTGGATAAATCTTGGACACCTGATTACAAACTGATTTGTTTCAGCCTAGCCATACCACAGCCGATAACTCTGACAATAACCTGTTTCGTCGCCTTGGAATGCCAGAGGCTAGGTTTACCGGTTGCTTTTCCAGACGTTCTAAGCTGTTAACCGCCAGTCAGTGTAACAGAGCAATTAAAAGATGGTTTTTGCTATTTCCCGTTTAAGTGTGAGTTAATTACAGCTCTGAACAGCCCCCCGTGGTTTAGACTTCTGTTAAAAGCCAGGAGGTTTTGAGTTCGAAATTCCATAGAGAGTGGTGACATACCCTGCGCTGATGATGTGTAGTAGGAATGAACAGTTTTACAACCCTTTTCGGTAGAGACTGGCTCTGTTTTCAGGACGAAACCTCGATTTTCAGCTACCTGTTTGATTTTTTACCTCTGTATTTTTTCACTGCTTATTGCGTTGTCCCAATCCACACCCCTGACGTTCGTTTGTGCGAGGTGTTTTTAGGAAACCCATGTCTTATTTTTACTGATGACTTCCTAAAGCAACCCTAGTAGAAAATGAAACGAGAGAAAGACAGGTAAACATATTTTGACTGCTTTACTCAGCTTACAGCGTTGTTGTCCGCGAATAAACCAGTCACCAAGATGCCCACCCGAACTACTAGCCTTCTGCGACATCGTTGAAACAGATATATCCATAGGCGCCATACACTATTATTAAGGTTGGTGGAAAGTCTTCGGTAACCCACGACCGGTTTCGCCTTTTTTGAGGCTCATTTGATAGGTGCAGTCGCCGATTTTCCGTCAACATATCCTCTATTAGAACCCAAATTGCACGCACTCATCTACATGCCTATTTGGTTTTGACGGGAGACTGGCGTGGAATCCAGTTAGATCTCAAGTTTATGATGTTCTTAAGCAACTGAATGTGCTTCACAAGGCTGCTGACTCATGTTACGTTTGGTACAACATTCGAGATATCGCGGTACATGAGTAGTGTGCTGGCCTATATAATGCATCGCGATATCTCGAATATGAAACATGAGGCGGTCTGGTGTTTAAGAACACAAACGAAGGATTCAGCTTGGTTCCAGGTGAGTCTCCTGTCAAAACCAAATAGATACATGTTGCTGAATACGCGTGCTTCATTAGTTGGCATCTAAAATGGAAAATTTTGGAATTTCAGCTCCGAGAGTTTGAGGGCTTTTCATACCAGTCCAGCGACTTCAATTAAAAAATGTTGAGTTGAACGGAATCCAACATGTTAGGCAAGCACACATCATTTACTCAACTTCCTGCCGGTAAGAACTGATGCCCGTACAAACTCAGTAACGCTTAACTTGATCCAAGTTGTCTTGACCATATTGGCTGTGCCATATGGAGCCAATCCAGGTAAACGCAAGGAATAGTGTTCACGACAATTATGTATATCACTCCGCACATCCGGTTCGCTTCAGCCATTCTATGGGAAGAGGAGGCAATATAGTGGAATTCCATCATCGTTTTTTTCATTTTTCGTCTTCAGAGTTTAATTATTGACGCTGCCGACAGGTGGGTACACACACAAACAAACCAGATAATTGCGATGGTCATAGGTCAGTACGCTTGTGACTGGGTTGCCTAGTGGGAAGGACTGAGAGTGCATCATCCATGTCCACACGAATCGCCTATTAACCATCCTTGCTCTGTTCCGACCCAGTTCTTCTGGGGAGTCCACACCAAAACAGGGAAACACTGGTCTCTAATCAGAGCTCATCAACTGTACACATCCTTGGCCGTGTCGGGGTTCGAACTCCAGTACTGCTGACTGAGATGTCCATCTTACAGAAAGGCAAAGCTAGCCTCGAGATCAAGCTTTTCACACAGGTTGGGATTAAAACCTGTAGTGAATCGACCAGAGCGAATTTCAATGGACGGTTTGTCAATCTGACGCCCAAAATTTTGCTTTATCTCTTTGCAGTCTTCGCAAAGAAGTCAGATTACACATTTTTCACGGCTAAAATTTCTTGGCAACATCTAAAAGGCGTAAGAAATCAGTTAATTAGGAATTACCAATTAGTTAATCAGAAGTAAATGATAGCTGTTCATCAGAGGTGCCGTAAAGTGAAGTGATATCGTATCCGGAAAGTATGGTATTTTCTGTGAACCATCTATGGTCAGTCGGAAAGTGCCTATACAGTGAAAGAAATCAAACTGGGAGCTGCAGAAAAGCAAATTATTAACTGATCGAACTCCAAACACGTTCAAGAATATGACCGTCGAAAGTGGCGTCACTGTTTTCATTGTTTTAACTAACCAGCGACTATATTGGGTTATTTATAAAGGAAGCTTTTGTCTCATGGCTTCTGGTGAAAATTTGCTTCGTTTCAGAAAATTCATGCGAAACGAAAAATCAGTCATGCAACCAGTTCCGGCTGGGCACACATGACTTTGGATTCGCACAATAATCCGGATGTGTATCGCCGCAACTTCTCCGAAAAATGCTTCATTCATTCTGACGATTAAAATCTGTAGATGAGAAGCTAGGCAGATACGCTTACAGTAAATTGTGCCAAGCCGATTTCTCTACCTGGATGAAATATTTTGCCCGAGTTTTCTACAAACGAAAAATGCAGTCAAAAAAAACTTCAGATTCAAATATCCAGTGTGGGATCAGTTAAGATAAAACTTCTAGGCCGAAGAAACTTCACGTGTCTCTGAGTTAAGCCAAACTCTTTACTAATACGCTTCTGTGGTATTTGCAAGATGTTTCCTGTAGAAAAACTATGTTCCCCGGGGCATGCGAGAAACGGCCACTTTTTAATCCTCAGGAATCTGTGACAGATGTGTGGATCACATCAAGCCGTCATGTATTTTTGTTCAGCTGGTAATTCATGCAACGTGAAATAGCTAAACGAAGCGGAAATTTGTCAGGCTAACGTTCGTCCTGTTCGGATGAACTTTTTCTAGCCTCATGTTGCCAGTGTACAGGTTTGCATGCAAGGACAAGCGTGCTGCCTCGTTGCTTTTAGCGAAGGGAAAATTCTTATGAATTGCCACGACGACAACAGCAAGGGTGTAGTAGAATAGCCCTTTAGACTAACTTGTTGTACGCTTGCTCACCTCGTGGGCACTAGTGTGATTATCAGTCCCGCCAGAAGCAGGGGGGCGAGATGGCTCAGTGGTTAGAGCACGAATTTACTGACCGGAACGTCCGTGGTTCGAACCTGAACTCTGCCTCTCGACCCCTCCTGTCTAGGCTTGGACAACCTGGCAGCCCTCGTGCTTCCTTCGGGCGGCGTGACAGCTATGCGCCGTAATGGTGTTACAGCTGAAAGACGATTGCGAGGAATGGCAGCTGATTAGCGACAATGGCTTTCGTGTCGTCAGTTTCTTTCCATAGTGTTTGACTGAAAGCTTGGAGGCGTAGCCACCTCAGAATGCTTGCGATAATTCATCACCAGGTCCCTTTTCTCACCTCCTGGCACCTCCGGTCGCCAGACACCACCGAAGTTCCTGACGATTGACAGAGTCAAAAGCAGATCTCAGATCATGAAAAACGACAAACGTAGGCCGTTTGAAAGTGGTACTGTACAAGAACGTGTGTCAAGGTAAAGATATAGTCGATGCATACTCGGCCAGAGCGAAACCCAGCCTGATTCTTACCAATCTGTTGCTCGTGATAACTTGCGCAAAATAGTGGCAGGGAATACAATGGATGCCACCACAGTCTTCGCATGAAGAATGGGATCACGGTTGAGTCGCTCCATTCCAATGCTTTTGTCTTCGTCCAAAATCTTCAACAGTAGGGTTACCAGGACGACCACGGGGCGAGATGACTCAGCGCGAATTTACTGACCGGAAGGTCCATGGTTCGAACCTGAACTATGCCTCTCGACTTCCCCTGTCTAGGCTTGGGCAACCTGGCAGTATCCCAGCCCTCATGCTTCCTTTGGGTGGCATGGCATCTAGGCACCAGAAGTGTGTTACAGCTGAACGATTTATTTTATATATTTAGAAGCAGGTTTTTTACAGATTCACAGAGCACAGGATAAAGAGGGCTTTTAGATGATTCCGCAGAGAGGTCTTGGGCGTCACTCTTAAACCGGTTTTGGGTTTGAATTTCAGCAGTTGTACTGGTTTGTTAAGCCTGTCTCAAATATTCCATAAACCGATGAAATCCTCCGGAGGGCTGATTGACGTAAGTGGCAAGAGCATCTTTTCGACTGCATTTTGCCAGAAGTGTTGATTCGCCCATTACATTATGTTTGGAGCGGAAAAATCTTCATTACAAATGTGACTGGTTTTCAGTGTTGCACCCAGACTAATGGTTGCTCCTTGGTTACGCAAAACAAAGGGGACGTGGCACGTGTATGTAAAGAGAGGCACTCTTGTTTATTGATTGGGCACTTGTTGGGTTGAATAAACGTTGTTGTATAATGATTACTGAGGACGATGGGTTACTTTGAGAATTTGTTCGCTCCGGGTTCGAATTTTGGTGAAAGAAATCAATCAGAAACATTTGAACCGGGGTGACACATCAGGTGGTGCTCAAGTGCGCAACATAATAACGAGTAAGAGCTCAGCTTTCCAAGGTAAGTGCATCTAGTGGCAAGGGTATGGAATGTGCTTGCCTGTTGCCCCCACAAAGTTGCAAGAATGATCACCGAAGATCGTAGTGACTATTCCAAGTAACCAGCCATATGTACCCAAAGTAGGTCTGCGGTAGCCTTGGAGGAACAGATGCAAGTTAATGTGGAGAAGCAACCGAAGGTTATGAATAGATTAGCTATGGTTATTCTGGACTGATTGATCAGGAGTGGAGTGCACTTCTCATCTCAAAAGTCAATGTCTGGAATTGCGAAAGAAAGAAAGACTTTTTCCTGCAGGATGTTAGGAATAAGTAAATAAACGTACACGAACGTTGATCGTCACGTTTTTCACGTCGTCATATCTTTAGAAAGACGCCATCGAAAAATTTTCATGGTCACCTCTCTACAGACAAAGTGCATTTTTCTGTGCTCAGAAATGGCCCTACTCCTTGCATTCAACCCATTCAACCCTGAAACCCACGACGAAAGGCCATTATATCCGGTTTGTCCACTAGCTATAAGCTTGTTTTGAGCCGTACTATTCTAGTCTTACGAGGGGGATCTGTATCTCCCCAAATTTGTATGGGGAATGCCTAGTCATAACCAGGACAAGTCAGCTTCCCACAGCTCCTCGCCTACTCAGCACAGATGACCTTCACTTGGAGAAGGAAGTTTCGCTGAATACGTATCACATGAATACGGCCTTTTCACGTGACCTGATGGCACACAGAACGTATGTATCGAATTTGCCATCAGTTCACTCAGCTGCCCACATTGATCAATATTTTTGAGCTAATTATGTGAAGTGATTGACTATCAGTTTAAACAGCTTATTTCATGACCACTGCGTTACACTAAGCCATCGAATTAGTGGAGGCCTATTTACTGGAATTCACTAGTAGCCCTCATTCTACGAATTCTAGTTGACGTAAAACGGACTACTCTGGCTTGTCATATAAGAATGCTCGTTCAAGATTATTCATCGGGTTTGTTCCATTTGAACCTGGTGAAAATTGCAGTAGTTTCTAATGATTTCGATGCTAATCGTGAACGCTCCATTGGTTTGCTGTGTAGGTATTTAATACGTCGGGGTACTCACCTCAGGTAAAATGGAGCATTGACAGCTGTCTAAATATTGATAGCTCTGAGGATTTTATTGACTGTTGACCGGGTAGAAGTTGATCCGCTCGACAGGCTTGACAGCATGAGAACGTTTCCTCACCGTGCCAGGAGATATCGTCAACACACGGCTGGGTTGGTAATAAATCCACTTTTCGTTTATATAGTTTCTGAAGCATAGTTAGTAACTGCCGCGGGATTGGTTGTTTAGATGTTGAATAGTACGTCATTTGATTGGCTCATTCAGGATTTATGTGCTGATCACCCTGAATGTGGTTGGTTCAGAAGGGCAAGTAGACTAGTTAGAAAGCAACAAAGGGCAACACAACAAAGGCAAAATAGGCCATCGGAATAAAAAAAATGAACTACTGAATTACTCAAAGAACTAGCGAGCAACAGACAAAATGAACCATTTCACCCGAAATCCGATATAGTTGTTGGAAGCACCTTGATAGGTGGAAATTTTCTCCAAGTAAAGTTGAACAAGCTAGTTGGAACAAGAGTGCTACCAGATGAACTTGTTTCGTGCACTCTCTGCTTACACACACGTAAATCGGACCAAAATGAAATGGCATACGGGACTGATTGCATCGCATGTGACACTCAACCGTAAGTGATCCTGAGACTAACCTGGCTTTGTTGACTGGTGACTTTACGGTTTAGTCCAATATCAACGATGCATCCGTTCTCGTATTTTGTTTTATTTTATTCCGTTTTACACCTACTTCGGTAGTCAAGACCGTGAGAAACGAAGTCATTTCGCAACCTTTTGTTCTCACCACCCTGTTCAAGTAAAGCTCCACTAGGCTAGCTCAAAATGCATGCAATGTGGTTGCCATTGTCCACCGTCCGAGAAAAACGCTTGGGAATCGTTGGAAAATTTCTTCTCAAGTGTGAAAAAGAATTTTGAGTTCACAAGGGGAAGGGAAGCAAGCACCAGGCTACTTTGTACAGAACCCGTCAAGTAGGCGGAAGATCTGTGACCGGGTTACTTTTGGTTTATACCACAGTTACCGCGCCTTCAGAAACTGGATAATGATTCTTGGCAATGAGTCAAGTCTGCAGTAAAATTTAATCTCGTTTTTTTGCACAATATTGTCTTCACAAATTCGAAGCAGTTTGGGTTAGACCTTGAAGTTCACCAAAAAGCATATAAGCTCTTGTATTAACAACAAATCTCAAATCGATATTTATCGGAATTTTTTCGAACAGTATGATGGGCTGTAATGAATTATATGCCACATCACGTCTACCAACCATAGAGAAAGCCTCTGCCTCCAACTGTTCCGATTTCCAAGTCTCCATCTGCACCACTGAGACAGTTTGTAGTACACTATTTGTCCAAAAATCGTTCTGGTATCTCTCTCAGCTAGAGGTGAGCATCAACACCTACCAACCTTATCCCACTGAAACAGTGGTTCTCTAAGAGACTGAAACTTATCAGTTGACGAGTCCAATGTTCCAGGTTCATCTTTCCTGTCAGGGTAACGTTTTATAGTACAAAGCGATTTCGAAAGGTGTGAATTACTGCAGCAAACAGTGTACAAGACCAGCCGTTCAACTGGAAGAAAAACGAATCAAACAGATTATGCAAAGCGCCTTGATGGTGATGTCCAGGAAGTGGATGATGAGCAAACGACCGAAACAATTTAACTTATGCAACAGCTGTCTCTCAAGCCTGTCGAACCGCTTGCAAACGACGTGACAAATCAGCTAGGATGAATGACATCTGAAGACGTGGACAATAGCGGGGACAGAAATGCAAGTTTACCCCTCACCGTTGTGGGTTACAATTCGTATGGGTTTTTTGCAAAGGTTGTAACAAATGGCGAGCCTGTAACAATTGATATTCGAGGCTAGGTTTTAAACAAACATTGGGATAGTTGGTAACGTTTTAAATAACGAAAAACTTTGACTGATACACGCTTTTTTGAAGTTTTAACCAAAACGGTTCACTTTCATAAATTCCAACAATTACGTTACACGTTGCTTATCTCACTTAGACGTAGTGATTAGAGTGTGACAGGAACTTAGAGCCAGGTGTAAGATGGTTATGCCATCCTGGTTGATTTGCATTCGAAACTAACGTTCCATTAAACAACGGAGAGCTCGTATAATGTTACTTCTATTCTGGGTGATATAATACGAACGGCTGTTGGACATACCGTCGGTCATAACACCAATTGTTATGAAGCTTTCAGAGTAATAAATGGCCTTCAACGTTGTCGACTGTTACGAGAAGCAAGATATGTATTCAATTCACTCAGCACTGACTTTCTTTCGCAATAACGGACCAATCAGCAATGAGCCAGTCATAATATAATCGTAAAATTTGTAAAAATAAATAATATTGGACCAATAAATATGCACAATGTTTTCTTCTAACAGCATACATCCTCGGGACGGGCGAAAATCAAACTATTTGTGGATGTGCTCGCTCCTGACAGGCACACGGTATCCACCCCCGAACAACAAACAACATAAGGACCAGGGATCCTGAGATGAATGCAGCCCTACTTCCGTTTGCCCTTGTTAGATAAGCTAAAACTTCAGGCATCTAGCAGACAAATGATAAACAGCTTTAGCGAAATACATTCATTTGCAAACAAGTTTGGTTTTGCGAGAGACTCACCTGGAACCCAGCTGAATCTCTCGTTTGTGATGTTTCCAGAGAGAGAGCTTTTTTACTGGGTCAGATTCGGAGTGCACTTCTGCTGACTGATCTCGTTGTCCACTCTTTCGGTACCTGGCAGCCACACTACCGGAAGGGAGAACGAGGGCTTGGATACTGCCAGGTAACCCACGCCTAGTAAGGGAAAGTCGAGATGCCGTGGATGGGGTCGAACCACGGACTTTCTGGTCAGTACGTTCGCGCCTTGTCCACCGAGCTACCTCGAGCTGACTGATCTAGTCCTCCGTTGATTTCAACGTAACTGATCGTTCCAGAGGTTTTCTGCAATATACTGAGATCATTCTGTGGTCTAACTTACGAATTTTTTCAGAATTGGGCACAAACAATTCGTTGCCAACTTTTTCAGTGACGTCTACTTAGAATGAGGCGCAACTTCTAAGGAACGCCTATCTTTCGACGGTTCCAAGGCTGTTCGAACAAAAAATAGGTTCCAGTTGAGGCTTCTAATAATAGAGGTGCATATTAACCGCAGCCGTTCATGGGCAAAGTAATTTTCATTAGAAATTTGATGCGTCTATTTGAACGTTCCATTGTCCTTCAGTGCCCGTTTTGTGGACTGAATAAACCCAGTCGGTGAAAGCCTTCCGTCGAAGTGTGTCCTTTTAGTGACCCATTGGCATCGATTTAAGCATCGGCAAGAAAATCCGTTATTTTTAAATAGTTCACCATTGTCGTCTTAGCTATGGAGCAAAGGACACCTATATTCTTGAAAACGGAACGGCCCCCCTGGTTTCCAACTTGAGTGAACCGGACGCTCCGCTTTTGGAAGTGTTTCTCTATGGAAGCTATCTATCGTTCACAATGCAAATAAATCTGAGTCAAGCATTTTTCGCTCCTTCTCGAAGCCGGCTTTCTTCATAAGCCTGCTTATCTCGAGGACGACGCTGTAACACATCAGGATCTCCATTGTCAGCGATTTCTGATGTGGCTCACATCCAAATGATTGATGGTGCTACAAAACATCCAACTCTACCCTTGGGACTAAACTATTTGAAGTGTTAGATGGCGAGATGGCTCAGTGGTTAGAGCGCGAATTTACTGACCGGAAGGTCCGTGGTTCAAACCCGACCTCTGCCTCTCAACTTCCCCTGTCTAGGCTTGGGTAACCTGGCATTATCCCAGCCCTCGTGCTTCCTTCTGGTGGCATGGAAGTTAGGCACCGAGAGGGTGTTACAGCTGAACTACTTATTTGAAGTGTTAGAGTCGCTGATCAGTTTTTGTGAACAACAGTATCTTAGTAGAGCACAGCATTTTTAGCATGCTTAAGTCGCCGCTGTACGTTTCGCACCTTGTATTTAGATGGACTTTACCACGTTTTGATATCTTTTCACTACCGACTCGTGAATGAGATCTGGTGGCGATCTCAAACAACCGGTGATGATCCATCGCCAAGCTCGCTAAAATTTCTCTCAGACCGAACAGCTTCCCGCCACAAAGTGATTCCGTTTGACGGCGCAACAACCCGAAAAACCAGACGCGCGTTCGTTTCAGTTTGGCCACAACAAGCTTCAGTTTACCCAGTCAAGATAGTCAAGTCTTGTCCCGGCTTTCGTAGTTACCAAACACACAGACAACAACCAACGAGACAGTCGACAAACTGTCGTTTGTTCTGAGGAGTCAAATGTAGTCGGTGTCAATTTCAAACGGGCTAAACACGTTAATATGTTTCTTGGTGTGAACGGCGGAAAATTCAACTATGTTCATTGCTGTTAGCACGAAACCAAACTCCCACATTGGTTAGTATTTGCATTGTCGTTTGCATTTCCTTTTGGAAGAAACCAACAGTAAATGTGGTCAAACAACATTCTGAAAAAAGTTGGCTGTGTTCCAAAACAATACATTCAATAAGATAACTTAATGCTCAGCTGGGGGAGCAACAGTTGTGTGTTAACAGCCTCTTAAACAGGACGCATCTGAACGTTTTCCGGTTAAGTGGAGAAAAAACACTCTGGAAGATCTTGGTGGATTAAAACAAGCTAGGTAGAAAACAAAAATAACTGTGGGAATAGAGTGTTTGCTACTCTGAACTATGGAAAAACATCGATTGGCTATATTTTTGCCACATCTTTGGGAAAGTTTTCATCTGGGCCTTTTCACTGTTCCTTGTTTTTTGTTCTTAGTACCCTGACTGTTTGCGTCCTGCGTCAGCCATCTTACCATGGTTTCTCAGACGTTCTGATGAACGAGAAATAGGATAACTGCTATTTTCCGGAAAAACACACTACTCTAAAGGCTACTGAAGTTCTTCCGACAACCAACTACCGGTTTCGCCATTCCTTGGACACATCAGGAAGGCTGTGTCCCCGAGGTTTTATCGGCCAACAGACTATGGGTGACTGACGAAATCCATTTCAGAATATGTACTTTTAACGAGAAACTCAAATTTATCTCCCGTTCATAATAGGCGCAGTTTCCGATTTTCTGTTTCCCTTGTCTTCCATTTCAACACAAATTGTATGCAGTTGGCGAAATACACACATTTGCAAGTAGCTTGTGTCGAGAAAATATACTGCGCACTAACTAAGACATGACGTGACTCCTGTGCAGCGCATTCAGTTGCATAATATCATAAACGGGAGATTTTAGCTAGGATTCAGTTGAGTTCACCTTTAACACCAATATAACTTGTAGGTGAGTGTATTCGGCCAACCGATCACTACGGTGGCTGGTGAGAACGTACAAGGTTTAAGGTACGAAAATTGAACTCTCAACTGAATTAGCAAGGAAAGCATCAAATGAAATTACCTGTGAAATCGCTTTTACTTTGCCATCCGCTATCGCCAAATGACCCTCGGCCGTTTCAAAATTCCCGACACCAGTCATTTTGAGATAAGCCACTGGGAGCCCTTCCATCTTTCTTGGGTTCATGTTGGAGATATTTTCCCTAATGGAGATCATGCCATTTCATCTGAGCTCCCAGGTAGTTTGGATTTCTTTCCTTCCAAT
The DNA here is from genome assembly GCA_004794785.1 of Opisthorchis felineus. Taxonomy (NCBI): domain Eukaryota; kingdom Metazoa; phylum Platyhelminthes; class Trematoda; order Opisthorchiida; family Opisthorchiidae; genus Opisthorchis; species Opisthorchis felineus. Next base: position 160,251 of record SJOL01009060.1, read on the forward strand.
TCTGTCTCTAATATGTTACAACACAGAGTGTTCTTAGACCTTGCGTATGTATGGCATGGTTGCGTAGGCGTCAAATTCGCCCACTGCATAGATCACGGCTGAAAGTGCCCTTTACTTTGTGCATTCGTTGTTGGATTCGTTTTGCACTCAGCTTTCCACTTTTCGATTTCCCAAGCGTGTTTCTGCTGGATTCTCTTGGTCTTCAAGAATGAGCAAACCACCATCTCATCTCAAAGGCATGTGTTGCCTGTGAGCATCACTCCCAATCGATAACGCGATAGACAAGACCTTGTACACAAGTGGAAGCAAAGTTTCATTGCAAACCCCTTCACCCATGGTGAAAGCTTTGTGTCTACACATCGTGTCGGAGCGTTTTGATCGCAATGTTAATGATTTTTTCAAGTTTAATGGGTTGAGTGGAGACTGGGACGCGTGTCCTAAGTAGAACTGCACACAACCTACAAACATTCAGTAAATCAAGTAGAAATCCAGACGACTTATAAATCTTGTCGTCACAATTTTGATAGCGGTTTGAAATCTCATGGAAGCTGTTCTCATGCTCCCAATGTATATAAATGTATATATGCTCAGAGGAAGAATAGAATTCACCTGGTTAGTGGAAACTCTCTTTGACAAGTCGTTGCTCGGGGAACCAGTCAGTCACGCGACTACTTGGTTCGATCTCGTGATTGAAGGATGAGCGGCGCTATATTCTGCCTGGGTGCAGGTTAATCACATTGTTGAACAGCCGCTAGTAGGTGAACGGTTAAGTGCTCAACTTACTAACCGGGGGGGGGGTCACGCGTTCGAGACACTGGAGGTCCATGGGTTGCACTTTGATGACGATTCCCAAGAGAGATGAAACAGCTATGCAGGTCTCCTCGGATTTTCTGCGTAAATTTACCTCATCTACAGGACGAAATCTCGATGAAAAAAGCAACCTTGTTCTCCCATAAACAGCAGCATGAGCAAGAAATGCGAGCCACTTTACGAAGGTTTGTTGACACTACGGGGAACTGCGACGGAGTTTCTCGTCCTATAAGTGGGGACAATCATTAGTAAAAAGTAGAAAAGTACAGTGTAGCTGTTTCATTCCTCTGGTGGACCATCACCTCAAGTACCTATAGGGCGATTCGATCCTGCTATTGATTGAAGACTAAACCGTTCGGCTACGGGCGGATGATTAGAGGTGGAATTAACTCATCCCTCATTGATTGAATTCACACAACCTGGTCACGTGATGAGTTACTCCTCCAGTTGTAACGCCTTAGGATGAAGAATAATTCACACCAAACAAATCGATTTGCAAATGAGTGTATTTCTTGAAAACAGTCCAATTTGGGTTCAAGTAGAACATAAGGTTGACGAAAACTGGGGGACTGCGCCTGTCTGATAAGCCCAAAAAAGGGCGAAACCGGTCGTGGGCTGTCGAAGAATTTTCAGCAACCTTATGAATAGTACATTGCACAAAATTACATGCATCGCGATATCTCGCATATCGTAGCAACTGGAACATGAGGCGGCCTGGTACAGCATATTCAGTTGCATGGAAACATCACAAAAGAGATTCAGCTGGGTTCTAGGTGAGTCTTTCTCAAAACCAAATTGATTTGCAAATGAGTGTATTTCTTGAATTCACACCTTTCTTTCCGAGAAGTTGTCGCTTGAGAAGCCGGGTAAAACGGGACCTCGTCATGCGAATTTCGTGCTTAGGAGATGAATTACTCACACTGTTGATCGGTTCTTCTTGATCGGACGGTTTGATCTTGGGCTTCTAGGTCGAAGGTCACAAGTTCCAATCGCCCTGTAGTTAAGGAGGTGGGTTTTATTGGTCAACTGCTTCAGATGAATGAAAGTTGTCGAAGTGGAGTCAAACCAACAAAAATGCTATCCTATCCAAGGGTAGAATATTTGAAATGGCACCATTTCCGTGCTTTTTCGTTAAGGTGCTAAGCGTTACTCGTTCGAACCAAGCTAAACTGGATTTTAGCGACATATCCCAAGAGTTACTTTTTTGGGTTTTTAGAAACGGTTGTTTAGATTTCAACAGCCAATCATGAGGAGTTTTTCAAATTGGGATATTTTAAGGACAGCTCGTATTAGTGAGGAGTCGAATAGGGAGCATTTTAATACTGAGGTGGTGATGCTTACGTGAGAGGGTCACTGTTTTTTGGTGGTATACATTTATTGTGTGCATAAAATAAACACGCTGTGTTTTAGTGTCCGTGTTGCTGAATATTCGTGAACCAAAACGGACCCTAGTTGACGTAAGCAAAGGTATAGACAGGTAGATTATGAACATTAGTTTTACCCCAATAACAAATCTGTCCAAATGCCCTCCACCTGCCTGCTGCTTAATTTAATTCGCTCACAAAAGGTTATGCATAACAATTTTCCTTCTCTCCGTAAATTGATGCTGATGGCGCGAAACAATAACTTCATATTATAGAATATCCTCATTCGGTTTCGACGGGAAACTCAACCGAATCTAAGTGAATCTCTCCTTTATAATGGTCGAATAGTCTTCAGCAACTTCATGAGTAGTATACCACATGCGGAAAAATTCATTTAAGTTTTGGAAATGGACTACCTGTATCCGGTTTTCAGGGCCTGAATTTCTTTTGAAAGGGTGCTAGTCCATCCATCTGCATGGAAAGGTCACCCCGTACAGACAGCATTGTTCCCTTTTGCGAGTGTTTTATGTTTTCGCGTCTTATTCACCAGTTCTAATGTGCTCACATCTCGCCGTTGCACCTCAGAAATAATCTTTTAATAATTACCGCTTGTTTACATTGATGTTTAACTCTCTAACTAAACAGTTGGAAAACTCTCATGTTATCACTAAAAACCACACTTCATAAGCAGATACCACCGATCGATATCTCGTATTCTGGCTTGGACATGTACATGAAACAATAAAAAATAATCGATAAAAATAATCTGGACCAGCAAGCTAACAAATTTATGCTAAGGGATTTTAGTGTTTGTCTCAAGTGATATGTTGTTTGGAAAAATCACGTGGGGTTAATAGGCAGTCGTCTGACCATTTGAATGACCGGACAGTCTGTACAAGTTTACGAATACAGAGTTGAGAAGGGGTTAATAGTCCTGGTCCAAAAGCTTTCATAAAAGCTGATTAAACTCCATAAGTTGGTAGGAAATTCCTTGCCAGTTTGATCAGATCTTCCATACGTAGACAGCTGGCTAAAATCAAACCGGTGGTGGGAGTCACTTTGTACAGACACCGCCACTCACGTGGTCAGGAAAGTACACATTAGGCTCATGTGACTCCCAAACGCAGCGCCAACTACGGCAAAAGTACGGACCCTTCCCTATGGGTTTTTGGCTTCGTTAACTCCGGTTTACTTCGTCCGCTGGTTATATCTGCCCTAAACATATATCTTGAAGACAGAAGACAAGATAGCAAAACGAACGTTTTCAACAATACTGGGTTCTTTTAATAACCTCAAAAGTTCATATCACAACTAGCAAATATTGATAAAATTTAAAGCTTTGTTTTCTTAATAGAAACTAGGTTAATCTGTTTCCGAAATGCAAGAGTCATTTTTTTCCTATCACCGAGAGTACTGGTTATCAAAATGAGATAGGTAGGTAGTTTGGAATTGATGTCATCGGTGTTTCACTCTGTGTTGGAGTCTCGAACCACGCACCCAAAACAGACTAGCCATCGAACTTTCCACACTATAGGATCTGCTGTAACGGCGAAGTTTTCTCACGGTAGTTGCCAGGTCCTTAATCATTGTAATGGCTTCTTGTTTCAGCCCACGTAGAGACGGACTACTTGAAAGTAGTCAATTGAATATTCCAAAAGTTTAATGGTTCTCATGAGTGAAAAGCAACGAGTCAGTGGGATTCTGTACGTGGAAATGGTGAGTACAGGAGCGGGGCTAAAAATGAAAGCCAATTCAATGCATACTTACCATGCGCGCTGCACGCGGTTGTGGCAATCGGTAGAAACGGCCCGTCCATAGGACATGTGACTGATTCTCCCACATCAAACTGATTCTCAATCAGAGTGAAACAAATGGCGAATTGGAAAACTGCCAAAAGTCCACAAGGCAGATGTCCCGATAAGGTTAATTGTGAATGGTATAGGCTCGCCACCACATGAGCTAGCCAAATTCTTGGCTGGTATACTAAAACCACTCACGGGGAAATCAAACACCTTCATTAGGAATTCGCACGTCTTTGCCAATAAGGTTGCAGGGCTTCCTTTGGAGATGGACGAACGTAATCTCAATGTACACAAACATCCCTACGGCGGATGCTCTGGAGGTAAATAAGAGGTTGTTAGTGGCAGACATGACACTTGGGGAACGGACAGAGCTCTCGGTGGACGAAATAGTTGAAGGCATAAGAGTGTGTTTGAATCTCGATCAGTTTGTTTTTGACACAACCGCTTACTCACAAGAACAATGGGATCTCCAATATCCCCAGTTTTAGCTAATATCTATATGGAGGACTATCAACTAATGGCCATGGCGGAATATCATTGTCCACCGAAAGTCTTTTGGCGTTATTTCGACGATACCTTTATTGTAATCAAAGGTGAACAGCTTCCACGACTATCTCAATAGTTTAGATCCACACATCAAGTTCAGCATGGAGATATGGTCCACCTCGGGCACATTACCCTTTTCTAGATTGTATAACACATAAGAGTGGTGGGAAATTAAAAACTACCATCTACCAGAAACTAACTGACACAGGAACCGTCTTAAACTACTCATCAGCACACCCAAAGTCCGTGTACGCCAGCATTGTCTCATCGATGCTTAGTCGAGTCAGAGCGCTGTGCACAGAAGAGATCGACCGAACGGCAGCTCAAATCGAGATTGCCAACAGACTTCAAGAAATAGGATACCCAGTGAGTTTGATTAGGCGTCATCTAAGAAAGATATTGGCTCCGGTATCTAGACCCAGTAAGGAATGGATTGCCACAGCAGTCATTCCATATAAAGCAGGAACATCGGAGGTTATTCGAAGACTTCTGAACTTAGCCAACATTCCAGTAGCTTTCCAGAAGGGAAAAACGCTACGCTCAGTTTTGGTGCAATTGAAAGATCCCCTCCCGGTTGAAAGGACTAGGGACTGTGTGTATAAAATTAATTGCAACGATTGCACTAAGGTTTACATAGGACAAACTGCCAGGGAATTGCACACCAGAATTGGTGAGCATAAAAGGAGAATAAACAAACCACCAAGGAATGCGGAAGAATACCAAACGCTGGTCAAAGACTCAGCGATGGCGGTACATGCCTTAGACACGGGACATAGTATAGATTTGGATAATGTGGAAGTTTTAAGACGGGGACTGCGATTCACACCACAGCGGCTGATAGCCGAAGCGGTGGAAATCACCAAGCATCATAGCGTGAACAGAATCGAGGGTGTGGAACTGGCGAGCGTATGGAAAGCGGTCTTAGATAAGCCGAGTTGACACGTGACTGTGTGGTTGTCAATTCACTTAGAATCATTAGCAAAAACAGGGGGTGGAAATCCCAACCCGACCAAAGTTCACAGAATCCCTCTTACACAACTATCGTAGCACTAGCTCATCCATACAGACGGACGAAAAGTGCAAACGACGTTCAAGAGGGATCATCATGTGAACCGAAAGAACTAGACCCTAAGCTGGACCCAAAGCCTTTAAGGTTTCCCCATTGGCTCAACACTTGGTGACCCACCCTAACTCACGAAATCCCTTGGCCGACAGCAAACGCAGATCTAGCTTGACTTAGCTGATTGGTTCTCCTTCCGCCTTAAATCTCGACCAACCTCGTAACCTGGTCACTTGGCCTGACGAAGCTTTTGTCTCAAAAGCGAAACGTTGCCCAGCAATAAATCTACCGATTGTTACCAAACTTTTCCGAAAACGATGACTACTCAATCGGTTCTAAGCGTTTTTCAGCTGATTGGGTTGATAGACATTAATATTTTCGTGACCTCTTCTTCGGATCCATAGAGATCAAACAAAAATGGAGCACTACGTGCAAGCAAAACAAAAATAAACTGGAGTTATGAGTAAAGTTGTGGGAACTACGTCACGATCGATTGGACCTGGTGACTAGCGGTCACGTGAGCAGACCACGGGTATCTCAATGCGCGTACGAACGCTTTCTGATAGCATACACTCAAGTTGCGTGGGCAAAATGATAATGCCTCATCTAAGGTCAGAGGTTGGTTTTGAACGGATCTTGGTAGGTAGATAGGAGCTTCGTACAGTATTGGAAAAGAGGTCTTAGAACTAATCAAGTGACTATTGTCAGCCAATCTAGCGGGCAGAAGGCTTGTATTTGACCTTTTCGTCCGGTTTTTAACCTAAATGAATTGTGTCCCTTCATTTGACTAGTGAACTGAATGTCGCAGCGGCTTCATGTGTGATCACGTAATGCGTTATATTCAGGACTAATTACGCTACAAAAGTACTGCCGTAAAATCCAAGTTTCTTTGGCCTGATGATCATCAGCTCTTCCGTGAAGACCACGAAACGTTTCGGAAATCTACTTGGCCGTTATCATTTGGTCAAATTTCCGAAGTTATTCGAATGAGCCGAAACAAAAAACAACCGGAAGGTGTCCAACACAACAGAGAAGCCAGTACTCAGATTGTACTGACAGGTGTCCGCCGGAAGCAAGTCGCTTTACAACCATGCTTTTCATAAATATTTAAGAATGACATTACAAGAGAAGCATCCGCGTGGAAGGCTTGCAAAGGATCTTCATTCCTTCCCGCCCTCTTGAACGTAGCCACAACCAGGTACTCCATCATGAGGCAAGGGCTAGAGGACAAACTCCCACGTTAGACCAACTCTGTGCACTGCTTCTGTAGCAANGAGTAAGTGAGTGAGTAGCTTCATTGACGGAACGGTTCCATCTGTCGGACTCCTATTCGCATGGTCATTTAAACAGAATAATGTAACATTTTTGATTGATATACCATGCTTTTTAGAATTAGGAGTTTAAATGCATAAATGAAGGTGTTCTTGAGATCTTGGTGTCGGAATGTTAGAAATGCAATCTCGCGCGGTTGCCCACGACAAATGAATCGCTGACATAACACACGTGAACTAACAACTAACTTTAATAAAATAGAACGGCAGACTTGCTGGGAATTCGCTATATTCCTGCTTCCACGTGAATGACGTCAATGCACTGACACCAAATCGTCTTCTGATTAACGAAAAAATATATCAATTATCCAGAAAGGAAGGAAGTGACTCGCACTCACGGTGTTCTCGTTTGTGTGCATTCATTAATCCTGGGTCTATTACTCGTGACAAAAGTATTCCCGAATGTAATCTGCCTGTTTTTACCTTCCACGACGTCGTCCCTACCAACTATGAGCAAAACCGTCTCCTACAGGGGACCACAGAGCCTTTCTTAACCGTGGTATCACCTCCTAAGAATGGTCCATTTGTACTGATTAGTCCATCGAACGTAATCGTGTTTTTATAGATGGTACATTGGCCTGGGTGGCACAATTAAAAATGCTTTTGTGAAATGTCATCTGGCAGTACAACTACGGTTTGCAGTATATGTAATTTTCCCCCAAATTAGCACTGACTTCGGAATCAACAGCATGTTGTTAAAATCTGTCAACCGACGCTGGAGGCTGATTGGTTTTTTGGGGATAGAAAGTGGTGTTTTTCCTCTACACGTGTCACAATTTACAATCACCAGTCTAGGATTTACTAAAACAAGCCCTGCTCTCCACAATGTCTGCCTTGAACAGCTCTTTTTCGTGGATCAAATTCTGAAATGTAAAATGAAACATGTGATCTTCTAAAATTGGGTTTGTCTTCTGTGCTTACATGTGTCTAGCATATTACTGCAAACGTTGTTTTGTGTTTTTTATCACA